>JANJXV010000589.1:398459-430959 GCA_024803745.1 Megascapheus bottae | reverse complement strand
CCCTAACCCTAACCCTAACCCTTATCCTTATCCTAACCCTAACTTTAAACCTGATCCTAAACCTGACCCTAATCTAAGCCTAACCCTAACCCTAAACCTAAACCTAACCCTAACCCTTACCCTAACCCTAAACCTAACCCTAACCCTAACCATTACCTTTACCCTTACCCTAAACCTAATCCTAAACATAACTTAACCCTAACCCTAACCCTAACCCTTAACCTTACCTAACCATAACCCTAAACCTAACCCGTACCCTAACCCTAACCCTAACCCTAACCTTTACTCTAACACTAAGCCTAACTTCAATCTTATCCCTAACCCTAACCCTTACCCTAACCCTAACCCTAATCCTTACCCTAACCCTAAAACTAAACCTAACTCTAACCCCTAACCCTTACGCTAACCCTAACCCTAACCCGAACCCTAACTCTTACACTTACCCTAAACCTAACCCTAACCCTAACTCTAACTCTAACCCTAACCCTAACACTAACCCTTACCCTTACTCTAACCCTAACCCTTACCGTAACCCTAACCTCAATCTTAACACTAACCCTAACCCTAACCCTTACCCTTACCTGAAACCTAACCCTAACCCTAACCCTAACCCAAAACCTAAAAATTACCCTTATCCTTACCCTAACCCTAAACCTAACCCTAACGCTAATCCTAAACCTAACACTTACCCTTACCCTAACCCTAACCCTAACTCTAAACCTAACCCTAATCCCTAAATCTAACCCTACCCTAACGCTTGCCCTTACCCTAACCCTAACCCTAACACTAACACATATCCTTAACCTAACCCTAACCCTAACCCTAAACCTTACATTAACCCTAACCCTAACCCTAACCCTTAACCTAACCATAACCCAAACACTAACCCTAACACTTACCCTATCGATAACCCTAACACATATCCTTAACCCTAACCCTAACCCTAACCCTAATCCTAACACCCTAACCCTAACCCTAACCCTAACCCTTACCCTTAACCTAACCCTAACGCTTACTCTAACCCTAACCCTAACCCTAACCCTAACCTTTACCCTAATCCTAACCCTAACCCTAACACTTAATCTTACCCTAAACCTAACCCTATCCCTAACCCTAACCCTTACCCTTACCCTAACCCTAAACCTAAACCTAACCCTAACCCTAACCTTAACCATAACCCTAACCCTAACCTTAAACCTAACCCTTCCCCATACCCTAACCCTAATCCTAAACCTAACCCTAACCATATCCCTAACTCTAACCCTTACTCTAACCCTAACCCTAAACCTAACCCTAACACTAACCCTTACCCTTACCCTAACCCCTATCCTATCCCTAACCCTATCCGTAACCCTAACCCTTACCCTTACACTAACCCTATCCTTAACCCTAACCCTAAACCTAACCCTAAGCTTAAACCTAAACTTAACCCTAACCCCTAACCCTAACCGTAAACCTAAACCTAACCCTAAACCTTACCCTTACCATAACGCTAAACTTAATGCTAAGCCTAACCCTAAACCTAACACTTACCCTAAACTTAACCATAACACTAATCCTTACCCTAACCCTAACCCTTATCCTTTATGTAACCTACCCTAACCATAACCCTAACCCTTATCCTTATCCTAACCCTAACTTTAAACCTGATCCTAAACCTGACCCTAACCTAAGCCTAACGCTAACCCTAACCCTAAACCTAACCATAACCCTTACCCTATCCCTAAACTTAACCCTAACCCTAACCATTACCCTTACCCTTACCCTAAACCTAATCCTAAACATAACCTAACCATAACCCTAACCCTAAACCTTAACCTTACCTAACCATAACCCTAAACCTAACCCGTACCCTAACCCTAACCCTAACCCCAACCCTTACTCTAACACTAACCCTAACCTCAATCTTAAACCTAACCCTAACCCTAACCCTAAACCTTACCCTTACCCTAACCCTAACCCTTACCCTAAACCTAAACCTAACCCTTACCCTAACCTAACCCTAACCTTAACCTCAACCTTAAACCTAACCCTAAGCCTAACCCTAAACCGAACCCTAACCCTTACCCTAACCCTAACCCTGACCCTAACCCTAACCCTATCCCTAACCCTTACCCTATCCCTAACACTAACCCTAACCCTAACCCCTAACCCTTACGCTAACCCTAACCCTAACCCGAACCCTATCCCTTACACTTACCCTAAACCTAACCCTAAACCTAACTCTAACTCTAACCCTAACCCTAACCCTAACCCTTACCCTTACCCTAACCCTAAGCCTTACCGTAACCCTAACCTCAATCTTAACCCTAACCCTAACCCTAACCCTTACCCTTACCTGAAACCTAACCCTAACCCTAACCCTAAACCTAAACCTAACGCTAATCCTAACCCTAACACTTACCCTTACCCTAACCCTAACCCTAACTCTAAACCTAACCCTAACCCTAACACATATTCTTAACCTAACCCTAACAATACCCTAAACCTTACATTAACCCTAACCCTAACCCTAACCCTAACCTTTACCCTAATCCTAACCCTAACCCTAACACTTAACCTTACCCTAAACCTAATGCTAACCCTAACTCTAAACCTAACTCTAACCCTAATCCTAGACCTAAACATACCCTTACCCTAACCCTAACCCTAACCTTAACCATAACCCTAACCCTAACCTTAAACCTAACCCTTACCCATACCCTAACCCTAATCCTAAACCTAACCCTAACCCTAACCCTAACCCTAACCCTAACCCTTACCCTTACACTAACCCTAACCTGAACCCTAACCCTAAACCTAACACTAACCTTAAACCTAACCTTAACCCTAACCCCTAACCCTAACCGTAAACCTAACCCTAACCCTAACCCTTACCCTTACCATAACCCTAAACTTAATGCTAAGCCTAACCCAGATCCTAACACTTACCCTAAACTTAACCATTACCCTAATCCTTACCCTAACTCTAACCCTTATCCTTTATGTAACCCTACCTAACCCTAAACCTAACCCTTATCCTTATCCTAACCCTAACTTTAACCTGATCCTAAACCTGACCCTAAACCTAAGCCTAACCCTAACCCTAACCCTAAACCTAACCCTAACCCTTACCCTTACCCTAACCCTAAACCTAACCCTAACCATTACCCTTACCCTTACCCTAAACCTAATCCTAAACATAACCTAACCCTAACCCTAACCCTAACCCTTAACCTTACCTAACCATAACCCTAAACCTAACCCTTACCCTAACCCTAACCCTAACCCTAACACTTACTCTAACACTAACCCTAACCTCAATCTTAACCCTAACCCTAACACTAACCCTAACCCTTACCATTACCCTAACAATAACACTTAACCTAAACCTAAACCTAACCCTTACCCTAACCTAACTCTAACCTTAACCTCAACCATAACCCTAACACTAACCCTAACACTAACCCTAACACCCTAACCCTAACCCTAACCCTTACCCTTATTAAACCTAACCGTAACTCTAACCCTAACCCTAACCCTAACCCTAAACCTAAACCTTACCCTTACCCTAACCCTAACCCTTACCCTAAAACTAACCTCAACCTTAACCCTAACCATAACCCTAACCCTTACCCTTACCCTAACCCTAACCCTAACCCTAACCCTAACACTTACCCTAACCCTACACCCGAACCCTAACCCTAACCCTATCCCTTACCCTTATCCTAACCCTAACCCTAACCCTAACACTTACCCTAAGCCCTATCCCAACCCTAACCCTAAACTTTACCCTAACCCTAACCCTAATCCTAACCCTAACACTTAACATTATCCTAACCCCTACCCTAACCCTAACCCTTACATTAACCCTTACCTTAACCCTAACCCTAACCCTTACCCTTACCCTAAACCTAACCCTAAACCTAACCCTAACCCTTACCCTTACCCTAAACCTAACACTAACCCTAAAACTAACCCTAAAACTTACCCTTACCCTAAACCTAACCCTAACCCTTACCCTAAACCTAACCCTAACCCTAACCCTAACCCTTACCCTTATCCTAACCCTAACCATAACCTTAACCCCAACGCAAAACCTAACCCCAACCCTTACACTAAACCTAACCCTAAACCTAACCCTAACCCTAACGCTTACCCTTACCCTAAACCTAACCCTAACGCTAACCCTAACCTTAACCCTAACTCTATCACCTAACCCTAACCCTAACCTTAACCCAAACGCTAAACCTAACCCTAACCCTTACCCTAACCCTAACCCTAATCCTAACACTAAAACATACCCTTACCCTAACTCTAACCCTAACCCTATCCCTAACCCTTAACCTAACCCTAACACTAACCCTAACCCCTAACCATAACCCTTACCCTAACCCTAACACTAACCCTAACCCCTAACCCTAAAGCTAACCCTAACCCCTAACCCTAACCCTAACCCTTACCCTACCCTAACCCTAACCCTTACCCTTACCCTAACCCTAGACCTAACCCTAATCCTTACCCTAACCCTCACCCTTACCCTTACCCTAACCCTTAACCTAAACCTAATCATAACCCTAACCCTAACCCTTACCCTTACCCTAACCCTAATCCTAACCCTAACCATAACCCTAAACCTTACCCTAAACCTAACCTTACCACTAACCCTAACCCTTACAATTACCTTAACCCTAACCCTAACCCTAACATTTACCCTTACCCTAACGCTAACCCTAAACCTAACCCTAACCGTAACTCTTACCCTAACCCTAACCCTAACCCTATCGCTAAACCTAACCCTAACACTTACCCTTAGCCTAACCCTAACCATTACTCTAACCCTAAACCTAACTCTAACCCTAACCCTAACCCCTAACCCTAACCCTTAACCTAACCCTAACACTAACCCTAACCCTAACCCTTACCCTTACCCTAACCTAACTCTAAACCTAACCCAAACGCTAACCCTAACCCTTACCCTAAACCTAACCTAACCCTTACCCTAGCCCTAACCCTAACCCTAACCCTAAACTTAACCCTAACGATAACCTTAACCCTAACCCTAACCCTAACACTAACCCTAACCCTTACCCTTCCCCTTATACTAACCCTAACCCTAACTGTAACCCTAACCCTAATACTTTCCCTTACCCTAACCCTAACCATAACCATAACCATAACCCTAAACCTTACCCTAACCCTAACTCTAAACCTAACTCTTACCCTTACCCTAATCCTAAACATAACCCTAACCCTAAACCTAAACCTTAACCTTACCCTTACCCTAACCCTAACCCTAACCGTAACCCCAACCCTAAACCTAAACCTTACCCTTACACTAAACCTAAAATAACCCTTACCCTAACCATAACCCTAACACTAACCCTAACCCTTACCCTTACCCTTAAATTAACCCTAACCCTAACACTTACCCTGACCCAAACGCTAACCCTAAAACTAACCTTAACCCTAACCCTAACCCTTACCCTTACCATAAACCTAATCCTAACCTTAACCCTAATCCTAACCCTAACCCTTACCCTCACCCTAACCCTAACGCTTACCCTAACCCTAACAAAAACCTTAACCCTAACCCTAACCCTAACCCTAACCCTTAACCTTACCCTAACCCTAAACGTAAACCTACCCCTAACCCTAACCCTAAACCTAACCCTATCCCTATCCCTTACCCTTACCCTAACCCTAACCCTAAACCTAACAGTAACTCTAACTCTAAACCTTACATTAACCCTAACCCTAAACCTTACCCTTGCCCTTACCCTAACGCTAACCCTAACCCTAACCTTAACTTTAACACTAACCCTACCCCTTACCCTTACCCTAAATCTAACCCTAACTCTAACCATAAGACTAACCCTAACCCTAACCCTTACCTTAACGCTAACCCTAAACCTTACCCTAACCCTAACCCACAACCTAACCCTAACCCTAACACTAAACCTAACCTTAACACTAACCCTATCAGTAACACTAACCCTAAACCTAACCCTAACCCTTACCCTACCCTAACCCTAACCATAAACCTAACTCTAACCCTAACCCTAACCCTAAGCCCGAACCTAATCCTAACCCTAACCCTAACCCTAACACTTACCATTATCATAACACTAACCCTAAACCAAAACTTAACCCTAAGTTTTACCCTTACCCTAACCCTAAACCTAAACCTAATCCTTACCCTAACCCTAACCCTATCCTTTACCCTTAACCTAATCCTAAACCTAACCCTAACCGTAAACCTAACCCTAACCTTTACCCTTACCCTAACCCTAACCCAAAACCTAACTCTACCCCTAAACATTACCCTTACCCTAAACCTAACCCTAAACCTTACCCTAAACATAAACCTAACCCTAACCCTAACTCTTCCCCTTATCTTAACCCTAACCCTAACCCTAAAACTTACGCTTACCCTAACGCTAAACCTAACCCTAAACTTAACCCTAACCCTACCCCTAACATATACACTTTCCCTAACCCTAACTCTACCCCTAACCCTAACCCTAAACATAACCCTAACCCTAACCTAACCCTAACCCTAAACCTTACCCTAATCCTAACCCTAAACCTTACCCTTACCCTAACCCTAACTCTAACCCTAACCCTAAACCTAACCTTAACCCTAACCCTTACCCTTACCCTTACCCGGACCCTAACCCTAAACCTAACCCAAACTCTTACCCTTACCCTAACCCTAAACTTAAATCTAACACTAACCCTAACCGTAACCCTTACCCTTACCCTAACCCTAAACCTAAACCTAACCCTAACCCTAACCCTAAAACTTACCCTTACAATAACCCTAACCCTAAACGCAACCCTAAATCCAACCCTAAATCTAACAGTAACCCTAAACCTAACCCTAACGCTTACCTTACGCTTACGTAACCCTAACCCCAAACCTAACTCTAACCTTAATCCTAACCCTAACCCTAACCACTAACCCTAACCCTAACCCTAACCTTTACACTTATCCTAACCCTAACACTAAACCTAACATTTACCCTTTCCCTAACCCCTACCCTAAACCTAACCCTAACCCTAACCCTTAAACTAAACCTAACACTAATTCTAACCCTAACCCTTACCCTTACCCTAAACCTAACCCTAACCCTAACCCTAACCCTAACCCTTTCCCTTACCCTAAACCTAACCCTAACCCTAACCCCAACACTAAAACTTACCCTTACCCTAAAACTAACCCTAACCTTAACCTAAACCTAACCCTAACCCTAAACCTAAACTTTAACCTTATCCTAACCCTAACCCTAACACTTACCCTTACCCTACCCTAACCTTAACCATAACCCTAACCCTTTCCCTACCCCTAACCCTATCTCTAACCCTAACCCTTACCCTAATCCTAAACTTAATGGTAACCTTAACCCTAAACCTTACCCTTACCCTTACCCTAACCCTAACCCTAACCCTAACCCCAATCCTAACCCTAAACCTTAACGTTACACTAAACTTAACCCTAAACCTAACCCTAACCATAACCCTAACACTAACGCTAACCCTTACCTTTACCTTAACCCTAACCCTAACCCTTACCCTTACCCTAACGCTAACCCTAACCCTAAACTTAACCCTAACTCTAACTCTAACCCTTACCCTTACCCTTACCCTAACCCTAACCCTATGCCTAACCCTTACCCTTACCTAACTCTAACCCTAAACCTAACACTAACCCTAACCCTAACCCTAACACCAAACCCTAACCCTAACCCTAACCCTAACCCTTTCCTAACCCTTACCCTAACCCTAAACCTAACCCTTACCCTAACCCTAACCCTAACCCTAACTCTAACCCTAACCCTAACCCTTACCCTTACCCTAATCCTAACCCTAAACTTAACCGTAACCCTAACCCTAACCCTAACCTAAACCCTAACCCTAACCCTATCCCTAACCCTTACCCTTACCCTAACCCTAACCCTAACCCTAAACCTTACCATTACCCTAACCCTAACCCTAAACCTAAACATAACCCCAACCCTAAACCTAACACTAACTTTAACCCTAACCCTAAACCTTACCCTTACATAACCCTAACCACAAACCTAACCCTAACCCTAACCCTAACCCCTAACCCTAACCCTAACCCTTACACTTATCCTAATCCTAACCCTAACCCTAACACTTAACCTTACCCTAAACCCTACCTTAACCCTCAGCCTAACCATAACCCTTACCTTAACCCTAACCCTAACCCTAACCATTACCCTTACCCTAAACCTAAACCTAACCCTAACCCTAAGCCTAACCCTTTCCCATACCCTAAACCTAAACCAACCCTAACCATAACCCTAAAACTTACCCTTACCCTAAACCTAACCCTAAACCTTACCCTAAACCTAACCCTAACCCTAACCCTAACCCTTACCCTTATCCTAACCCTAACCCTAACCATAACCATAACCCTAACCCTAACCGTAAAGCTTAACCTTACCCTAAAACTAACCCTAACCATAACCCTAACCCTTACCCTAACCCTAACTCTAACCCTAACCCTTACCCTAATCTTAAATGTAACAGTAACCCTAACCCTAAACCTTACCCTTACCCTAAACCTAACTCTAACCCTAACCCATATCCTAACCCTAAACCTTACGCTTACACTAAACCTAACCCTAACCCTTACCCTTACCCTAATCCTAAACCTAACCCTAACCCTAACCCTAAACCTAAACCTTACCCTTACCCTTACCCTAACCCTAACCCTAATCCTAAACCTTACACTTACCCTAAACCTAACCCTAAACCTTACCCTAAACATAACCCTAACCCTAACCCTAAACGTTACCCTTATCTTAACCCTAACCTTAACCGTAAACCTTACCCTAACCTTAACACTAACCCTAACCCTAACACATACCCTTACCCTAACCCAAACCCTAACCCTAACCATAGCCCTAAACATAACCCTAACCCTAACCCTAACCCTAAGCCTAATCCTAACCCTAACACTTACCCTAACCCTAACCCTATCCCTAACCCTTACCCTGACCCTAAGCATAACCATAATCCTAACTCTAAAGCTAACCTTAAGCCTAACCCTTACCCTTACCCTAACCGTAACCCTAACACGAACCCTAACCCTAACCCTTACCTAACAATAACCCTGGCCCTAGCCCTAAACTTAACCCTTACCCTTACCCTAACCCTAACCCTAACCTTACCTCTAACCATAAACCTAAGCCTTATCAAAACCCAAACTCTAACCCAAACTCTTACCCTTACCCTAACCCTAACCCTAACCTTAATACTAACCGTATCCCTAACCTTACCCTAACCCTAACCCTAAACCTTACCCTAACCCTAAACCTAACCCTAAACCTTACCCTTTCGCTAACCCTAACCCTAACACTTACCCTTACACTAACCCTAACCATAAACCTAACCCTAACCCAAACCCTAACCCTAACCCTAACCCTAACCTTACTCCTAACACTAACCCTAACCCTAACCCTTACACTTACCCTAACCCTAACCCTAAACCTAAAACTAACCCTAACCCTAAACGTTACCCTTACCCTAACCCTAACCCTAACCCTAACCCTAAACCTTATGCTTACCCTAAACCTAACCCTAAACCTTACCCTAAACATAACCCTAACCCTAACCATAACCCTTACCTTTATCTTAACCCTAATCATAACCCTAACACTTACCCTTACCCTAACGCTAACCCTAACCGTAACCCTAACCCTAAACCTAACCTTAACCCTTACTGTTACCCTTATCCTTACCCTAACCCTAAGCCTAACCAAAACCCTAACCCTAAACCTAACCTTTAACCTTACCCTAACCCTAAACTTAACCCTAACCCTAACCCTAACCTTAACCCTAACCCTTATGCTTACCCTAACCCTAACCATAACACTAACCCTAAACCTAACCCTAACCCTAAACCTAACCCTTACCCTTACCCTAACCCTAAACCTAAACCTAACCGTAACACTTACCCTGACCCTATCCCTAACCATAATCCTAACTCTAACCCTAACCTTAACCCTAACCCTTACCCTTAGGCTAAGCATAACTTTAATCTTACCCTTAACCCTAACAATAACCCTTACCCAAACCCAAACTCTAACCCAAACTCATACCCTTACCCTAGCCCTAACCTTAACCCTAACACTAACCCTAACCCTAACCCTTACAATTACCCTAACCCTAACTCTAACCCTAACCCTAGCCCTTACCCTTACCCTAATCCTAACCCTAAACTTAACCCTAACCCTAACCCTAACCCCATCCCTAACCCTTACCCTTACCCTAACCCTAACCCTAAACCTAACACTAACCCTAACCCTAACCCCGAACTCTAACCCTACCCTAACCCTAACCCTAAACTTTCCCCTTATCCTAACACTAACCCTAACCCTAACCCTAACACTTACCATTACCCTAACCCTAAACCTAACCCTCACCCTTACCCTAACACTAACCCTAAACTTAATGCTAACCCTAACCCTTACCCTTAACCTAACCCTAAACATTAACCTAACCCTAACCCTAAACCTTACCCTTTCGCTAACCCTAACCCTAAACCTTACACTTACCTTACCCTAACCCTAAACCTAACCCTTACCCTTACATTAACCCTAACCCTAAACCTAACCCTAAAACTTACCCTAACCCTAACCCTTACCCTAACCCTAAACCTAACACTTACCCTAACCCTAACCCTACCCCTAACCCTAACCCTTACCCTAACCCTAACCCTAACCATTACCCTTACCTTAACCCTTACCCTACACCTAACCCTAACCCTTACCCTATTCCTAACCCTATCCCTTACCCTTACCTTAACCCTTACCCTAACCCTAACCTTAACACTTACCCTTACCTTAACCCTTACCCTAACCCTAACCCTAACCCTTACTCTAACCCTAAACCTAACCCTAACCCTAACCCTTACCCTTACCTTAACCCTAACCCTAAACCTAACCCTAACCGTAAACCTAAACCTTACCTTTACCCTAACCCTAACCCTAAACCTAACCCTAACCCTAACCCTAAACCTAACACTAATCCTAACCCTAAACCTAACCCTAACCCTTACACTTACCCTAACCCTAAACCTAACCCTAACCCTTCCCCTAACCCTAACCCTAACACTAACACGAACCCTAACCTTAACCCTAACCCTAAACCTAACCCCAACCCTAACCCTAACCCTAACCTTTACCCTTACCCTAAACCTAACCATAAACCTATCCCTAACCATAACCCTTAACCCTAACCCTAATCCTAACCCTTACCCTTACCCTTACCCTAACCCTAAACCTAACCTAACCCTAACCCTAACCTTAAGCCAAACCCTTACACTTTCCCTAACCCTAATCCTAAACCTAAACCTAACCCTAACCCTAACCCTTAACCTTACCCTAACCCTAACCCTAAACCTAACTCTAACCCTTACCCTTACCCTCACCCTAAACCTAATCTTAACCCTAACCCTATCCCTAACCCTAACCCTAACCTTAAACCTAACCCTTACCCTTACCCTAACCCTAACCCTAAACTAAACCTAACCCTTAACCAAACCCTAACTCTAACCCTAAACCTGAACCTAACCTTAACCCTAACCCTTAACCTTACCCTAATCGTAACCCTAGCCCTAACCCTAACCCTTACCCTAACCCTAATTCTAACCCTAACCCTTACCCTTACCCTAACCCTAACCTTAATCCTAACCCTAACCGTAAACCTAACCCTTACCCTTACCCTAAACCTAACGCTACACCTAACCCGAACTCTAACACTATCCCTAACCCTAACTCTTATCCTTACCCTAAACCGAACCCTAAACCTAACCCTAACATTAACCACTAAATCTAACCATAACCCTAACCCTAACCCTAACACTTACCCTTACCCTAACCCTAAACTTAATGCTAACCCTAACCCTAACCCTTACCCTAACCCTAATACTTACCCTAACTCTAACCCTAACCCTAACCCTTACCCTTTCTATAACCCTAACCCTAACCCTAATCCTTACCCTTACACTAACATTAACCCTAAACCTAACCCTAAACCTAACCCTAAATTTAACCCTAACTCGAACCCTAACCCTAACCTTACCCTTATCCCATCCGTAACCCTAAACCTTACACTTACAGTAAACCTAACCCTAACCCTTACCCTAAACCTAACCCTAACCTTAACCCTAAACTTTTCCTTACCTTAACTCTAACCCTAACCCTAACCCTTACCCTTACCCTAACGCTAACCCTAACCCGAACCTGACACTAACACTAAACCGAAAACTTACCCTAAACCTAACCCTAACCCTAACCCTAAATCTAACCATAACCCTAACCCTATGTCTAAACCTTACCCCTTACCCTAACCCTAACCCTTACTCTAACCCGCAACCTTCCTCTTAACCTAAATCTAACCCTATCCCTTACGCTAAACCTAAACCTAACCCTAACCCTAACCCTGACCCTTACCTTCACCCTAACCCTAACCCTAACCCTAACCTTAACCCTAATCTTTACCCTACCCTACCCTAACCTAACACTATCCCTAACCATAACCCTAACCCAAACCCTTACCCTAAACCTAACCTTACCCTAACTTAACCCTAACCCTAACCCCTTACCCTAACTCTAACCCTAACCCTAACCCTAACCCTTACCCTTACCTAACCCCTACCCTAACCCTAAGCCTAACCCTAAACCATAACTAACCCTAACCCTAAACCAACCCTTACCCTTACTCTACCCTCACACTAACCCTAACCCTAACTCTAACCCTAACCCTTAACCTTACCCTAACCCTAACCCTAAACCAACCCTAACATTAAACTTACCCTTACCCTAAACATAACCCTAACCCTTACCCTAAAACTTACGCTAACCCAAACCCTAACCTTACCCTTACCATAACCCTAACCCTAAACCTAACCCTTACCCTTACCCTAACGCTAACCCTAACCCTTAACCTAACCCCAAACCTAACCCTAACACATACCCTTACCCTAACTCTAACCCTTACCGTAACCCTAAACCTAACCCTAACCCTAATCCTAACGCTAACCCTTACCCTTACCCTAATCCTAGCCCTAACCCTAAACCTAACCCTAACCCTAACCTTAACCCTAACCCTAACCCATACCCTAACTCTAACCCTAACCCTAACCCTAACCTTAACCGTAACCCCCAACCCTAACCCTAACCCCTAACCCAACCCTAACTCTATCCTTTACCCTAATTGTAACCCTAACCCTTACACTTACCCTAACCCTAACCCTAACCCTAACCCTTATCCTTACCCTAACCTTAACCCTAACCCTAACACTAACCCTAACCCTAACCCTAACTCTTACACTAACCCTAACCCTAAACCTAACCCTAAACCTTACCCTAACATTAACCCTTACCCTAACCCTAACCCCAAACCTAAACCTAACCCTAACTCTAACTCTAACCCTAACCCTAACCCTAACCCTTAACCCTAACCCTAACCCTTACCCTAACCCTAACCCTAACCCTAACTTTAACCCTAACCCTTAACCTTAATCTAACCCTAACCGTAAACCTAACCCTAACCCTAACACTTACCCTAACCCTAACCCTAACCCTAACCCTAACCCTTACCCTAACCCTAACCCTAACCCTAACTCTAACTTTAACCCTAACCCTAACCTAACCATAAACCTTACCATTACCCTAACCCTAATCCTAAACCTAACGCTTACCCTTACCCTAACCCTAACCCTAACCCTAATCCTAACCCTTACCCTTACCCTAATCCTAAACCTAAAACTAACGCTAACCATAACCCTAACCCTTAGCATTACCATAAAACTAACCCTAACCATAACCCTAAACCTTACCCTTACCATAAACCTAACCCTAAACCTTACCCTAACCATAACCCTAACCCTAACCCTAACCCTTACCCTTACCTTAACCCTAACCCTAACCCTTACGCTTCCCTTAACGCTAACCCTAACCCTAACCTTAACCCTAACACATACCCTTACCCTAAACCTAACCCTGACCGTAACCCTAACCATAACCCTAACCCTTACCCTAAACCTAACCCTAACCCTTACCCTTACCCTAACCCTAACCCTAACCTTAACCCCAACTCAAAACTTAATCCTAACCCAAACCCTTACCATTACCCTAACCCTAACACTACCCCTATCCCTAACCCTAAACCTTACACTAACCCTAACCCTAAACCTAAACCTAACAATTTCCCTTACACTCACCCTAACCCTAACCTTAACCCTAAACCTAAACCTTACCCTAACCCTAACCCTAACCTTAACCCTAACTCTAACCCCTTACCCTAACTCTAACCCTAACCTTAACCCTAACCCTAACCCTTAACCTTTTCCTAACACTAACCCTAACTCTAACCATTACACTTACCCTAATCCTAACCCTAAACTTAACCCTAACCCTAACCCTAAACCTAACCTTAACCCTAACCCTTATCCTTACCCTAACCCTAACCATAACCCTAACCCTAAACGTAACACTAACGCTAAACCTAACCCTTACCCTTACCCTAACAATAACCTAAACCTAACCGTAACCCTTACCCTGACCCTAACCCTAACCATAATCCTAACTCTAACCCTAACCTTAACCCTAACCCTTACCCTTACCCTAAACCTAACCCTAACCCTAACCCTAACCCCAAACCTAACCCTAAATCTTACCCTTACACTAAACCTAACCCAAACCCTTACCCTAACCATAACCCTAACACTAACCCTAACCCTTACCCTTACCTTAACCCTAACCCTAACCCTTACCCTTACCCTAACACTATCCGTAAACCTAACCCTAACCCTAACCCTAACACTTACCCTTACCCTAATCCAAAACCTAAACCTAACCCTTACCCTAAACCTAACCCTAACCCTAACCCTTACCCTTACCCTAATCCTAAACCTAAGCCTAACACTAAACCTAACCCTAACACTTACCCTTACCCTAACTCTAACCCTAACCATAACCCTAAACCTCACCCTTACACTAAACCTAACCCTTAACCTTACCCTAAACATAGCCCTAACCCTAACCCTAACCCTTACCCTTATCTTAACCCTAACCCTAACCCTAACCCTTACCCTAACGCTAACCCTAACCCTAACCTCAACCCTAACCCTAACCCTACCACATACACTTAACCTAACCCTAACCCTAATCGTAACCCTAAACATAACCCTAACCCTAACCTTAAACCTAACCCTTACCGTAATCCTAACCCTAACCCTTCCCCTTACCCTAACTCTAACCCTAACCCTAAACCTAAACCTAACCTTAACCCTAAACCTTACCCTTAACCTTACCCTAACCCTAACGCCGATCCCTAACCCTAACCCTAACCCTAAACCTAACCCTTACCCTTATCCTAACACTAACCCTAACACTAACCCTAACCCTAACAGTTACCCTTACCCTAACCCTAAACCTAACCCTAACCCTAACCCTTACCCTAACCCTAACCCTAACCCTAATCCTAACCCTTACCCTTACCCTAATCCTAAACCTAAAACTAACCCTAACCACAACCCTAACCCTTAGAATTACCCTAAAACTAACCCTAAACCTAACCCTAAACCTTACCCTTACCATAAACCTAACCCTAAACCTTACCCTAACCATAACCCTAAACCTAACCCTAACCCTTACCCTTACCTTAACCCTAACCCTTACCGTAATCCTTACCCTTACCCTAACGCTAACCCTAACCCTAACCTTAACCCTAACCCTAATCCTAACACATAATTTTACCCTAACCATAACGCTAACCCTAAACCTTACCCTTACCCTAACCCTAACCCTAACACTAACCCTAATCCTTACCCTAACCCTAACCCTTACCCTAAACCTAACACTAACCCTAAACCTAACCCTAACCCTAACGCTTACCCTTACCCTAACCCTAACCCTAAAATTAACTCTAACCCTAACCATAACCCCTAAACCTAACCCTAAACCTAACCCTAACCATTACACTTATCCCAACACTAAACCTAACCCTAACACTTACCCTTACCCTAACCCTAACACTAACCCTAACTCTAAACCTCACACTTACACTAAACCTAACCCTTAACCTTACCCTAAACATAACCCTAACCCTAACCCTAACCCTTACCCTTAACTTAACCCTAACCCTAACCCTAACCCTTACCCTAACGCTAACCCTAACCCTAAACTTAACCCTAACCCTAACCCTACCACATACACTTAACCTAACCCTAACCCTAACCCTAATAGTAACCCTAAACATAACCCTAACCCCAACCCTAAACCTAACCCTTACCGTAATCCTAAACCTAACCCTTACCCTTACACTAAGCTTAACCCTAACACTAACCCTAAACCTAACCTTGACCTTAACCCTTACCCTTACCCTTAACCTTACCCTAACCCTAACCCTAAACCTAACCCTAACCCTAACCCTAACCCTTACCTTTAACCTAACCCTAAACCTAACCCTAATCGTAACCCTAAACATAACCCTAACCCTAACCCTAACACTAACCCTAACCCTAACCCTAACGCCGATCCCTAACCCTAACCCTAACCCTAACCCTAACCCTTACACTTATCCTAACACTAACCCTAACCCTAACCCTAACCCTAAGTTACCCTTACCCTAACCCTAAACCTAACCCTAACCCTAACCCTAACCCTTACCCTAACCCTAACCCTAACTCTAATCCTAACCCTTACCCTTACCCTAATCCTAAACCTAACCCTAACCCTAACCATAACCCTAACCCTTATATTACCCTAACCCTAACCCTAACCCTATACCTTACCCTGACACTAAACCGAACCCTAAACCTTACCCTAACCATAACCCTAACCCTAACCCTAACCCTTACCCTTACATTAACCCTAACCCTTACCGTAATCCTTACCCTTAACCTAACGCTAAACCTAACCCTAAACTTAACCCTAACACTAATCCTAACATATAATTTTACCCTAACCCTAACCCTAACCCTAACCCTAATCCTTACCCTAACCCTAACCCTTACCCTAAACCTAACACTAACCCTAAACCTAAACCTAACCCTAACACTTACCCTTACCCTACCCCTAACGCTAAAATTAACTCTAACCCTAACCCTAACCCCTAAACCTAACCCTAACCCTTTCCCTAACCAGGACACTTATCCCACCACTAAACCTAACCCTAACACTTACTCTTACCCTAACCCCTAACCTAACCCTAAACCTAACCCTAACCCTAACCCTAACCCTAACTCTTACCCTTACCCTAACGCTAAACCTAAACCTAACCCTAACCCTAACCCCTAAATCTAACCGTAACCCTAACCCTAACCCTAAAACTTACCCTTACCATAACTTTAACCTCAATGCTAACCCTAACCCTAACCCTAACCCTAACCCTTGACCTTTCCCTAACCTTAACCCTAACCCTAACCCTTACCCTTACACTAACACTAACCCTAACCCTAACCCTAACCCTAATCCTTAACCTAACCCTAACCCTAACCCTAAACCTAACACTAACCCTAAACCTAACCCTAACCCTAACGCTTACCCTTACCCTAACCCTAACCCTAAAATTAACTCTAACCCTAACCCTAACCCCTAAACCTAACCCTAACCCTAACCCTAACCATTATACTTATCCTAACCCTAAACCTAACCCTAACACTTACTCTTACCCTAACCCTAACCCTAACCCTTACCCTAACCCTAACCCTAACCCTAACCCTTACACTTACCCTAAAGATAAACCTAAACCTAACCCTAACCCTTACCCTTATCCTAACATTAACCCTAACCCTAACCCTAACCCTAACAGTTACCCTTACCCTAACCCTAAACCTAACCCTAACCCTAACCCTTACCCTAACCCTAACCCTAACCCTAATCCTAACCCTTACCCTTACCCTAATCCTAAACCTAAAACTAACGCTAACCATAACCCTAACCCTTAGCATTACCATAAAACTAACCCTAACCCTAACCCTAAACCTTACCCTTACCATAAACCTAACCCTAAACCTTACCCTAACCATAACCCTAACCCTAACCCTAACCCTTACCCTTACCTTAACCCTAACCCTAACCCTTACGCTTCCCTTAACGCTAACCCTAACCCTAACCTTAACCCTAACACATACCCTTACCCTAAACCTAACCCTGACCGTAACCCTAACCATAACCCTAACCCTTACCCTAAACCTAACCCTAACCCTTACCCTTACCCTAACCCTAACCCTAACCTTAACCCCAACTCAAAATCTAATCCTAACCCGAACCCTTACCATTACCCTAACCCTAACACTACCCCTATCACTAACCCTAAACCTTACACTAACCCTAACCCTAAACCTAAACCTAACAATTTCCCTTACACTCACCCTAACCCTAACCTTAACCCTAACCCTAAACCTTACCCTAACCCTAACCCTAACCTTAACCCTAACTCTAACCCCTTACCCTAACTCTAACCCTAACCTTAACCCTAACCCTAACCCTTACCCTTTTCCTAACACTAACCCTAACTCTAAACATTACACTTACCCTAATCCTAACCCTAAACTTAACCCTTACCCTAACCCTAACCCTAACCTTAACCCTAACCCTTATCCTTACCCTAACCCTAACCATAACCCTAACCCTAAACCTAACACTAACGCTAAACCTAACCCTTACCCTTACCCTAACAATAAACTAAACCTAACCGTAACCCTTACCCTGACCCTAACCCTAACCATAATCCTAACTCTAACCCTAACCTTAACCCTAACCCTTACCCTTACCCTAAACCTAACCCTAACCCTAACCCTAACCCCAAACTTAACCCTAAATCTTACCCTTACACTAAACCTAACCCTAACCCTTACCCTAACCATAACCCTAACACTAACCCTAACCCTTACCCTTACCTTAACCCTAACCCTAACCCTTACCTTTACCCTAACACTAACCCTAAACCTAACCCTAACCTTAACCCTAACACTTACCCTTACCCTAATCCAAAACCTAAACCTAACCCTTACCCTAAACCTAACCCTAACCCTAACCCTTACCCTTACCCTAATCCTAAACCTAAGCCTAACACTAAACCTAACCCTAACACTTACCCTTACCCTAACTCTAACCCTAACCCTAACCCTAAACACACCCTTACACTAAACCTAACCCTTAACCTTACCCTAAACATAACCCTAACCCTAACCCTAACCCTTACCCTTATCTTAACCCTAACCCTAACCCTAACCCTTACCCTAACGCTAACCCTAACCCTAACCCTAACCTCAACCCTAACCCTAACCCTACCACATACACTTAACCTAACCCTAACCCTAAACCTAATCGTAACCCTAAACATAACCCTAACCCTAACCCTAAACCTAACCCTTACCGTAATCCTAACCCTAACCCTTCCCCTTACTCTAACCCTAAGCCTAACCCTAAACCTAACCTTAACCCTAACCCTTACCCTTAACCTTACCCTAACCCTAACCCTAAACCTAACATTAACCCAAACCCTAACCCTAACGCCGATCCCTAAACCTAACTCTAACTGTAAACCTAACCCTTACCCTTATCCTAACACTAACCCTAACGCTAACCCTAACCCTAACAGTTACCCTTACCCTAACCCTAAACCTAACCCTAACCCTAACCCTTACCCTAACCCTAACCCTAATCCTAACCCTTACAATTACCCTAATCCTAAACCTAAAACTAACCCTAACCATAACCCTCACCCTTAGCATTACCCTAAAACTAACCCTAACCCTAACCCTAAACCTTACCCTTACCATAAACCTAACCCTAAACCTTACCCTAACCATAACCCTAACCCTAACCCTAAACCTTACCCTTATCCTAAACCTAACCCTAACCCTTAAAATAAACCTAAACCTAACACTAAACCTAACCCTTACCCTTACCTTAACCCTAACCCTAACCCTTACGCTTCCCTTAACGCTAACCCTAACCCTAACCTTAACCCTAACACATACCCTTACCCTAAACCTAACCCTGACTGTAACCCTAACCATAACCCTAACCCTTACCCTAAACCTAACCCTAACCCTTACCCTTACCCTAACCCTAACCCTAAACTTAACCCCAACTCAAAACCTAATCCTAACCCAAACCCTTACCATTACCCTAACCCTAACACTACCCCTATCCCTAACCCTAAACCTTACACTAACCCTAACCCTAAACCTAAACCTAACAATTTCCCTTACACTCACCCTAACCCTAACCTTAACCCTAACCCTAAACCTTACCCTAACCCTAACCCTAACCTTAACCCTACCTCTAACCCCTTACCCTAACTCTAACCCTAACCTTAACCCTAACCCTAACCCTTACCCTTTTCCTAACACTAACCCTAACTCTAAACATTACACTTACCCTAATCCTAACCCTAAACTTAACCCTTACCCTAACCCTAACCCTAACCTTAACCGTAAGCCTTATCCTTACCCTAACCCTAACCATAACCCTAACCCTAAACCTAACACTAACGCTAAACCTAACCCTTACCCTTACCCTAACAATAAACTAAACCTAACCGTAACCCTTACCCTGACCCTAACCCTAACCATAATCCTAACTCTAACCCTAACCTTAACCCTAACCCTTACCCTTACCCTAAACCTAACCCTAACCCTAACCCTAACCCCAAACCTAACCCTAAATCTTACCCTTACACTAAACCTAACCCTAACCCTTACCCTAACCATAACCCTAACACTAACCCTAACCCTTACCCTTACCTTAACCCTAACCCTAACCCTTACCCTTACCCTAACACTAACCCTAAACCTAACCCTAACCCTAACCCTAACACTTACCCTTACCCTAATCCAAAACCTAAACCTAACCCTTACCCTAAACCTAACCCTAACCCTAACCCTTACCCTTACCCTAATCCTAAACCTAAGCCTAACACTAAACCTAACCCTAACACTTACCCTTACCCTAACTCTAACCCTAACCCTAACCCTAAACACACCCTTACACTAAACCTAACCCTTAACCTTACCCTAAACATAACCCTAACCCTAACCCTAACCCTTATCCTTATCTTAACCCTAACCCTAACCCTAACCCTTACCCTAACGCTAACCCTAACACTAACCTCAACCCTAACCCTAACCCTACCACATACACTTAACCTAACCCTAACCCTAACCCTAATCGTAACCCTAAACATAACCCTAACCCTAACCCTAAACCTAACCCTTACCGTAATCCTAACCCTAACCCTTCCCCTTACTGTAACCCTAACCCTAACCCTAAACCTAACCTTAACCCTAACCCTTACCCTTAACCTTACCCTAACCCTAACCCTAAACCTAACATTAACCCAAACCCTAACCCTAACGCCGATCCCTAAACCTAACCCTAACCCTAAACCTAACCCTTACCCTTATCCTAACACTAACCCTAACGCTAACCCTAAACCTAACAGTTACCCTTACCCTAACCCTAAACCTAACCCTAACCCAAACCCTTACCCTAACCCTAACCCTAATCCTAACCCTTACCCTTACCCTAATCCTAAACCTAAAACTAACCCTAACCATAACCCTAACCCTTAGCATTACCCTAAAACTAACCCTAACCCTAACCCTAAACCTTACCCTTACCATAAACCTAACCCTAAACCTTACCCTAACCATAACCCTAACCCTAACCCTAAACCTTACCCTTACCTTAACCCTAACCCTTACCGTAATCCTTACCCTTACCCTAACGCTAACCCTAACCCTAACCTTAACCCTAACCCTAATCCTAACACATAATTTTACCGTAACCCTAACGCTAACCCTAAATCTAACCTTGACCTTAACCCTTACAATTACCCTTAACCTTACCCTAACCCTAACCCTAAACCTAACCCTAACCCTAACCCTAACCCTTACCCTTAACCTAACCCTAAACCTAACCCTAATCGTAACCCTAAACATAACCCTAACCCTAACCCTAAACCTAAAATTAACCCTAACCCTTACCCTAACCCTTAACCTTACCCTAACCCTAACCCTAAACCTAACACTAACCCTAACCCTAACCCTAACGCCGACCCCTACCCCTAACCCTAACCCTAACCCTAACCCTTACACTTATCCTAACACTAACCCTAATCCTAACCCTCACCCTAAGTTACCCTTACCCTAACCATAAACCTAACCCTAACCCTAAACCTAACCCTTACCCTAACCCTAATCCTAACCCTAATCCTAACCCTTACCCTTACCCTAATCATAAACCTAACCCTAACCCTAACCATAACCCTAACCCTTATATTACCCTAACCCTAACCCTAACCCTAAACCTTACCCTGACACTAAACCTAACCCTAAACCTTACCCTAACCATAACCCTAACCCTAACCCTAACCCTGACCCTTACCTTAACCCTAACCCTTACCGTAATCCTTACCCTTAACGTAACGCTAATCCTAACCCTAAACTTAACCCTAACCCTAATCCTTACCCTAACCCTAACCCTTACCCTAAACCTAACACTAACCCTAAACCTAAACCTAACCCTAACACTTACCCTTACCCTAACCCTAACCCTAAAATTAACTCTAACCCTAACCCTAACCCCTAAACCTAACCCTAACCCTTACCCTAACCAGGACACTTATCCCAACACTAAACCTAACCCTAACACTTACTCTTACCCTAACCCCTAACCTAAACCTAACCCTAACCCTAACCCTAACCCTAACTCTTACCCTTACCCTAACGCTAACCCTAAACCTAACCCTAACCCCTAAATCTAACCGTAACCCTAACCCTAACCCTAAAACTTACCCTTACCATAACTCTAACCTTAATGCTAACCCTAACCCTAACCCTAACCTAACCCTTAACCTTTCCCTAACCTTAACCCTAACCCTAATCCTTACCCTTACACTAACCCTAACCCTAACCCTAACCCTAATCCTTAACCTAACCCTAACCCTAACCCTAACCCTAAACCTAACACTAACCCTAAACCTAACCCTAACCCTAACGCTTACCCTTACCCTAACCCTAAACCTAAAATTAACTCTAACCCTAACCCTAACCCCTAAACCTAACCCTAACCCTAACCCTAACCATTATACTTATCCTAACCCTAAACCTAACCCTAACACTTACTCTTACCCTAACCCTAACCCTAAACCTTACCCTAACCCTAACCCTAACCCTAACCCTTACACTTACCCTAAAGATAAACCTAAACCTAACCCTAACCCTAACCCTTTCCCGTACCCTAAACCTAACCCTAACCCTAACCGTAACCCTAAAACTTACGCTTACCCTAAAGCTAACCCTAACCCTTACCCTAAACCGAACCCTAACCCTAACCCTTACCCTTATCCTAACCCTAACCCTAACCCTTACACTTACCCTAACCCTAACCCTAACACTAACCCTAACTCTAAACCTAAACTTAACCCTAACCCTTACCCTTACCCTTACCCCAATCCTAACCCTCAACCTAACCCTAACCCTTACCCTTACCCTAATCCTAACCCTAACCATAACCCTAACCCTAACCCTAACACTAACCTTAACCCTAACCCTTATCCTTACCTTAACCCTAACCATAACCCTAACCCTAAACCTAACACTAACCCTAAACCTAACCCTTACCCTTACCCTAAACCTATACCTAACCCTAACCCTTACTCTTGCCCTATACCTAACCCTAACAATAACCCTAACCCTAAACCTAACCCTAACACTAACCCTAACCCTTACCCTAACAATAACCCTGGCCCTAACCCTAACCCTAACCCTTACCCAAACCCAAAATCTAACCCAAACTCTTACCTTTACCCTAACCCTAAGCTTAACTCTAACACTAACCCTAACCCTATCCCTTACCCTTACCCTAACCCTTATCCTAAACCTAACCCTAACCCTAAACCTTAACATTACTCTAACTCTAACCCTAAACCTAACTCTAACCTCAACCCTAAACCTAACACTAACCCTAAACTTAACCCTCAACCTAAACCTCACCCTTACGTAACCCTAACCCAAACCTAAACCTAACCCTAACCCTAACCCTAACCCTAATCCTAACCCCTACCCGTAACCCTAACCCTAACCCTAACGCTTACACTTATCCTCACCCTAACCCTAACACTTACCCTTACCCTAACCCCTACCCTAACCTTAACCCTAACCCTTACCCTTACCCTAAGCCTAACCCTAACCCTAACACCTAAACCTAACCCTAACCCTAACCCTAACCCTAACCCTTACTCTTACCCTAACGCTAACCATAACCCTAACCTTAACCCTAACCCTAACCCTAACACATAATTTTACCCTAACCGAAACCCTAGCCCTAACCGTAATCCTAAACATAACCCTAACCCTAACCCTTACCCTAAAACTAACCCTACACTAACCTTTACCCTTACCCTCACCCTAACCCTAACCTTAAACCTAACCCTAAACCTAACCCTAACACTAACCCTAACCCTTACGCTAACCCTAACCCTAACCCTAAACCTAACCCTAACCCTAACCCTAACCTTACCCTAACCCTGAACCTAACATTAACAATAAACCTGACCCTAACCCTAACCCTAACCCTAACCCTAAATCTAACAATATCCCTAGCCCTTACCCTTACCCTTAACGTAACCCTAACCGTAAACCTAAACCTAACCCTTACCCTTAACCTAACACTAACCAAAACCTTAACGCTAACCCTAACCCTAACCCTAAACTTAACCCTAACCCTTATCGTTACCCTAACCATAACCATAACCCTAACCCTAACCCTAACCCAAACCCTAAACCTAACCCTTACCCTTACCCTAAACCTAACCCTAAACCTAACCGTAACCCTTACCCTGACCCTACCCTTAACCATAATCCTAACTCTAACCCTAACCCTGACTCTTACCCTAACCGTAACCCTAACCCTAACCCTAAACCTAACCCTAACACTAACCCTAACCCTTACCTAACAATAACCCTGGCCCTAAGCCTAACCCTAACCCTTAACGTTACTCTAACCCTAATCCTAACCTTACCCCTAACTCTAACCCTAACCCTTACCGAAACCTAAACTCTAACCCAAACTCTTACCCTTACCCTAACCCTAACCCTAACCTTAATGCTAACCTTAACCCTAACCTTACCCTAAACCTAACCCTAATCCTTACACTAACCCTAAACCTAACCCTAACGCTTACCCTTTCGCTAACCCTAACCCTAACCGTAACACTTACCCTTACCCTAAAGCTAACCCTAAACCTAATCCTAACCCTAACCCTAAACTTTACCCTTACCCTAACCCTAACCCTAACCCTAACCCTAACTCTAATCCTTACCCTAACAATAACCCTAACCCTAAACCTAACACTAACCCTAAACCTAACCCTAACACTAACGCTTACCCTTACCCTAAACCTAGCCCTGAAATTAACCCTAACCCTAACCCTATCCCTAACCCTAACTGTTATCCTTAACCTAACCCTAACCCTAACCCTAACCCCAACCCTAACCCTAACCCTAAACCCAAAACTTACCCTTAACCTAAAGCTAATCCTAAGCCTTACCCTAAACCTAACCCTCACCCTAAACTTAACCCTATCCCTACCCCTAACCCTAACCCTAACCCTAACCCTTACCCTAACCCTAACCCTAATCCTAACGGTAAACCTTACCTTACCCTAATCCTAACCCTAATCCAAAACCTAACCCTAACCCTAACCATAACCTTAACCCTAATCCTAACCCCTTACCCTAACTCTAACCCTAACCCTAACCCTAACCCTAACCCTTACCCTTATCCTAACACTAACCCTAACCCTAACACTTATCCTTAACCTATCCCGTACCCTAACCCTAAGCCTAACCATAAACCATAACCTAACCCTAACCCTAACCATGCCCTTACCCTTACCCTTACCCTAAACCTAAAGCTAACCCTAACCCTAACCCTAACCCTAACCCTAACCCTAACCTCTAACCCTAACCCTAAACCTAACCCTAATCCTTACCTTTATCCTAAACCTAACCCTAACAATAACACTTACGCTTACCCTAACCCCTACCCTAATCCTAACCCTAACCCTAAACCTTACCCTAACCTTAACCCTAACCCTAACCCTTACCCTTACCTTAACCCTAAACCTAACCCTAACCCTAACTCTAACCCTAAACCTTACCCTAACCCTAACCCTAACCCTAAAACTTACCCTTATCCTAAACCTAAACCTAACCCTTACCATAAACCTAACCCTAACACTAAACCTAACCCTTACACTTACCTTAACCCTAACCCTAACCCTTACACTTCCCCTAACGCTAACCCTAACCCTAACCCTAATCCTAACCCTTACCCTTACCCTAATCCTAAACCTAAAACTAACGCTAACCATAACCCGAACCCTTAGCATTACCCTAAAACTAACCCTAACCCTAACCCTAACCCTAAACCTTACCCTTACCATAAACCTAACCCTAAACCTTACCCTAACCATAACCCTAACCCTAACCCTAACCCTTACCCTTAACTTAACCCTAACCCTTACCGTAATCCTTACCCTTACCCTAACGCTAACCCTAACCCTAACCTTAACCCTAACCCTAATCCTAACACATAATTTTACCCTAACCCTAACGCTAACCCTAAACCTTACCCTTACCCTAACCCTAACCCTAACACTAACCCTAATCCTTACCCTAACCCTAACCTTTACCCTAAACCTAACACTAACCCTAAACCTAACCCTAACCCTAACGCTTACCCTTACCCTAACCCTAACCCTAAAATTAACTCTAACCCTAACCCTAACCCCTAAACCTAACCCTAACCCTAACCCTAACCTTTACACTTATCCCAACACTAAACCTAACCCTAACACTTACCCTTACCCTAACCCTAACCCTAACCATAACTCTAAACCTCACCCTTACACTAAACCTAACACTTAACCTTACCCTAAACATAACCCTAACCCTAACCCTAACCCTTAACCTTATCTTAACCCTAACCCTAACCCTAACCCTTACCCTAACGCTAACCCTAAACCTACCCTTAACCCTAACCCTAACCCTACCACATACACTTAACCTAACCCTAACCCTAACCATAATCGTAACCCTAAACATAACCCTAACCCTAACCCTAAACCTAACCCTTACCATAATCCTAAACCTAACCCTTACCCTTACACTAAGACTAACCCTAACCCTAACCCTAAATCTAACCTTGACCTTAACCCTTACCCTTACCCTTAACCTTACCCTAACCCTAACCCTAAACCTAACCCTAACCCTTACCCTTAACCTAACCCTAAACCTAACCCTAATCGTAACCCTAAACATAACCCTAAACCTAACCCTAAACCTAACCCTTACCGTAAACCTAAACCTAACCCTTACCCTTACTGTAACCCTAACCCTAACCCTAACCCTAAACCTAACCTTAACCCTAACCCTTACCCTTACCCTTAACCTTACCCTAACCCTAACCCTAAACCTAACACTAACCCTAACCCTAACCCTAACGCCGACCTCTAACCCTAACCATAACCCTAACCCTTACTCTTATCCTAACACTAACCCTAACCCTAACCCTAACCCTAAGTTACCCTTACCCTAACCCTACACCTAACCCTAACCCTAACCCTAACCCTTACCCTAACCCTAACCCTAACACTAATCCTAACCCTTACCCTTACCCTAATCCTAAACCTAACCCTAACCCTAACCATAACCCTAACCCTTATATTACCCTAACCCTAACCCTAACCCTAACCCTAAACCTTACCCTGACAATAAACCTAACCCTAAACCTTACCCTAACCATAACCCTAACCCTAACCCTAACCCTTACCCTTACCTTAACACTAACCCTTACCGTAATCCTTACCCTTAACCTAACGCTAACCCTAACCATAAACTTAACCCTAACCCTAATCCTAGCATATAATTTTACCCTAACCCTAACCCTAACCCTAACCCTAATCCTTACCCTAACCCTAACCCTTACCCTAAACCTAACACTAACCCTAAACCTAAACCTAACCCTAACACTTACCCTTACCCTAACCCTAACCCTAAAATTAACTCTAACCCTAACCCTAACCCCTAAACCTAACCCTAACCCTTACCCTAACCAGGACACTTATCCCAACACTAAACCTAACTCTAACACTTACTCTTACCCTAACCCCTAACCTAATCCTAACTCTAAACCTAACCCTAACCCTAACTCTTACCCTTACCCTAACGTTAACCCTAACCCTAACCCTAACCCTAACCACTAAATCTAACCGTAACCCTAACCCTAACCCTAAAACTTACCCTTACCATAACTCTAACCTTAAGGCTAACCTAACCCTAACCCTAACCCTAACCCTAACCCTTAACCTTTCCCTAACCTTAACCCTAACCCTAATCCTTACACTAATCCTAACCCTAACTCTAACCCTAACCCTAATCCTTAACCTAACCCTAACCCTAACCCTAACCCTAAACCTAACACTAACCCTAAACCTAACCCTCACCCTAAGGCTTACCCTTACCCTAACCCTAACCCTAAAATTAACTCTAACCCTAACCCTAACCCCTAAACCTAACCCTAAACCTAACCCTAACCATTATACTTATCCTAACCCTAAACCTAACCCTAACACTTACTCTTACCCTAACCCTAACCCTAACCCTTACCCTAACCCTAACCCTAACCCTTATACTTACCCTAAATATAAACCTAAACCTAACCCTAACCCTAACCCTTTCCCGTACCCTAAACCTAACCCTAACCCTAAAACTTACCCTTACCCTAAACCTAACCATAACCCTTACCCTAAACCGAACCCTAACCCTAACCCTTACCCTTATCCTAACCCTAACCCTAACCCTTACACTTACCCTAACCCTAACCATAACCCTAACCCTAAACCTAACACTAACCCTAAACCTAACCCTTACCTTTACCCTAAACCTATACCTAACCCTAACCCTTACTCTTGCCCTAAACCTAACCCTAACAATAACCCTAACCCTAAACCTAACCCTAACACTAACCCTAACACTAACCCTAACCCTTACCCTAACAATAACCCTGGCCCTAACACTAACCCTAACCCTTACCCAAACCCAAAATCTAACCCAAACTCTTACCCTTACCCTAACCCTAACCTTAACTCTAACACTAACCCTATCCCTAACCCTTACTCTTACACTTACCCTAACCATAACCCTAAACCTAACCCTAACCCTAACCCTAAACCTTACCCTTACCTTAACTCTAACCTTAAACCTAACTCTAACCTCAACCGTAAACCTAACACTAAACCTAACCCCAACCCTAAACCTAACCCTTACCCTTACGTAACCCTAACAAAAACCTAAACCTAACCATAACCCTAACCCTAATCCTAACCCCTAACCGTAACCCTAACCCTAACCCTAACCCTAACCATAACCCTTACCCTTACCCTAACCCTAACCTAACCCTTACCATGACCCTAACCCTAACCCTAACCCTAACCTTAAGCCTAACGCTAACCCTAACCCTAACCCTAACCCTTACCCTTCCCCTAACCATAACCGTAAACCTAACCCTAACCCTAAGCCTAACTGTAAACTTAACAATATCCCTAACCCTTACCCTTACCCTAACCCTAACCCTAAACCTAACACTAACCCTAACCCTAACGCTAACCATTAACTTTACCCAACCCTGAACCTAACCCTAACCCTAACCCTTACCCTAACCTGTAACGCGAACCCTAACCCTAACCCAAACCCTACCCTTACCCTTATCCTAACACTCACCCTAACCCTAACCCTAATACTTACCCTTACCCTAAAACTAACCCTAACCATAACCCTAAACCTTACCCTAACCCTAACTCTAACCCTAACCCTTACCCTTACCCTAACCCTAACCCTAACCCTAACCCTAAACCTAACCTTAACCCTAACCCTTACCCTTACCTTTAACCTTACCCTAACCCTAACCCTAAACCTAACACTAACCATAACCCTAACCCTAACGCCGACCCCTAACCCTAACCCTAACCTAACCCTTACCCTTATCCTAACACTATCCCTAACCCTAATCCTAACCCTAACAGTTACACTTACCCTACTATAAACCTAACCCTAACCCTAACCCTTACCCTAACCCTAACCCTAACCCTAATCCTAACCCTAACCCTTACCCTTACCCTAATCCTAAACCTAACGCTAACTGTAACCATAACCCTAACCCTTACCATTACCCTATCCCTATCCCTAACCCTAACACTAAACCTTACCCTTACCCTAAACCTAACCCTAAACCTTACCCTAACCCTAACCCTTACCCTTACCTTAACCCTAACCCTTACCATAATCCTTACCCATACCCTAAAGCTAACCCTAAACCTAACCTTAACCCTAACCCTAATCCTAACACATAATTTTACCCTAACCCTAACCCTAACCCTAAACCTTACCCTTACCCTAACCCTAATCCTAACCCTAACCCTAATCCTTACCCTAACCCTAATCCTTACCCTAAACCTAACACTAACCCTAAACATAACCCTAACCGTAACGCTTACCCTTACCCTAATCCTAACCTTAAAATTAACTCTAACCCTAACCCTAACCCCTAAACCTAACCCTAACCCTAACCATTACACTTATCCCAACACTGAACCTAACCCTAACACTTACTCTTACCCTAACCCCTAACCTAACCCTAACCCTAACCCTAACCCTAACCCTAATTCTTATACTTACCCTAACGCTAACCCTAAACCTAACCCTAACCCTAACCCTAACACTTACCCTTACCATAACTCTAACCTTAATGCTAACCCTAACCCTAACCCTAAACCTAACCCTAACCCTAACCGTAACCCTAACCCTTACCCTTACACTAACCCTAACCCTAACCCTAACCCTAATCCTTAACCTAACCCTAACCCTAAACCTAACACTAACCCTAAACCTAACCCTAACCCTAACGCTTACCCTTACCCTAACCCTAACCCTAAAATTAACTCTAACCCTAACCCTAACCCATAAACCTAACCCTAACCATTACACTTATCCTAACCCTAAACCTAACCCTAACACTTACTCTTACCCTAACCCTAACCCTAACCCTTACCCTAACCCTAACCCTAACCCTTACACTTACCCTAAACATAAACCTAACCCTAACCCTAACCCTAACCCTCTCCCGTACCCTAAACCTAACACTAACCCTAACCCTAACCCTAAAACTTACCCTTACCCTAAACCTAACCCTTACACTAAACCTAACCCTAACCCTAACCCTTACCCTTATCCTAACCCTAACCCTAACCATTACACTTACCCTAACCCTAACCCTAACACTAACACTAACCCTAACCCTAAACCTAAACTTAACCCTAACCCTTACCCTTACCCTAATCCTAACCCTTAACCTAACCCTAACCCTTACCCTTACCCTAATCCTAACCCTAACCATAACCCTAACCCTAACCCTAACCCTAACCTTAACCCTAACCCTTATCCTTACCCTAAACCTATACCTAACCCTAACCCTAACCCTTACCCTTGCCCTAACCCGAACCCTAACCCTAACCCTAACCCTAACCCTAAACCTAACCCTAACACTAACCCTAACCCTTACCCTAACCCTAACCCTTACCCAAACCCAAAATCTAACCCAAACTCTTACCCTTACCCTAAACCTAAGCTTAACTCTAACACTAAACCTAACCCTATCCCTTACCCTTACCTAACCTTTACCCTAAACCTAACCCGAACCCTAACCCTAAACCTTAACTTTACCCTAACTCTAACCCTAAACCTAACTCTAACCTCAACCCTAAACCTAACACTAACCCTAACCTTAACCCTAAACCTAAACCTTACCCTTACGTAACCCTAACCCAAATTTAAACCTATCCCTAACCCTAACCCTAATCCTAACCCCTAACCGTAACCCTAACCCTAACCCTAACGCTTACACTTATACTCACCCTAACCCTAACACTTACCCTTACCCTAACCCCTACCCTATCCTTAAACCTAACCCTTACCCTTACCCTTACCCTAACCCTAACCCTAACCCCTAAACCTAACCCTAACCCTAACCCTAACCCTAACCCATACTCTTACCCTAACGCTAACCTTAACCCTAACCTTAACCCTAACCCTAACACATAATTTTACCCTAACCCAACCCCTAGCCCTAACCGTAATCCTAAACATAACCCTAATCCTAACCCTTACCCTAAACCTAACCCTACACTAAACTTTACCCTTACCCTAACCCTAACCCTAACCTTAACCCTAACCAAAACCCTAAACCTAATCCTAACCTTTACCCTTACCCTAACTCTAACCATAAATCTAACCCTAACCCTAATCCTAACCCTAACACTTACCCTTACCCTAACCCTAACCCTAATCCTATCACTAACCCTAACCCTAACCCTAACACTAACCCTTACCATTACCCTAACCATAACC
>JANJXV010000589.1:390959-395959 GCA_024803745.1 Megascapheus bottae | reverse complement strand
ACCCTGACCCTAACCCTAACCCTAACCATAACCCTAAATCTAACAATAACCCTAACCCTTACCCTTACTCTTACCCTAACCCTAACCTTAAACCTAACCCTAACCCTTACCCTTAACCTAACACTAACCAAAACCTTAACGCTAACCCTAACCCTAACCCTAAACTTAACCCTAACCCTTATCCTTACCCTAACCATAACCATAACCCTAACCCTAAACCTAACCCAAACCCTAAACCTAACTTTTACCCTTACCCTAAACCTAACCCTAAACCTAACCGTAACCCTTACCCTGACTCTACCCTTAACCATAATCCTAACTCTAAACCTAACCCTAACCCTAACCCTAACCCTAACCCTAACCCTAAACCTAACCCTAACACTAACCCTAACATTTACCTAACAATAACCCTGGCCCTAAGCCTAACCCTAACCCTTACCCTTACTCTAACCCTAACCCTAACCTTACCGCTAACCCTAACCCTAACCCTTACGGAAACCCAAACTCTAACCCAAAGTCTTACCCTTACCCTAACCCTAACCCTAACCTTAATGCTCACCTTAACCCTAACCTTACCCTAAACCTAACCCTTATCCTTACCCTAACCCTAAACCTAACCCTAACCCTTACCCTTTCGCTAAACCTAACCCTAACCATAACACTTACCCTTACCCTAACGCTAACCCTAAACCTAATCCTAACCCTAACCCTAAACTTTACCCTTACCCTAACCCAAACCCTAACCCTAACTCTAATCCTTACCCTAACCCTAACCCTAACCCTAAACCTAACACTAACCCTAAACCTAACCCTAACACTAACGCTTACCCTTACCCTAAACCTAATCCTGAAATTAACCATAACCCTAAACCTAACCCTAACCCCTAACCCTAACCCTAACCCTAACCCTTACCCTAACCCTAACCCTAACACTTACACTTACCCTAAACCTAAACCTAACCCTTTCCCTTACGCTAACCCTAACCCTAACACTAACCCAAAACCTAACACTTACCCTTACCCTAAACCTAACCCTAACCCTTACCCTAAACCTAACCCTAACCTTATCCTTACTCTTATCCTAAACTCTAACCCTAACCCTAATCCTAACACTTACCATTACCGTAACCCTAACCCTAAACCTTACCCTAACCCTAACCCTAACACTAACCCTAATCCTAAACCTAACCTTAACCCTAACCCTTACACTTACCCTTATCCTAACCCTAACCCTAACCCTAACCGTAACTGTAAACATAACCCTAACCCTAACCCTAACAGTAACCCTTACCCTAATCGTAATCCTAACCCTTACCCTTACCCTAAACCTAACCCTAACACTAACCCTAACCCTAAACCTAAACTTCACCCTAACCCTTACCCTTACCCTTACCCTAATCCTAACCCTAAACCTAACCCTAAACCGTACCCTTACCCTAATCCTAACCCTAACCTTAACCCTAACCCTAACCCTAACCTTAACCCTAACCCTTATCCTTAACCTAACCCTAACCATAACCCCAACCCTAAACCTAACACTAACCCTAAACCTAACACTTACACTAACCCTAACCCTAAACCTGAACCTAACCGTAACCCTTAACCTGACCCTAACCCTAACCATAATCCTAACTCTAAGCATAACCTTAACCCTAATCCTTACCCTTAACCTAACCCTAACCCTAACCCTAACCCTAACACTTACCCAAACCCAAATCAAACCCAAACTCTTACCCTTACCCTAACCCTAACATTAATTCTAACACTAACCCTAACCCTAACCCTTACCCTTACCCGAACCCTAACCCTAAACCTAAACCTTACCCTTACCCTAACTCTAACCCTAACCCTAACCCTAACCCTTACCCTAACCCTAACCCTAACCCTAACCCTTACCCTTACGTAACCCTAACCCAAACCAAAACCTAACCCTAACCCTAACCCTAATCCTAACCCCTAACCGTAACCCTAACCCTAACCCTTACACTTATCCTAAACCTAATCCTAACCCTAACACTTACCCTTACCCTAACCCTACCCTAACCCTAACCCTAACCCTAACCCTTACCCTAACCCTAACCCTAACCCTAACCCTAACCCTAACCCTTACCCTAAACCTAAACCTAAACCTAAACCTAAACCTAAACCTAACCCTTTCCCTTACCCTAACCCTAAACCTAACCCTAACCCTAACCCTAATACTTACGCTTACACTAAAACTAACCCAAACCCTTACTCTAAACCTAACCCTAATCCTAACCCTAACACTTACCCTTATCCAAACCCTAACCCTAACCTTAAACCCAACACAAAACCTAACCCTAACCCTTACCGTAAACCTAACCCTAAACCTAACCCTAACCCTAACCCTTACCCTTACCCTAACCGAAACCCTAAACCTAACTCGAACACTAACCCTAACCCTAACCCTTACCCTTACCCTAAACCTAACCCTAAAGCTAACCCTAACCTTAACCATAACCCTAACACCTAACCCTAACCCTATCCCTAACGGTCACCCTTACCCTAACCCTAAACTAACCCTTACCCTAACCCTAAACCTAACCCTAACCTTAAGCCTAACGCTAACCCTAACCCTAACCCTAACCCTTACACTTACCCTAACCATAACCGTAAACCTAACCTTAACCCAAACCTTAACCCTAAACCTAACCCTATCCCTAACCCTAACACTTACACTTACCCTAAACCTAAACCTAACCCTAACCATAAACCTAACCCTTTCCCTTACGCTAAACCTAACCCTAACCCTAACCCTAACACTCACCCTTACCCTAAACCTAACCCTAACCCTTACCCTAAACTTAACCCTAACCTTATCCTTACTCTTATCCTAAACCCTAACCCTAACCCTAACCGTAACACTTACCCTTACCCTAACCCTAACCCTAACCCTAACCCTAACCCTTACCCTAACCCTAACCCTAACACTAACCCTAACCCTAAACCTAACCTTAACCCTAGCCCTTACACTTGCCCTTATCCTAACCCTAACCCAAACCTAACCGTAACCCTAAACATAACCCTAACCCTAACCCTAACCCTAACCTTAACCCTTATCCTAATCGTAACTCTAACCCTTACCATTACCCTAACCCTAACCCTAACATTAACCCTAACCCTAAACCTAAACTTAACCCTAACCCTTACCCTTACCCTTACCCTAATCCTAAACCTAAACCTAACCCTAACCCTTACCCTTACCCTAATCCTAACCCTAACCTTAACCCTAACCCTAACCCTAACCCTAACCTTAACCCTAACCCTTATCCTTACCCTAACCCTAACCATAACCCCAACCCTAAACCTAACACTAACCCTAAACCTAACACTTACACTTACCCTAACCCTAAACCTGAACCTAACCGTAACCCTTACCCTGACCCTAACCCTAACCATAATCTTAACTCTAAACATAACCTTAACCCTACCCTTACCCTTAACCTAACCCTAACCATAACCCTAACCCTAACCCTATCCCTTACCCTAACCCAAAATCTAACCCAAACTCTTACCCTTACCCTAACCCTAAACTTAATTCTAACACTAACCCTAACCCTAACCCTTACCCTTACCCTTACCCTAACCCTAACCATAAAGCTAACTCTAACCTCAACCCTAAACCTAACACTAAACCTAACCCTAACCCTAAACCTAATCCTTACCCTTACGTAACCCTAACCCAAACCTAAACCTAACCCTAACCCTAATCCTAACCCCTAACCGTAACCGTAACCCTAACCCTAACCCTTACCCTCACCCTAACCCTAACCCTAACCCTAACCCTTACCCTAAACCGAAACCTAACCCTAAACCTAACCCTAACCCTTTCCCTTACCCTAACCCTAACCCTAACCCCAAAACTTACCCTTACACTAAACCTTACCCAAACCCTTACCCTAAACCTAACCCTAACCCTAACCCTTACCCTTATTCTAACCCTAACCCTAACCTTAACACCAACACAAAACCTAACCCTAACCCTTACCCAAACCTAACCCTAAACCTAACCCTAACCCTAACCCTTACACTTACCCTAACCCAAACCCTAAACCTAACTCGAACACTAACCCTAACCATGACCCTTACCCTTACCCTAATCCTAACCCTAAAGTTAACCCTAAACTTAACCCTAACCCTAAGCCTAAACCTAACCCTAACCCTTACCCTAACCCTAACCCTAACCCTAACCCTTACCCTTACACTAAACCTAACCCTAACTCTAACTATTACCCTTTCCCTAAACCTAACCCTAACCTTAACCCTAACTCTTACCCTAACCCTAACCCTAACCCTAACCCTTACCCTTACCCTAACCCTAACCCTGACCCTAAACCTAACACTTACCCTAACCCTAACCCTAACCCTAAACTTAACCCCAACCCTAAACCTAACCCTAACCCTAACCCCTAACCCTAAACCTTAAACTAACCCTAACCCTCACACTAACCCTAACCCTTACCCTTACTCTAACCCTAAACCTAACACTTACCCATACCCTAACCGCTACCCTAACCCTAAACCTAACCCTCACCCTTACCCTAACCCTAACCGTAACCCTAAACCTAAACCTATCCCTAACCCCAACCCTAACCCTTCCCCTAAACCTAACCCTAAACCTAACCTTAACCCTAACACTAACCCTAACCCTAACCATTGCCTTACCCTAATCCTAACCATAAACCTATTCCTAACCCTAACCCTTAACCCTAACCAAAACCCTAAACCTAATCCTAACCTTTACCCTTACCCTAACCCTAACCATAAATCTAACCCTAACCCTAATCCTAACCCTAACACTTACCCTTACCCTACCCCTAACCCTAATCATATCACTAACCCTAACCCTAACCCTAACACTAACCCTTACCCTTACCCTAACCCTAACCATAAACCTATCCCTAACCCTAACCCTTAAGCCTAACCCTAAACCAAACCCTTACCCTTACCCTTACCCTAACCCTAACCCTAACCTAACC
>JANJXV010000589.1:370959-385959 GCA_024803745.1 Megascapheus bottae | reverse complement strand
AACCCTTAACCCTAACCAAAACCCTAAACCTAATCCTAACCTTTACCCTTACCCTAACCCTAACCATAAATCTAACCCTAACCCTAATCCTAACCCTAACACTTACCCTTACCCTAACCCTAACCCTAATCCTATCACTAACCCTAACCCTAACCCTAACATTAACCCTTACCCTTACCCTAACCCTAACCATAAACCTATCCCTAACCCTAACCCTTAACCCTGACCCTAACCCTAAACCTAACCCTTACTCTTACCCTAACCCTAACCCTAACCTAACCCTAACCCTAACCTTAAGACAAACCCTTACACTTTCCCTAACCCTAACTATAAACCTAAACCTAACCCTAACCCTAACCCTTAACCTTACCCTAAACCTAACCATAAACCTAACCCTAACCCTTACCCTTACCCTCACTCTAAACCTAAACTTAACCCTAACCCTATACCTAACACTAACCCTAACCTTAAATCTAACCCTTTTCCTTACCCTAACCCTAACCCTAACCCTAAACCTAACCCTAACCCTAAACCTAACTCTTACCCTTACCCTAACCCTAACCCTAAACTAACCCTAACCCTTAACCACACCCTAACCCTGAACCTAACTTTAACCCCAACCCTTACCTTACCCCAATTGTAACCCTTACCCTAATCCTAACCCTTACCCTAACCCTAAACCTAACCCTAACCCTTACCCTTACCCTAACCCTAACCTTAATTCTAACTCTAACCGTAAACCTAACCCTTACCCTGACCCTAACCCTAACGCTAAACCTAACCTGAAACCTAACCCTATTCCTAACCCTAACTCTTATCCTTACCCTAAACCGAAGCCTAATCCTAACCCTAACCCTAACCACTAAATCTAACCGTAACCCTAACCCTAACCCTAACACTTACCCTTACCCAAAAACTAACCTTAATGCTAACCCTAACCCTAACCCTTACCCTAACCCTAACCCTAAACCTTACCCTAACTCTAACCCTAATCCTAACCCTTACCCTTTCCATAACCCTAACCCTAACCATAACCCTTACCCTTACCCTAACCCTAACCCTAAACCTAACCCTAACCCTAACCCTAAATTTAACCCTAACCCTAACCCTAACCCTAAACTTACACTTAAACTATCTCTAAACCTAAACCTTACACTTACCCTAAACCTAACTCTAACCCTTACCCTAAACCTAACCCTAAACCTAACCCTAAACTTTAACCTTACCTTAACTATAACCCTAACCCTTACCCTTACCCTAACGCTAACCCTAACACGTACCCTTACAATAACACTAAACCGAAACCTTACCCTAAACCTAACCCTAACCCTATCCCTAAATCTAAGCCTAACCCTAACCCTAACCCTAAACCTTACCCTTACCTTAACCCTAACCAAACTCTAACCCTAAACCTTCCCCTTAACCTAAACCTAAAACTAACCCTTACCCTAAAAATAAACCTAACCCTAAACCTAACCCTGACCCTTACCTTCACCCTAACCCTAACCCTAACCCTAACCTTAACCCTTATCCTAAACGTAAACCTAACCCTAAACCTAACCCTATCCCTAACCCTAACCCTAACCCAAACCCTTACCCTAACCATAAAACTAATCCTAACCCTAACCCTTACCCTTACCCAAATCCTAACCCTAAACCTAACCCTAACCCTAACCTTAACCCTAACCATAACCCCTTATCCTAACCCTAACCCTAACACTCACTCTTACCCTAACCACTACCATAACCCTAACCCTAACCCTAATACTAACCCCTAACCGTAACCCTAACCCTAACCCTAACCCTTACCCTAATCCTGACCCTAACCCTAACCCTAACCCTTACCCTAACCCGAAACCTAACCCTAAACCTAACCCTAACCCTTTCCCTTACCCTAACCCTAAACCTAACCCTAACCCTAACCCTAACCCTAAAACTTACCCTTACACTAAACCTTACACAAACCCTTACCCTAAACCTAACCCTAACCCTAACCCTAAACCTAACCCTTACCCTTATCCTAACCCTAACCCTAACCTTAACACCAACACAAAACCTAACCCTAACCCTTACCCTAAACCTAACCCTAAACCTAACCCTAACCCTAACCCTTACCTTACCCTAACCCAAACCCTAAACCTAACTCGAACACTAACCCTAACCCTGACCCTTACCCTTACCCTAAACCTAACCCTAAAGTTAACCCTAAACTTAACCCTAACCCTAAGCCTAAACCTAACCCTAACCCTTACCCTAACCCTAACCCTAACCCTAACCCTTACCCTTACACTAAACCTAACCCTAACCCTAACTATTACCGTTTCCCTAAACCTAACCCTAAACCTAACCCTAACACTTACCCTAACCTAACCCTTACCCTTACCCTAACCCTAACCCTGACCCTAACCCTAACACTTACCCTAACCCTAACCCTAACCCTAAACTTAACCCCAACCCTAAACCTAACCCTAACCCTAACCCCTAACCCTAAACCTTAACCTAACCCTAACCCTCACACTAACCCTAACCCTTACCCTTACTCTAACTCTAAACCTAACACTTACCCATACCCTAACCGCTACCCTAACCCTAAACCTAACCCTCACCCTTACCCTAACCCTAACCGTAACCCTAAACCTAAACCTTTCCCTAACCCCAACCCTAACCCTTCCCCTAACCCTAACCCTAACCCTAACCCTAACAATAACCCTGACCCTAACCCTAACCGTAACCATAACCCTAAATCTAACAATAACCCTAACCCTTACCCTTACTCTTACCCTAACCCTAACCCTAAACCTAACCCTAACCCTTACCCTTAACCTAACACTAACCAAAACCTTAACGCTAACCCTAACCCTAACCCTAAACTTAACCCTAACCCTTATCCTTACCCTAACCATAACCATAACCCTAACCCTAAACCTAACCCAAACCCTAAACCTAACCCTTACCCTTACCCTAAACCTAACCCTAAACCTAACCGTAACCCTTACCCTGACTCTACCCTTAACCATAATCCTAACTCTAAACCTAACCCTGACCCTTACCCTAACCGTAACCCTAACCCTAACCCTAAAACTAACCCTAACACTAACCCTAAATTTAACCCTAACCCTAACCCTAACCCTAAACTTACACTTAAACTATCTCTAAACCTAAACCTTACACTTACCCTAAACCTAACTCTAACCCTTACCCTAAACCTAACCCTAAACCTAACCCTAAACTTTAACCTTACCTTAACTATAACCCTAACCCTTACCCTTACCCTAACGCTAACCCTAACACGTACCCTTACAATAACACTAAACCGTAACCTTACCCTAAACCTAACCCTAACACTATCCCTAAATCTAAGCCTAACCCTAACCCTAACCCTAAACCTTACCCTTACCTTAACCCTAACCAAACTCTAACCCTAAACCTTCCCCTTAACCTAAACCTAAAACTAACCCTTACCCTAAAAATAAACCTAACCCTAAACCTAACCCTGACCCTTACCTTCACCCTAACCCTAACCCTAACCCTAACCTTAACCCTTATCCTAAACGTAAACCTAACCCTAAACCTAACCCTATCCCTAACCCTAACCCTAACCCAAACCCTTACCCTAACCATAAAACTAATCCTAACCCTAACCCTTACCCTTACCCAAATCCTAACCCTAAACCTAACCCTAACCCTAACCTTAACCCTAACCATAACCCCTTATCCTAACCCTAACCCTAACACTCACTCTTACCCTAACCACTACCATAACCCTAACCCTAACCCTAATACTAACCCCTAACCGTAACCCTAACCCTAACCCTAACCCTTACCCTAATCCTGACCCTAACCCTAACCCTAACCCTTACCCTAACCCGAAACCTAACCCTAAACCTAACCCTAACCCTTTCCCTTACCCTAACCCTAAACCTAACCCTAACCCTAACCCTAACCCTAAAACTTACCCTTACACTAAACCTTACACAAACCCTTACCCTAAACCTAACCCTAACCCTAACCCTAAACCTAACCCTTACCCTTATCCTAACCCTAACCCTAACCTTAACACCAACACAAAACCTAACCCTAACCCATACCCTAAACCTAACCCTAAACCTAACCCTAACCCTAACCCTTACCTTACCCTAACCCAAACCCTAAACCTAACTCGAACACTAACCCTAACCCTGACCCTTACCCTTACCCTAAACCTAACCCTAAAGTTAACCCTAAACTTAACCCTAACCCTAAGCCTAAACCTAACCCTAACCCTTACCCTAACCCTAACCCTAACCCTAACCCTTACCCTTACACTAAACCTAACCCTAACCCTAACTATTACCGTTTCCCTAAACCTAACCCTAAACCTAACCCTAACACTTACCCTAACCTAACCCTTACCCTTACCCTAACCCTAACCCTGACCCTAACCCTAACACTTACCCTAACCCTAACCCTAACCCTAAACTTAACCCCAACCCTAAACCTAACCCTAACCCTAACCCCTAACCCTAAACCTTAACCTAACCCTAACCCTCACACTAACCCTAACCCTTACCCTTACTCTAACTCTAAACCTAACACTTACCCATACCCTAACCGCTACCCTAACCCTAAACCTAACCCTCACCCTTACCCTAACCCTAACCGTAACCCTAAACCTAAACCTTTCCCTAACCCCAACCCTAACCCTTCCCCTAACCCTAACCCTAACCCTAACCCTAACAATAACCCTGACCCTAACCCTAACCGTAACCATAACCCTAAATCTAACAATAACCCTAACCCTTACCCTTACTCTTACCCTAACCCTAACCCTAAACCTAACCCTAACCCTTACCCTTAACCTAACACTAACCAAAACCTTAACGCTAACCCTAACCCTAACCCTAAACTTAAACCTAACCCTTATCCTTACCCTAACCATAACCATAACCCTAACCCTAAACCTAACCCAAACCCTAAACCTAACCCTTACCCTTACCCTAAACCTAACCCTAAACCTAACCGTAACCCTTACCCTGACTCTACCCTTAACCATAATCCTAACTCTAAACCTAACCCTGACCCTTACCCTAACCGTAACCCTAACCCTAACCCTAAAACTAACCCTAACACTAACCCTAACACTTACCTAACAATAACCCTGGCCCAAAGCCTAACCGTAACCCTTTCCCTTACCCTAACCCTAAACCTAACCCTAACCCTAACCCTAACCCTAAAACTTACCCTTACACTAAACCTTACCCAAACCCTTACCCTAAACCTAACCCTAACCCTAACCCTAACCCTTACCCTTATCCTAACCCTAACACTAACCTTAACACCAACACAAAACCTAACCCTAACCCTTACCCTAAACCTAACTCAAAACCTAACCCTAACCCTAACCCTTACCCTTACCCTAACCCAAACCCTAAACCTAACTCGAACACTAACCCTCACCCTGACCCTTACCCTTACCCTAAACCTAACCCTAAAGTTAACCCTAAACTTAACCCTAACCCTAAGCCTAAACCTAACCCTAACCCTTACCCTAACCCTAACCCTAACCCTAACCCTTACCCTTACCCTTATCCTAACCCTAACCCTAACCCTAACCCTTAACCTTACACTAAACCTAACCCTAACCCTAACTATTACCCTTTCCCTAAACCTAACCCTAAACCTAACCCTAACACTTACCCTAACCCTAACCCTTAAACTTACCCTAACCCTAACCCTGACCCTAACCCTAACACTTACCCTAACCCTAACCCTAACCCTAACCCTAACCCTAACAATAACCCTCACCCTAACCCTAACCCTAACCATAACCCTAAATCTAACAATAACCCTAACCCTTACCCTTACTCTTACCCTAACCCTAACCCTAAACCTAACCCTAACCCTTACCCTTAACCTAACACTAACCAAAACCTTAACGCTAACCCTAACCCTTACCCTAAACTTAACCCTAACCCTTATCCTTACCCTAACCATAACCATAACCCTAACCCTAAACCTAACCCAAACCCTAAACCTAACCCTTACCCTTACCCTAAACCTAACCATAAACCTAACCGTAACCCTTACCCTGACTCTACCCTTAACCATAATCCTAGCTCTAAACCTAACCCTGACCCTTACCCTAACCGTAACCCTAACCCTAACCCTAAACCTAACCCTAACACTAACCCTAACCTCAACCCTAACCCTAACCCCTTATCCTAACCCTAACCCTAACACTCACTCTTACCATAACCACTACCATAACCCTAACCATAACCCTAACCCTAACCCTGATCCTAAACCCTAACCGTAACCCTAACCCTAACCCTAACCCTTACCCTAACCCTAACCCTAACCCTAATCCTAAACCGAAACCTAACCCTAAACCTAACCTAACCCTTTCCCTTACCCTAACCCTAAACCTAACCATAACCATAACCCTAAAACTTACCCTTACACTAAACCTTACCCAAACCCTTACACTTAACCTAACCCTAACCCTAACCCTAACCCTTACCCTTATCCTAACCCTAACCCTAACCTTAACACCAACACAAAACCTAACCCTAACCCTTACCCTAAACCTAACCCTAAACCTAACCCTAACCCTAACCCTTACCCTTACCCTAACCCAAACCCTAAACCTAACTCGAACCCTAACCCTAACCCTGACCCTAAACCTTACCCTAAACCTAACCCTAAAGTTAACCCTAAACTTAACCCTAACCCTAAGCCTAAACCTAACCCTAACCCTTACCCTAACCCTAACCCTAACCCTAACCCTTACCCTTACACTAAACCTAACCCTAACCCTATTACCCTTTCCCTAAACCTAACCCTAAACCTAACCCTAACACTTACACTGACCCTAACCCTAACCCTAACCCTTACCCTTACCCTAACCCTAACCCTGACCCTAACCCTAACACTTACCCTAACCCTAACCCTAACCCTAAACTTAACCCCAACCCTAAACCTAACCCTAACCCTAATCCCTAACCCTAAACGTTAACCTAACCCTAACCCTCACACTAACCCTAACCCTTACCTGTACTCTAACCCTAAACCTAACACTTACCCATAACCGAACCGCTACCCTAACCCTAAACCTAACCCTCACCCTTACCCTAACCCTAACCGTAACCCTAAACCTAAACCTATCCCTAACCACAACCCTAACCCTTCCCCTAACCCTAACCCTAACCTTAAACCTAACACTAACCCTAACCCTAACCCTTGCCCTTACCCTAATCCAGCCATAAACCTATCCCTAACACTAACCCTTAACCCTAACCAATACCCTAAACCTAATCCTAACCTTTACCCTTACCCTAACCCTACCTGTCGCTGTCCCCTCGGCCGGCAAGGAAGATGCAACAAGTGAGACTTCTTCTCGAGCAGCAGTTTATTCAGCAAGCTTACAGCTATGCCGGGTCGACCCCGACTTCCTCAAAACCCTGGGCTTTTATAGGCCCATCATCCAATCACATTTGCTTTCTTACAATTCTATAGCCAATAATATAAGTACACCTCTATAGCACATTCTAAACAAGTAGCAATATGGCATTACACATACTTCCAATCATGCATAAAGCTCATGAACAATCACATCTTTTCCTGGAAACTTTCAGACAAACAACTCAGTGGCGCAACCACAAAGGCGGATGCCAGCGCCATCTTGTAATGGCGAATGTAATAGCTCTCTACATCTCCCCCTTTTTTCTTTTGGCTGAAAGTGAAGAGAATTTGAGTAGGAATCCAGAGATTGATCAGGTCTCCAAACGCCTTCCCAATTTTCTCATTCAAAGGGTAAGGGATCATGCCTGTCTTAGGTTGGAGAGATGCCTCTTGGTTCTTACCCGTCTTCAACATCCGATACTCGAGCATCGGAGTCTGTCTTAGGTTGATACCAAGACCAATCTCTACTCTTACCCGTCGTTGACTACTGATCCAGCATACCCAGCCACACTTGGGGGGATTCTTGTTGCTGAAGAGCCATAAGAGCTTGTTTAATGACCATGTGATCACGTTTTCTTTGTCTGATAATTTGTCTGCGCAAAACAAGAACAAACCAGCACAATAATCCTAATCCAACACATAAAATAACAATTAAGGACACACTTCCAGCCCATTCTTTAACCCAATTTAGGGATTGGGAAATCCAATCTACCAATTCTCCCACAGTAGTAATATTTACTCGGGTGGAATTAACAATTATAATTTCCTGTCGTAATTGATTAGTAAAATTTTCAAATTCTTGAGTCCAAGATTCTTGAAGCATATGACCCAATTCTCGGGATAAATTTGCAGTATGTGAAAAATTATAGTAATCCAAGGAAGTAATACATAAACCAGACGTGGTTCCTACACACATTAACTGAGTAAATTGAAACATATAATCCATTTGTTCTTGCAACAAGTCCACTCTTTGATTTAAAATTATAAGTCCTCGGGCTAAATGCTGATTTACTTGTACTTGAGTATCCATAGCTTGTGAAACCACTTCAGACAAAGTATTTACAGTAGTCGCAGTCTGAATGGAAGTAATCATAGTGGCAGCAGACGCAGCGGCAGTTGCAATTAATGAAGATACTAAAACAATTAATGCAGTCACTCCAAAATTACGCTTTGGTCTTCTTCTCAATTTCACTATTAAATTCCTTTCTGTTGCTTCTACTGGAATTGGAATAAAGGTAGGCATGCGCATAACCACAGCAGAATTAAATTCACTAACATTCCAACATTGACTTAAATAACATTCAGAAAGGGAACAATCAAGGAACTGTTAGTGGTGAATATATATGGGTATACGTTTGAAGTACTAGTCACTGGCATTGGTAGAGGAAACGTCTTCATTATTGCCCACAATACTCGAGTTTCCATTAATGGCCACAACAGCATTATCAGTAGCAGCAGCATCGACAGGATTTTCATGACGCTCATCCTTCTGCACTTTCCTCACTAAACGTTCCGGCACCCAAATGGGATCCTGTGATTTCTGTGGAGACACACAAACAGCTCCTCGTGCCCAAGAGAGCACGGGATCTGGCCCATTCCATTGGCCAGTTAATACATCCTTCCATTTCACAAGTCCTTTATGCAGTCCTATAGCTGGTGAAACATGTCTATCAGCGGCAGAATGGCCTTGAATATCCAACTTTAAAAAATTTAAAGTAAAAAGAACAAGGGAAATTCTATCTTTAGGTGTTTTCTTATATCCAATTCCCTCTTTTTGTTTTTGTAAATAGAATTTCAAGGTGCGATGAGCACGTTCCACAATACCTTGTCCTTGAGGATTATAAGGCAATCCATGTAATAATTGTACTCCCATAGTCTGGCAAAAGGTAAGAAATTGCTTACTAGTGTAAGCGGGGCCATTATCAGTCTTTACTAAATAAGGTATGCCCCAGGAAGCCCAAGCTTCCAGGCAATGAGTAATTACATGATGATTTGTCTCTCCACTTAAAGGAGTGGCATGAATAATTCCTGAACATGTATCAATTGAAACATGTAAAAATTTTAACTTTCCAAACTCCATAACATGGGTAACATCCATTTGCCAGATTTTTAAAGGAAGGAGACCACGAGGATTAACACCCAATGACGCAACCGGTAGGTGGGTAACACATTTTGGACAATTTAACACAATTTGTCTGGCCGCTTGCCGGGTTAACTTAAACTTAGATTGTAAAGTACGGGCATTAACATGAAAATGACTATGAAATTCCTGAGCTTGTCGTTCCGGGGTAAAAACAGTAAAGGCCATTTGCACACGTGTGCACTTGTCCACTACATCAGTACCCAAACTAATTGGTCCGGGTAATCCTGTATGGGCACGTATATGAACTGGAAAAAATGGAGCTTTGCGGGCACAAATTAATTCCTGCAATTGTGCAAATAATTTGTAAACACTACTACTTTTGCTGATAACCCCAGCAAGTTCTAAAATTTTCAAGGCATTTACTACATAAAGGGAATCAGAAATAATATTAAAAGGAAAGGGACAATTCTGAAATACAGTAATAACAGCTTGTAACTCCACCTTCTGTGCCGACCCAGGTTTAAAGTGACATAAAACTGGTTGCTGTCCTTCAATTAAATAGGCCCCTAATCCATTCTTAGAGCCATCGGTAAAAATATTAACTGCTCCAATAATAGGTTGTTTTGCTGTAACTACCGGAAAAACCACGGGATGTTCTTTAAAAAACTGTAAAAAAGGACTCTTAGGATAATGATTATCTATTTTTCCTGTAAACATACAATTTAAAATAGCCCATTCATCGATGGTGGCACTTAAAACCTGAATTTGATCAGAAGTATAAGGAACTATAAGAAGATTAGGTTGACAACCAAAGTGTTGTATACTAAATTTAATACCCAAAATGGACAAATTTGCAACGGCTGTGGGATAGTATTCAATAGATTTTGCAGGTGACAATTTAGGGTGAACCCACGCCAAAGGTCCAGTCTGCCACAAGACTCCTGAAGGTTGTTTAAAAGAAGCCAAAATAATTAAAGAAATTTCTAGTCCTGGTTCTATTCTTTGTAAAAATGCTGAATCCAACCTGTCTTCCAGGACTTCTAAAACTTCTCTGGCTGCGGGGGTTAACATTCTAGGCGAGTCTAAGGCAGAATCACCTTGTAGTATATTGAATAAGGGCTTTAATTCACTGATGCTCATAGGGAGGGAGGTTCTAATCCAATTAATATCTCCCAACAATTTCTGGAAGTCATTTAAGGTCTTAAGGTTGTCTTTTCGTAGTTGCCATTTTAAAGGCCTTATCTTTTGAAATGTTATAATGCTCCCTAAGTACTGAGATACTTTATATTTCTGAACCTTTTCAGGGGCTATAAATAATCCTTTATTTTCAAGGCACTTTACTAATAAACTAGAAGGCTCATTCAACATATCCTGGTCTTTGGAAGCCAATAAGATATTATCCATATAGTATAAGCATTTCACTGATGGAAATTCCTTTCGCAGGGGGATTAAAGCTGCGTGTACATACAGTTGACATAAGGTGGGGCTATTGGCCATTCCCTGAGGCAATACCACCCATACAAAACGTAGGGGGGGGCAGCACCTCGAAAAAAGGAATTTCCTGTCCTGCATTAAGGTCTGCTTTCTTGCGCGAACTCTTCCAGTCTGATGTAATACGAACTCGAGATACTGCGCCTAGCACAGGCTCCTCTAAATTAGACTCCTCCTGCATATTTTCAGGCGGCAAGGGGGGATAAATAGAAGGAACCTTTCGATCCTCCCCTGAATTTTCACTCCTTGATTCTGACCTTTCCTCCTTAAATTCCTCCAATGCTATTTTTCCTTCCACTAGTGCGCCGGAGCAACGCTCATCAGTCAAACAGCTCCTAACTAGTTTCCAAATGGGTTTTACTCCGGGCCCTAGACTTCCTTGATTTGCAACATGGTCTAAATTCTTCCCTAGCTTGTCCCATGCAGGCAATGATAGATTACCTGACACAGAGAACCAGGGAGCTACCTCCTCCACCTTAAGGAGGAAAAGTCTCAAGATACTTTGTTTCACTTTCAGTTCCTTTGCGCTTTTTACCAGCTGAGATGATTCTGAGGCTCCCATAATTCAAAACCGGAGCTTTCCCCCCGCTCTTTCTTTATCTACAGAAAAGAGCAAAAGTAATTGGTCCCCTCTGCCCAGGACTTTAATTGGTCCTACTCTCCTAAGACCTTAATAGGTCTCTCTTATCTAGGACTTTAATTGGTTCCCCTTACCTGGGAAACTTACCGGTGCACCGCCTCGAGTTCTGAAGTCTGTTGGAAGTGAAGGTCTTGGCGTACGGGCGTCCCCGTACGGGCCACCAGTTGTCGCTGTCCCCTCGGCCGGCAAGGAAGACGCAACAAGTGAGACTTCTTCTCGAGCAGCAGTTTATTCAGCAAGCTTACAGCTATGCCGGGTCGACCCCGACTTCCTCAAAACCCTGGGCTTTTATAAGCCCATCATCCAATCACATTTGCTTTCTTACAATTCTATAGCCAATAATATAAGTACACCTCTATAGCACATTCTAAACAAGTAGCAATATGGCATTACACATACTTCCAATCATGCATAAAGCTCATGAACAATCACATCTTTTCCTGGAAACTTTCAGACAAACAACTCAGTGGCGCAACCACAAAGGCGGATGCCAGCGCCATCTTGTAATGGCGAATGTAATAGCTCTCTACACCTACCCATAAATCTAACCCTAACCCTAATCCTAACCCTAACACTTACCCTTACCCTAACCCTAACCCTAATCCTATCACTAACCCAAACCCTAACCCTAACACTAACCCTTACCCTTACCTAACCCTAACCATAAACCTATCCCTAACCCTAACCCTTAACCCTAACCCTAACCCTAACCCTAACCCTTACTCTTACCCTAACCCTAACCCTAACCTAACCCTAACCCTAACCTTAAGCCAAACCCTTACACTTTCCCTAACCCTAACTATAAACCTAAACCTAACCCTAACCCTAACCGTTAACCTTACCCTAAACCTAACCCTAAAACTAACCCTAACCCTTACCCTTACCCTCACCCTAAACTTAAACTTAAACCTAACCCTATACCTAACCCTAACCCTAACCTTAAATCTAACCCTTTTCCTTACCCTAACCCTAACCCTAACCCTAAACCTAACCCTAACTCTAAACCTAACCCTAACCCTTACCCTAACCGTAACCCCAACCCTAACCCTAAACCTAACCCTAACACTAACCCTAACCTTAACCCTAACCCTAACCCCTTATCCTAACCCTAACCCTAACACTCACTCTTACCCTAACCACTACCATAACCCTAACCATACCCCTAACCCTAACCCTGATCCTAAACGCTAACGGTAACCCTAAGCCTAACCCTAACCCTTACCCTAACCCTAACCCTAACCCTAATCCTAAACCGAAACCTAACCCTAAACCTAACCCTAACCCTTTCCCTTACCCTAACCCTAAACCTAACCCTAACCATAACCCTAAAACTTACCCTTACACTAAACCTTACCCAAACCCTTACCCTAAACCTAACCCTAACCCTAACCCTAACCCTTATCTTAACCCTAACCCTAACCTTAACACCAACAGAAAACCTAACCCTAACCCTTACACTAAACCTAACCCTAAACCTAACCCTAACCCTAACCCTTACCCTTACCCTAACCCAAACCCTAAACCTAACTCGAACCCTAACCCTAACCCTGACCCTAACCCTTACCCTAAACCTAACCCTAAACTTAACCCTAACCCTAAGCCTAAACCTAACCCTAACCCTTACCCTAACCCTAACCATAACCCTAACGCTTACCCTTACACTAAACCTAACCCTAACCCTATTACCCTTTCCCTAAACCTAACCCTAAACCTAACCCTAACACTTACCCTAACCCTAACCCTAACCCTAACCCTTACCCTTACCCTAACCCTAACCCTGACACTAACCCTAACACTTACCCTAACCCTAACCCTAACCCTAAACTTAACCCCAACCCTAAACCTAACCCTAACCCTAAACCCTAAACCTAAACCTTAACCTAACCCTAACCCTCACACTAACCCTAATCCTTACCCTTACTCAAACCCTGAACCTAACACTTACCCATACCCTAACCGCTACCCTAACCCTAAACCTAACCCTCACCCTTACCCTAACCCTAACCGTAACCCTAAACCTAAACCTATTCCTAACCCCAACCCTAAACCTTCCCCTAACCCTAACCCTAACCCTAACCTTAACCCTAACATTAACCCTAACCCTACCCCTTGCCCTTACCCTAATCCAGCCATAAACTTATCCCTAACCCTAACCCTTAACCCTAACCAAAACCCTGAACCTAATCCTAACCTTTACCCTTACCCTAACCCTAACCATAAATCTAACCCTAACCCTAACCCTAACCCTAAACCTAACCCTAACCCTAAACCTAACTCTTACCCTTACCCTAACCCTAACCCTAAACTAACCCTAACCCTTAACCAAACCCTAACCCTAACCCTAACCCTGAACCTAACTTTAACCCCAACCCTTACCTTACCCCAATCGTAACCCTTACCCTAATCCTAACCCTTACCCTAACCCTAAACCTAACCCTAACCCTTACCCTTACCCTAACCCTAACCTTAATCCTAACTCTCACCGTAAACCTAACCCTTACCCTTACACTAACCCTAACGCTAAACCTAACCTGAAACCTAACCCTTTCCCTAACCCTAACTCTTATCCTTACCCTAAACCGAAGCCTAAACCTAACCCTAAACCTAACCCCTAAATCTAACCGTAACCTTAACCCTAAACCTAACACTTACCCTTACCCAAACCCTAACCTTAATGCTAACCCAAACCCTAACCCTTACCCTAACCCTAACCCTAATCCTTACCCTAACTCTAACCCTAATCCTAACCCTTAACCTTTCCATAACGCTAACCCTAACCATAACCCTTACCCTTACCCTAATCCTGACTTTAACCCTAACCTTACCCTAAACTGAAACCTAACCCTAAACCTAACCCTAACCCTTTCCCTTACCCTAACCCTAAACCTAACCCTAACCCTAACCCTAAAACTTACCCTTACACTAAACTTTACCCAAACCCTTACCCTAAACCTAACCCTAACCCTAACCCTAACCCTTACCCTTATCCTAACCCTAACCCTAACCTTAACACCATCACAAAACCTAACCCTAACCCTTTCCCTAAACCTAACCCAAAACCTAACCCTAACCCTAACCCTTACCCTTACCCTAACCCAAACCCTAAACCTAACTCGAACACTAACCCTAACCCTGACCTTTACCCTTACCCTAAACCTAACCCTAAAGTTAACCCTAAATTAACCCTAACCCTAAGCCTAAACCTAACCCTAACCCTTACCCTAACCCTAACCCTAACCCTAACCCCTACCCTTACCCTAACCCTAACCCTAACCCTAACCCTTACCCTTACACTAAACCTAACCTTAACCCTAACTATTACCCTTTCCCTAAACCTAACCCTAAA
>JANJXV010000589.1:350959-365959 GCA_024803745.1 Megascapheus bottae | reverse complement strand
CCCTTATCCTAACCCTAACCCTAACACTCACTCTTACCCTAACCACTACCATAACCCTAACCATAACCTTAACCCTAACCCTGATCCTAAACCCTAACGGTAACCCTAACCCTAACCTAACCCTTACCCTAACCCTAACCCTAACCCTAACTCTAATCCTAAACCGAAACCTAACCCTAAACCTAACCCTAACACTTTCCCTTACCCTAAACCTAAACCTAACCCTAACCATAACCCTAAAACTTACCCTTACACTAAACCTTACCCAAACCCTTACCCTAAACCTAACCCTAACCCTAACCCTAACCATTACCCTTATCCTAACCCTAACCCTAACCTTAACACCAACACAAAACGTAACCCTAACCCTTACCTTAAACCTAACCCTAAACCTAACCCTAACCCTAACCCTTACCCTTACCCTAACCCAAACCCTAAACCTAACTCGAACCCTAACCCTAACCCTGACCCTAACCCTTACCCTAAACCTAACCCTAAAGTTAACCCTAAACTTAACCCTAACCCTAAGCCTAAACCTAACCCTAACCCTTACCCTAACCCTAACCCTAAACCTAACCCTTACACTTACACTAAACCTAACCCTAATCCTATTACCCTTTCCCTAAACCTAACCCTAAACCTAACCCTAACACTTACCCTAACCCTAACCCTAACCCTAACCCTTACCCTTACCCTAACCCTAACCCTGACCCTAACCCTAACACTTACCCTAACCCTAACCCTAACCCTAAACTTAACCCCAACCCTAAACCTAACCCTAACCCTAACCCCTAACCCTAAACCTTAACCTAACCCTAACCCTCACACTAACACTAACCCTTACCCTTACTCTAACCCTAAACCTAACACTTACCCATAACCTAACCGCTACCCTAACCCTAAACCTAACCATCACCCTTACCCTAACCCTAACCGTAACCCTAAACCTAAACCTATCCCTAACCCCAACCCCAACCCTAACCCTTCCCCTAACCCTAACCCTAACCTTAACCCTACCACTAACCCTAACCCTAACCCCTGCCCTTACCCTAATCCAGCCATAAACCTATTCCTAACACTAACCCTTAACCCTAACCAAAACCCTAAACCTAATCCTAACCTTTACCCTTACCCTAACCCTAACCATAAATCTAACCCTAACCTTAATCGTAACCCTAACACTTACCCTTACCCTAACCCTAACCCTAATCCTATCACTAACCCTAGCCCTAACCCTAACACTAACCCTTACCCTTACCATAACCCTAACCATAAACCTATCCCTAACCTAACCCTTAACCCTAACCCTAACCCTAACCCTAACCCTTACTCTTACCCTAACACTAACCCTAACCTAACCCTAACCCTAACCTTAAGCCAAACCCTTACCCTTACCCTAACCCTAACGCTAAACCTAACCCGAAACCTAACCCTATCCCTAACCCTAACTCTTATCCTTACCCTAAACCGAAGCCTAAACGTAACCCTAACCCTAACCCCTAAATCTAACCGTATCCCTAACCCTAACCCTAACCTTACTCTTACCCAAAGCCTAACCTTAATGCTAACCCTAAACCTAACCCTTACCCTAACCCTAAACCTAATCCTTACCCTAACTCTAACCCTAATCCTAACCCTTACCCTTTCCATAACCCTAACCCTAACCATAACCCTTACCCTTACCCTAACCCTAACCCTAAACCTAACCCTAACCCTAACTCTAAATTTAACCCTAACCCTAACCCTAAACTTACACTTAAACTATCCCTAAACCTAAACCTTACACTTACCCTAAACCTAACTCTAACCCTTACCCTAAACCTAACCCTAAACCTAACCCTAAACTTTAACCTTGCCTTAACTATAACCCTAACCCTTACCCTTACCCTAACGCTAACCCTAACACGTACCCTTACAATAACACGAAACCGAAACCTTACCCTAAACCTAACCCTAACCCTATCCCTAAATCTAAGCCTAACCCTAACCCTAACCCTAAACCTTACCCTTACCTTAACCCTAACCAAACTCTAACCCTAAACCTTCCCCTTAACCTAAACCTAAAACTAACCCTTACCCTAAACCTAACCCTAACCCTAAACCTAACCCTGACCCTTACCTTCACCCTAACCCTAACCCTAACCCTAACCTTAACCCTTATCCTAAACGTAACCCTAACCCTAAACCTAACCCTATCCCTAACCCTAACCCTAACCCAAACCCTTACCCTAACCATAAAACTAATCCTAACCCTAACCCTTACCCTTACCCAAATCCTAACCCTTTCCCTAAACCTAACCCTAAACCTAATCCTAACACTTACCCTAACCCTAACCCTTACCCTTACCCTAACCCTAACCCTGACCCTAACCCTAACACTTCCCCTAACCCTAACCCTAACCCTAAAATTAACCCCAACCCTAAACCTATCCCTAACCCTAACCCCTAAACCTAAACCTTAACCTAACCCTAACCCTCACACTAACCCTAACCCTTACCCTTACTCTAACTCTAAACCTAACACTTACCCATACCCTAACCGCTACCCTAACCCTAAACCTAACCCTCACCCTTACCCTAACCCTAACCGTAACCCTAAACCTAAACCTACCCTAACCCCAACCCTAACCCTTCCCCTAACCCTAACCCTAACCCTAACCCTAACAATAACCCTGACCCTAACCCTAACCCTAACCATAACCCTAAATCTAACAATAACCCTAACCCTTACCCTTACTCTTACCCTAACCCTAACCCTAAACCTAACCCTAACCCTTACCCTTAACCTAACACTAACCAAAACCTTAACGCTAACCCTAACCCTAACCCTAAACTTAACCCTAACCCTTATCCTTACCCTAACCATAACCATAACCCTAACCCTAAACCTAACCCAAACCCTAAACCTAACCCTTACCCTTACCCTAAACCTAACCGTAACCCTTACCCTGACTCTACCCTTAAACATAATCCTAACTCTAAACCTAACCGTGACCCTTACCCTAACCGTAACCCTAACCCTAACCCTAAACCTAACCCTAACACTAACCCTAACACTTACCTAACAATAACCCTGGCCCTAAGCCTAACCCTAACCCTTACCCTAACCCTAACCCTAACCTTAATGCTCACCTTAACCCTAACCTTACCCTTAACCTAACCCTTATCCTTACCCTAACCCTAAACCTAACCCTAACCCTTACCCTTTCGCTAACCCTAACCCTAACCGTAACACTTACCCTTACCCTAACGCTAACCCTAAACCTAATCCTAACCCTAACCCTAAACTTTACCCTTACCCTAATCCAACCCTAACCCTAACCCTAACTCTAATCCTTACCCTAACCCTAACCCTAACCCTAAACCTAACACTGACCCTAAACCTAAACCTAACACTAACGCTTACCCTTACTCTAAACCTAATCCTGAAATTAACCGTAACCCTAAACCTAACCCTAACCCCTAACCCTAACCCTAACCCTAACCCTTACCCTAAACCTAACCCTAACGCTAACACTTACACTTACCCTAAACCTAAACCTAACCCTAACCCTAAACCTAACCCTTTTCCTTACGCTAAACCTAACCCTAACACTAACCCTAAACCTAACACTTACCCTTACCCTAAACCTAACCCTAACCCTTACCCTAAACCTAAACCTAACCTTATCCTTACTCTTATCCTAAACCCTAACCCTAACCCTAAGAGAAACTCTAAACCTTACCCTTACCTTAACCCTAAACCTAACCCTAACCCTAACTTTAACCCTAAACCTTACCCTAAACCTAACCCTAAACCTAACCCTAACCCTAACCCTATCTCTAACCCTTAACCGTAACCCAAACCCTAACCCTTATGCTTACCGTAACGCAAACACTAACCCTAACCCTAACCTAACCCTAACCCTATCACATACCCTTACCCTAACCCTAACCGTAACCGATACCCTTACCTTAACGCTAAACCTAACCCTAACCCTAACTTTAACCCTAACCCTTACCCTAACCCTAACCCTAACCCTAACCCTTACCATAACCCTAAGGCTAACCCTAACCCTTACCCTTACCTTAACCCTAAACTTAACCCTAACCCTAACTTTAACCCTAATCCTTACCCTAACCCTAACACTAACACTTACCCTAACCCTAACCATAACCCTAACACTTACCCCTACCTTAACCCTAAACCTGACCCTAACCCTAACTTTAACCCTAACCCTTACCCTAACCCTAACCCTATCTCTAACACTTACCCTTACCCTAATCCTAAAACTAACCCTAACCCTAAACCTAACCCTATCCTTTACCCTTACCCTAACCCTAACCCTAACCCTAAACCTTACGCTTACACTAAACCTAAACCTAAACCTTACCCTAAACAAAACCTTAACCCTAAGCCTAACCCTTACCTTTATCTTAACCCTAATTCTAACCCTAACACTTACCCTTACCCTATCGCTAACCCTAACCCTAACCGTAACCCTAAACATAACCCTAACCCTAACCCAAACACTAACCCTAACCCTTACCCTTACCCTATTCCTAAACCTAACCCTAACCCTAACCCTTACCCTTACCCTAACCCTAATCCTAAACCTAACCCTAACCCTAAACCTTACACTTACCCAGACCCTAACCCTAAACATTACCCTAACCATAAACCTAACCCTAACCCTAACGCTTACACTTATCTTAAACCTAATCCTAACCCTAACCCTTACCCTTACCCTTACCCTAACACTAACCCTAAACTTAAACTTAACCCTAACCCTAACACTAACACATACCCTTACCCTAACCAAAACCCTAACCCTAACCGTAACCCTAAACATAACCCTAAACCTAACCCTAACCATAACCCTAACCCTTACACTAACCCTAACCTAACCCTAAACTTTACCCTTACCCTAACCCTAACCCTAACCTTAACCCCAAACCTAAACCTATCCCTAACACTAAACCTAACCCTTAACCTTACCCTAACCCTTACCCTAAACCTTACCATAACCCTAAACTTAACCCTTAACCTAACCCTAACCCTAACCCTAATCCTAACCCTTACCCTAACCCTAACCCTAACCCTAAACCTAACACTAACCCTAAACCTAACACTAACCCCGAAACCTAACCCTAACCCTAACCTTTACCCTTATCCTAACACTAACCCTAACCTAACCCTTACACTTACCCTTACCCTAACCCTAAACCTAAACCTTACCCTAACCCTTACCCTAACCCTAACCCTAACACTAACCCTAACCCTAAACATTACCCTAACCATAAACCTAACCCTAACCCTAACCCTTACCCTAACCCTAACCCTAACACATACCCTTACCCTAACCCTAAACCTAACCAAAACCTTATCCTAAACCAAACCGAACCCTAAACCTAAACTAAACCCCAACACTAAACCTAACCCTAACACTAACCCTACCCCTTACCCTTACCCTTACCCTAACCCTAACCCTAACCTTAACCTTAACCCTAACCCTAACCCTAACCCTAACTCTAACACATACCCTTACCCTAACCAAAACCGTAACCCTAACCGTAACCCTAAACATAACCCTAACCCTAACCCTAACCCTTACACTAACCCTAACCCTAACCCTAACCTTTACCCTTACCCTAACCCTAACCCTAACTTTAACACAAACCTAAACCTATCCCTAACACTAAACCTAACCCTTACCCTTAACCTTATGATAAACCTTACCATAACCCTAAACTTAACCCTTACCCTAACCCTAACCCTAAAACTTACTCTAACCCTTACCCTAACCCTAACCCTAACCCTAAACCTAACCCTAACCCTTACCCTTACCCTAACACTAACCCTAAACCTAACCCTTACTCTAACCCTAACCCTAACCATAACACATACCCTTACTCTAACCCTAACCCTAACCAAAACCTTATCCTAACCCAAACCGAACCCTAAACCTAAACTAAACCCCAACACTAAACCTAAACCTAACACTAACCCTACCCCTTACCCTTACCCTAACCCTAACCCTAACCTTAACCCTAAACCTAACCCTAACCTAACCCTCACCCTTACGCTTACCCTAACCCTATACCTAAACCTACCCCTAACCCTAACCCTAATCTTAACCCTAACCCTAACCCTTACCGTAACCCTAACCCTAATCCTAAACCTAACACTTACACTTACCCTAACCCTTACCCTAACCCTAAACCTAAACCTAACCCTAACCTTACCCTTACCCTAACCCTAATCCTAACCTTAACCCTAACCCTAACCCTAACCTTAACCCTAACCCTTATCCTTACCATAACCCTAACCATAACCCTAAACCTAAACCTAACCCTAACCATAAACGTAACCCTTACCCTTACCCTAACCCTAACCCTAAACCTATCCGTAAAACTTACCCTAACCCTAACCCTAACCATAATCCTAACTCTAACCCTAACCTTAACCCTAACCCTTACCCTTACCCTAACCCTAACACTAACCCTAAACCTAAACCTAACCCTAATCGTAACCCTAACCCTTTACCTAACAATATCCCTGGACTTTACCTTAACCATAACTCTTACCCTTACCTTAACCCTAAACCTAATCTTACCCCTAACCCTAACCCTAACCCTTAACCTTACCCTAACCCAAATTTTAACCCAAACCCTTACCCTTACCCTAACCCTAACCCTAACCTTAATGCTAACCCTAACCCTAACCCTTACCCTAACCCTAACCCTAAACCTTAACCTAACCCTAACCCTAACCCTAACCCTTACCCTTTCGATAACCCTAACCCTAAACCTTACACTTACCCTTACCCTAACCTTTACCCTAACCCTTACCCTTACCTTAACCCTAACCCTAAACCTAACCCTAAACCTTACCCTTACCTTAATCCTTACCCTAAACCTAACCCTAACCCTTACCATAACCCTAACCATAACCCTTACCCTAACCTAACCCTAACCCTTACCCTTACCTTAACCCTTACCATAACCCTAACCCTAACCCTTACCCTTACCTTATCCCTTACCCTAACAGTAACCCTAACCCTTACACCATCCCTAAACCTAACTCTAACCCTAACCCTAATCCTTAACCGTAACCCTAAACCTTACCCTTACCCTAAACCTAACCCTAAACCTAACAATAACCCTAACCCTAAACCTAACACTAACCCTAACCCTAAACCTAACCCTAACCCTTACCCTTACCCTAACCCTTACCCTAACCCTAACCATAACCCTAACCCTTACCCTTACATTAACCCTAGCCCTAACCCTTACCCTTACCCTAACCCTAAACCTAACCCTAACCCTTACCCTAACCCTAACCCTAACCCAAACCCTTTCCCTAAAACTAACCCTCAACCTAACCCTAACACTAACCCTAACCCTAACCCTAACCCTAACCCTTACCCTTACACTTACCCTAACCCTAACCCTAACATTAACCCTAACTCTAACCCTTACCCTTACCCTAACCCTAACCCTAATCCTGACCCTAACCCTAAAACTTACCCTAACCCTAACCCTAACCCTAAACTTAACCCAACCCTAAACCTAACCCTAACCCTAACCCTTACCCTAACACTTATCCTAACCCTAAACCTAACCCTAACCTTAACACTTACCCTTACCCTAACCCTAATCCTAACCCTAACCCTAACCCTTACCCTAAACCTAACCCTAAACCTAACCCTAACCCTAACACTAACACTTACCCTAGCCCTAACCGTAACTATAAACCTCACACTAACCCTAACCCTAACCCTAACCCTCAACCTAACCCTAACCCTTACCCTAACCCCAACCCTAACCCTAACCCAAACACATACCCTTACCCTAACCCTAACCCTTATCTTAACCGTAAACCTAAACCTAACCCTAACCCTAATCCTAACCCTAACCCTTACCCATACCCTACCCATAACCCTAACACTTACCCTAACCCTAACCTTTACCCTTATCTTAACACTAAACCTAACCCTAACCCTAACTTTAACCCTAACATTTACCCTAACCCTAACCCTAACCGTAACCCTAACCCTAACCCTAATCCTTACCCTAAACCTAACCCTAACCATAACCCTTACCCTAACCTAACCCTAACCCTTACCCTTACCTTAACCCTTACCATAACCTTAACCCTAACCCTTACCCTTACCTTATCCCTTACCCTAACAGTAACCCTAACCCTTACACCATCCCTAAACCTAACTCTAACCCTAACCCTAATCCTTAACCGTAACCCTAAACCTTACCCTTACCCTAAACCTAACCCTAAACCTAACAATAACCCTAACCCTAAACCTAACACTAACCCTAACCCTAAACCTAACCCTAACCCTTACCCTTACCCTAACCCTTACCCTAACCCTAACCATAACCCTAACCCTTACCCTTACATTAACCCTAGCCCTAACCCTTACCCTTACCCTAACCCTAAACCTAACCCTAACCCTTACCCTAACCCTAACCCTAACCCAAACCCTTTCCCTAAAACTAACCCTCAACCTAACCCTAACACTAACCCTAACCCTAACCCTAACCCTAACCCTTACCCTTACACTTACCCTAACCCTAACCCTAACATTAACCCTAACTCTAACCCTTACCCTTACCCTAACCCTAACCCTAATCCTGACCCTAACCCTAAAACTTACCCTAACCCTAACCCTAACCCTAAACTTAACCCAACCCTAAACCTAACCCTAACCCTAACCCTTACCCTAACACTTATCCTAACCCTAAACCTAACCCTAACCTTAACACTTACCCTTACCCTAACCCTAATCCTAACCCTAACCCTAACCCTAACCCTTACCCTAAACCTAACCCTAAACCTAACCCTAACCCTAACACTAACACTTACCCTAGCCCTAACCGTAACTATAAACCTCACACTAACCCTAACCCTAACCCTAACCCTCAACCTAACCCTAACCCTTACCCTAACCCCAACCCTAACCCTAACCCAAACACATACCCTTACCCTAACCCTAACCCTTATCTTAACCGTAAACCTAAACCTAACCCTAACCCTAATCCTAACCCTAACCCTTACCCATACCCTACCCATAACCCTAACACTTACCCTAACCCTAACCTTTACCCTTATCTTAACACTAAACCTAACCCTAACCCTAACTTTAACCCTAACATTTACCCTAACCCTAACCCTAACCGTAACCCTAACCCTAACCCTAATCCTTACCCTAAACCTAACCCTAACCTTAACCCCAACCCTTAACCTAATCCTAACTCTAACCCTTACCTTACCCTAAACCTAACCATAACCCTAACCTTAACCCTAACCTTTACCCGAAACCTAACCCTAACCCTAACCCTTATGCTTACCCTAAACCTAACCGTTACCCTAACCCTAAACGAAACCCTAAACCTAACCCTTACACTTACCCTAACCCTAACCCTAAACCTAACCCTAATCTTTACCCTTACTCTAACCCTTACTCTTACCCTAACCTTAAAACCAAACGTAAACCTAACACTAACCCTAACACTAACCTTTACCCGTACACTAACCCTAAACCTCACCCTAACCCTAACACTTATCCTTAGCCTAACCCTAACCATTACCCTAACCCTAACCCTAACCCTACCGCTAACCCTAACACTTAACCGAACCCTAACCCTAACCCTACCCTAAACCTTACCCTTACCCTAACCTAAATCTAAACCTAACACGAACCCTAACCCTAACCCTTACCCTAACCCTAACCCTAACCTAACCCTTACCCTAACCCTAACCCTAACCCTAACCCTAACACTAACCTTAAGCCTAATGCTAACCCTAACCCTAACCCTAACCTTAACCCTAACCCTAACCCTATCCCTAGCACTTAACCTTACCCTAACCCTAACCCTAAACCTAACACTAACCCTAACCCTAACCCTAACCATTTCCTTATACTAACCCTAACCCTAACCCTTACCCTTATCCTATCTCTAACCCTAACCCTAACCCTAACCCTAATACTTACCCTTACCCTAACCCTAACCCTAACCATAACCCTAAACCTTACCCTAACCCTAATTCTAACCCTAACCCTTACCCTTACCCTAATCCTAAACATAACCCTAACCCTAACCCTAATCCTAACCCTAACCCTTACCCTTACCCTAACCCTAAGCCTAACCATAACCTAACCCTAAACCTACCCCTAATCTTAACCCTAACCATTACCCTTACCCTAACCCTAACCCTAACCCTACCCTAAACCTAACCCTAGCCCTAACCCTAACACTTACCCTTACCCTAAACCTAACCCTTAACCTAAACCAAACCCTAACCCCAACCCTTACCCTAACCCTATCCCTAACCCTAACCCCTAACCCTAACCCTAAACCTAACTCTAACCCTAACCCTAAACCTAACCCTAACTCTAAACTTACCCCTAACCCTAACCCTAACTCTTTCCCTTACCCTAACCCTAACCCTAAACCTAACCCTCACCCGAACCCTAAAACTAACCCTAAACTCTAACCCTAACCCAAAACCTAACTCTAATCCTTATCTTTATCCTAAACCTAATCGTAACACTAACACTTACGCTTATCCTAATCCCTACCCTAACTCTAACCCTAACCCTAACACTTACCCTAACCCTAACCCTTACCCTTATCTTAACCCTAAACCTAACCCTAACCCTAACTTTAACCCTAACCCTTACCTTAACCCTAACCCTAACCGTAACCCTAACCCTAACCCTAACCCTTACCCTAAACCTAACCCTAAACCTAACGCTAACCCTAACCCTAACCCTTACCTTACCCTAACCCTAACCATAACCCTAACCTTAACCCTAACCTTTATCCTAACCCTAACCCTAACCCTAACCCTTATCCTTACCCTTAACCTAACCGTTACCCTAACCGTAAATGAAACCCTAAACCTAACCCTTACACTTACCCTAACCCTAACCCTAAACCTAACCCTAATCTTTACCATTACTCTAACCCTTACTCTTACCCTAACCTTAAACCCAAACGTAAACCTAGCCCTAACCCTAACACTAACCTTTACCCTTACCCTAACCCTAAACCTCACCCTAACCCTAACACTTACCCTTAGCATAACCCTAACCATTACCCTAAACCTAACCTTAACCCTACCGCTAACCCTAACACTTAAACGAACCCTAACCCTAACCCTACCCCTAAACCTTACCCTTACCCTAACCTAACTCTAAACCTAACCCGAACCCTAACCCTAACCCTTACCCTAACCCTAACCTAACCCTTACCCTAACCCTAACCCTAACCCGAACCTTAAGCCTAATGCTAACCCTAACCCTAACCCTAACCTTAACCCTAACCCTAACCCTATCCCTAGCACTTAACCTTACCCTAACCCTAACCCTAAACCTAACACTAACCCTAACCCTAACCCTAAACATTTCCTTTACACTAACCCTAACCCTAACCCTTACCCTTATCCTAACCCTAACCCTAACCCTAACCCTAACACTAATACTTACCCTTACCCTAACCCTAACCCTAACCATAACCCTAAACCTTACCCTAACCCTAACTCTAACCCTAACCCTTACCCTTACCCTAATCCTAAACATAACCCTAACCCTAACCCTAACCCTAACCCTTACCCTTACCCTAACCCTAACCCTAACCCCAACCCTAACCCTAAATCTTAACTTTACACTAAACCTAACCCTAACCCTTACCCTAACCATAGTTCTAACACTAACCCTAACCCTTTCCCTTACCTTAACCCTAACCCTAACCCTTACCCTTACCCTAACACTAACCCTAACCTAACCTTAATCCTAACACTAAAACTACCCCTTATCCTTACCCTAAACCTAACCCTAAATCTAACTCTAAGCCTAAGCCTAAGCCTAACCCTAAGCCTAACCCTCACCCTAACCCTAACCCTTACCCTAACCCTAACCCTAAACTTACCCCTAACCCTAACCCTTAACCTTACCCTAAACCTAACCCTAAACCTAATCCTAACCCTAAACCTAACGCTAACCCTAACCTTAACCCTAATCCCAACCCTATCCTAACCCTTACCCTTACCCTAACCCTAACCCTAAAAATAACACTAACCCTAACCCTAACCCTAACCCTTACAACTTTCCCTAACCCTAACCCTAATCCGAAATCTAACCCTAACCCTAACACTAACACCGAAGCCTAACCCTAACCCTAACCCTTACCCTTATCCTAACACAAACCCTAAGCCTAACCCTAACCCTAACACTTACACTTACCCTAACCCAAAACCTAAACCCAACCCCTACCCTAACCCTAACCATAACCCTTACCCTTACCCTAATCCTAAACCTAACCCTAACCCTAAACCTAACCCTAACCCTTACACATAACCTAACCTTAACCCTAACACTAACCCTAACCCTAAACCTTCCCCTTACACTAAACCTAACCCTTAATCTTACCTTAACCATAACCCTAACCATAACCCTATCCCTTACCTTATCTTAACCCTAACCCTAACCCTAACCCTTACCCTTACCCTAACGCTAACCCTAACCCTAACCTTAACTCTAACCCTAACCCTACCCCATATACTTACCCTAACCCTAAACCTAACCCTAACCGTAACCCTAAACATAACCCTAACCCTAACCCTAAGCCTAACTCTTACCGTAATCATAACCCTAACCCTTACCCTTACCCTAACCCTAACACTAAACCAAAGCTTAACCCTAACCCTTACCCTTAACTTACCATAACCCTTACCCAAACCCTTACCCTAAACCTAAACCTAACCCTTACACTTACCCTCACCCTAACCCTAACCTTAACCCTAACCCTAACACTAACCCTAACCCTTATCCTTACCCAAACCCTAACCCTAACCCTATCCCTAAACCTAACCCGATCCCTAAACCTAACGCTTACCCTCACCCTAACCCTAACCCAAAACCTAACCCTAACCCTTACCCTTACCCTAACCCTAACTCTAACACTAACCTTAACCCTAAACTTTACCCTAACCCTAACCCTACCACTAACCCTAACCCTTATCTTACCCTAACCCTAACCCTAAACCTAACCCTAAACCTAAACCTAAACCAAACCCTTACCCTTACCCTAACCCTAACACTAAACCTAACCATAACTCTTGCCCTTACGCTAACCCTTACTCATACCCTAACCGTAACCCTAAATTTAAACCCAAACCTAAACCTAACCCTAACCCTAACACTAACCTTTACCCTTACCCTAAACCTAACCCTAAACCTAACGCTAACCCTAACCCTAACACTTACCCTTACCCTAACCCTAACCATTACCCTAACCCAAGCCCTAACCCTAACCGCTAAACCTAACACTTAACCTAACCCTAACCCTAACCCTAACCCTAAACCTTACCCTTACCCTAACCTAACTCTAAACCTAACCCTAACCCTAACCCTAACCTTAAGCCTAACGCTAACCCTAACCCTAACCCTAACCCTTACACTTACCCTAAACATAACCGTAAACCTAACCCTAACCTTAACCTTAACCCTAACCCTTACCCTATCCCTAACCCTTACCCTTACCCTAAACCTAACACTAACCCCAACCCTAACCCTAACCATTACCTTTACCCTAACCCTAAACCTAACCCTACCCTAAACCTAACACTAACCCGTAACCCGAACCCTAACCCTAAACCCTACCCTACCCTTACCCATATTCTAACCCTAACCCTAAACCTAACCCTAACCCTAATACTTACCCTTACCCTAACCTTAACCCTAACCATAACCCTAAACCTTACCCTAACCCTAACTCTAAACTTAACCCTTACCCTTACCCTAATCCTAAACATAACCCCAACCCTAACCCTAACCATTACCTTTACCCTAACCCTAAACCTAACCCTACCCTAAACCTAACACTAACCCGTAACCCGAACCCTAACCCTAAACCCTACCCTACCCTTACCCATATTCTAACCCTAACCCTAACCCTAACCCTAACCCTAATACTTACCCTTACCCTAACCTTAACCCTAACCATAACCCTAAACCTTACCCTAACCCTTACCCTAACCATAACCCTAACACTAACACTAACCCTTACCCTTACCTTAACCCTAACCCCAAACCTAACCCTTACCCTTACCCTAACACTAACCCTAACCCTATCCTTAATCCTTACACTAACCCTACCCCTTACCCTTACCCTAAACCTAACCATAACCCTAACCCTAACCCTAACCCTAACCTTAACCTTAACCCTAACCCTAACCCTATCCCTAACACTTACCCTTACCTTAACCCTAACCCTAAGACTAACCCTAACCCTAACCCTATCCCTAACACTTACCCTTACCCTAACACTAACCCTAAACCTAACTCTAACCAGAACCCTAACACTAACACTGAAGCCTAATCCTAACTCTAACCCTAACCCTTAGCCTTATCCTAACACTAACCCTAAACCTAACCCTAACACTTACCCTTACCCTAACCCAAAACCATAACCTAACCCTTACCCTCACCCTAACCCTAACCCTAACCCTTACCCTTACCCTAAACCTAAACCTAACCCTTACACTTACCCTCACCCTAACCCTAACCTTAACCCTAACCCTAACACTAAACCTAACCCTTATCCTTACCCAAACCCTAACCCTAACCCTATCCCTAAACCTAACCCGAACCCTAAACCTAACGCTTACCCTCACCCTAACCCTAACCCAAAACCTAACCCTAACCCTTACCCTTACCCTAACCCTAACTCTAACACTAACCTTAACCCTAAACTTTACCCTAACCCTAACCCTACCACTAACCCTAACCCTTATCTTACCCTAACCCTAACCCTAAACCCAACCCTAAACCTAAACCTAAACCAAACCCTTACCCTTACCCTAACCCTAACACTGAACCTAACCATAACCCTTGCCCTTACGCTAACCCTTACTCATACCCTAACCGTAACCCTAAATTTAAACCCAAACCTAAACCTAACCCTAACCCTAACACTAACCTTTACCCTTACCCTAAA
>JANJXV010000589.1:307500-350859 GCA_024803745.1 Megascapheus bottae | reverse complement strand
AACCCTAACCTTAACCTTAACCCTAACCCTTACCCTATCCCTAACCCTTACCCTTACCCTAAACCTAACACTAACCCCAACCCTAACCCTAACCATTACCTTTACCCTAATCCTAAACCTAACCCTACCCTAAACCTAACACTAACCCGTAACCCGAACCCTAACCCTAAACCCTACCCTACCCTTACCCATATTCTAACCCTAACCCTAACCCTAACCCTAACCCTAATACTTACCCTTACCCTAACCTTAACCCTAACCATAACCCTAAACCTTACCCTAACCCTAACTCTAAACTTAACCCTTACCCTTACCCTAATCCTAAACATAACCCCAACCCTAACCCTAACCATTACCTTTACCCTAACCCTAAACCTAACCCTACCCTAAACCTAACACTAACCCGTAACCCGAACCCTAACCCTAAACCCTACCCTACCCTTACCCATATTCTAACCCTAACCCTAACCCTAACCCTAACCCTAATACTTACCCTTACCCTAACCTTAACCCTAACCATAACCCTAAACCTTACCCTAACCCTTACCCTAACCATAACCCTAACACTAACACTAACCCTTACCCTTACCTTAACCCTAACCCCAAACCTAACCCTTACCCTTACCCTAACACTAACCCTAACCCTATCATTAATCCTTACACTAACCCTACCCCTTACCCTTACCCTAAACCTAACCCTAACCCTAACCCTAACCCTAACCTTAACCTTAACCCTAACCCTAACCCTATCCCTAACACTTACCCTTACCTTAACCCTAACCCTAAGACTAACCCTAACCCTAACCCTATCCCTAACACTTACCCTTACCCTAACACTAACCCTAAACCTAACTCTAACCAGAACCCTAACACTAACACTGAAGCCTAACCCTAACTCTAACCCTAACCCTCAGCCTTATCCTAACACTAACCCTAAACCTAACCCTAACACTTACCCTTACCCTAACCCAAAACCATAACCTAACCCTTACCCTAACCCTAACCCTAACCCTAACCCTTACCCTTACCCTAATCCTAAACCTAACCCTAACACTAAACGTAACCTTAACCCTTACCCTTACCCTAACCCTAACCCTAACCCTAAACCTTACACTTACACTAAACCTAACCCTTAACCTTACACTAACCATAACCGTAATCCTAACCCTAACCCTTACACTTACCCTAACGCTAACCCCTAACCCTAACCTTAACCCTAACCCTAACCCTACCACATACACTTACCCTAACCCTAACTCTTACCCTTAACCCATCCCTAACCCTAACCCTAACCCTAAACCTAACCTTAACCATAACCCTTACCCTTACCCTTACCCTAATCCTAATCCTAAACCTAATCCTAACCCTAACCCTAACCCTTAACCTTACTCTAACCCTAACCATAACCATAACCCTAACCCTAAAACTTACCCTTACCCTAAACCTAACCCTAAACCTTACCCTATCCATAACTCTAACACTAACACTAACCCTTACCTTATCTAAACCTTAACCCTAACCATAATCCTTACTCTTACCCTAATGCTAACCCTAACCCTAACCTTAACCCTAACCCCAACCCTAACACATAATTTTACCCTAACCGAAACCGTAACCCTAACCGAAACCCTAAACACAACCCTAACACTAACCCTAACCCTAACCCTTAACCTAACCCTAAACCTCACCCTAAACCTTACCTTAACCCTAACCCTAAACTTAACCCCAACCCTAAACCTAACCATAACCCTAACCCTAACCCTTACCCTTACCCTAACCCTAACCCTAAACCTAACCCTAACCCTAACCCTAACCCTTACTGTAACCCTAACTCTAACCTTAACAATAACCCTTACCCTAGCCCTAACCCTAACCCTAACCCTAAACCTAACCCTAACCCTCACCCTTACCCTTACCCTTACCCTAACCATAACCCTAACCCTAACCCTAACCCTTACCTTTACCCTAACACTAATCCAAACCTTAACGCTAACCCTAACCCTAAACCTAACCGTAACCTTAACCCTAACCCTTATCCTTACCCTAACCATAACCATAACCACAAACCTAAACCTAACCCAAACCTAAACGTAACCCTTACCCTTACCCTTACCCTAACCCTAACCCTAAACCTAACATTAACCCTTACCCTGACCCTTCCCCTAACCATAATCCTAATTCTAACCCTCTCCTTAACCCTAATCCTTACTCTTACCCTAACCGTAACTCTAACCCTAACCCTAAACCGAACCCTAACACTAACCCTAACCCTTACCATAACAATAACCCTGGCCCTAAGCCTAACCCTAACCCTTACCCTTACCCTAACCCTAACCCTAACCTTACCCCTAACCCTAACCCTAACCCTTACCCAAACCCAAACTCTAACCCAAACTCTTACCCTTACCCTAACCCTAACCCTAACCTTAATGCTAACCTTAACCCTAACCTTACCCTAACCCTAACCCTAATCCTTACCCTAAACCTAAACCTAACCCTAACCCTTACCCTTTCGCTAACCCTAATCCTAACCCTAAACCTAACACTTACCCTTACCCTTACCCTAACCCTAACCCAAATCTAACCCTAACCCTAACCCTAACCCTTACCCTAACCCTAACCCTAAACTTAACCCTAACCCAAACCCTTAACCTTACCCTAAACCTAACCCTAAACCTAATTCTAACCCTAACCCTAACGCTAACCCTAACCTTAACCCTAACCCCAACCCTATCCTAACCCTTACCCTTACCCTAACCCTAACCCTAAAAATAACACTAACCCTAACCCTAACCCTTACAACTTACCCTAACCTTAACCATAATCCGAAATCTAACCCTAACCCTAACACTAACACCGAAGCCTAACCCTAACCCTAACCCTTACCCTTATGCTAACACTAACCCTAAACCTAATCCTAACCCTTACCCTTAACCTAACCTTAACCCTAACACTAACACTAAACCTAAACCTTCCCCTTACACTAAATCTAACCCTTAACCTTACCTTAACCATAACCCTACCCTAACCCTAACCCTTACCCTTATCTTAACCCTAACCCTAACCCTAACCCTTACCCTTACCCTAACGCAAACCCTAACCCTAACCTTAACTCTAACCCTAACCCTACCACATACACTTACCCTAACCCTAAACCTAACCCTAATCGTAACCCTAAACATAACCCTAACCCTAACCCTAAGCCTAACTCTTACCGTAATCCTAACCCTAACCCTTACCCTTACCCTAACCCTAACCCTAAACCTAACCTTAACCCTAATCCTTACCCTTACCTTACCATAACCATTACCCTAACCCTTACCCTAAACCTAAACCTAACCCTTACACTTACCCTCACCCTAACCCTAACCTTAAACCTAACCCTAACCCTAACCCTAACCCTTATCCTTACCCAAACCCTAACCCTAACCCTATCCCTAAACCTAACCCGAACCCTAAACCTAACCCTTACCCTCACCCTAACCCAAACCCAAAACCTCACCCTAACCCTTACCCTTAACCTAACCCTAACCCTAACCCTAACCCTAACCTTAACCCTAAACTTTACCCAACCCCTAACCCTAACCCTACTCCTAACCCTAACCCTTATCTTACCCTAACCCTAACCCTAAACCCAACCCTAAACCTAACCCTAAACCTAACCCTTGCCCTTACCCTAACCCTAACACTAAACCTAACCATAACCCTTGCCCTTACGCTAACCCTTACTCATACCCTAACCGTAACCCTAAATTTAATCCCAAACCTAAACCTAACCCTAACCCTAACACTAACATTTACCCTTACCCTAAACCTAACCCTAAACCTAACGCTAACTCTAACCCTAACACTTACCCTTACCCTAACCCTAACCATTACCCTAACCCAAACCCTAACACTAACCGCTAAACCTAACACTTAACCTAACCCTAACCCTAACCCTAACCCTAACCCTAAACCTTACCCTTACCCTAACCTAACTCTAAACCTAACCCTAACCCTAACCATAACGTTAAGCCTAACGCTAACCCTAACCCTAACCCTAACCCTTACACTTACCCTAACCATAACCGTAAACCTCACCCTACCCATAACCTTCACCCTAACCCTTACCCTATCCCTAACCCTTACCCTTACCCTAACCCTAACCCTAAACCTAACACTAACCCCAACCCTAACCCTAACCATTACCTTTACCCTAACCCTCAACCTAACCCTACCCTAACCCTAACACTAACCCGTAACCCGAACCATAACTCTAAACCCTACCCTACCCTTACCCTTACTCTAACCCTAACCCTAACCCTAACCCTAATACTTACCCTTACCCTAACCTTAACCCTAACCATAACCCTAAACCTTACCCTAACCCTAACTCTAAACCTAACCCTTACCCTTACCCTAATCCTAAACATAACCCTAACCCTAACCCTAACCCTTCCCCTAACCCTAACCCTAACCCCAACCCTAACCCTAAAACTTACCCTTACACTAAACCTAATCCTAACCCTTACCCTAACCATAACCCTAACACTAACCCTTACACTTATCCTAACCCTAACCCTAACCCTAACACTTACCCTTACCCTAATCCTAACCCTAACCATAACCCTAACCCTTACGCTAACCATAACCCTAACACTAACCCTAACCCTAAACCTAAACTTAACCCTAACCCGTACACTTACCCTTACCCTAACCCTAACCCTAACGCTAACTGTAACCCTAAACATAACCCTAACCCTAACCCTAACCCTAACTCTAACCCTAAACCTAACCGTAACCCTAACCCTTACCCTTACCCTAACCCTACCCCTTACCCTAACCCCTACCCAAACCCTAAACCTAACCCTTACCCTTACCCTAACCCTAACCCTAAACCTAAACCTAACTGTAACCCTTACCCTGACCCTAACCCTAACCATAATCCTAACTCTAACCCTAACCTTAACGCTAACCCTTACCCTTACCCTAACCCTAACCCTAACCCTAACCCTAAACCTAAAACTAACTTTAACACTAACCCTATCCCTTACCCTAACAATAACCCTGGCCCTAACACTAACGCTAACCCTTACCCAAACCCAAAATCTAACCCAACACTTACCCTTACCCTAACCCAAAACTTAACTCTAACCCTAACCCTAACCCAATCGCTTACCCTTACCCTAACCCCTACCCTAACCCTAACCCTAACCCTAAACCTTACCCTAACCCTAACCCTAACCCTAACCTTAAACCTAACTCTAACCCTAACCCTAACCCTAACCCTTACACTAACTCTAACCCTAAACCTAACTCTAACCTCAACCCTAGACCTAACACTAACCTTAACCCCAACCCTAAACGTAACCCTTACCCTTACGTAACCCTAACCCACACCTAAACATAACCTAACCCTAACCCTAATCCTAAGCCCTAACCGTAACCCTAACCGTAACCCTTATACTTATCCTAACCCTAACCCTAACCATAACACTTATCCTTACCCTAACCCCTAACCTAACCCTAACCCTAACCCTAACCCTTACCCTAACCATAATCCTTCACCTTACCCTAAACCTAAACCTAACCCTAAACCTAAGCCTAACCATTTCCCTTACCCTAACCCTAACCCTAACCCTAAAACTTACCCTTACCCTAAACCTAACCCTAACCGTAACCCTTAACCTAAACCTAACCCTAACCCTAAACCTTACCCTTATCCTAACCCTAACCATAACCTTAACCCCAACACAAACCTAACCCTAACCCTTACCCTAAGCCTAACCCTAAACCTAACCCTAAACCTAACCCTAACCCTTACCCATACCCTAACCCAAACCCTCAACCTAACTCGAACAGTAACCCTAACCCTAACCCTTACCCTTACCCTAAACCTAACCCTAAAGCTAACCCTAACCTTAACCCTAACCCTAACACCTAACCTTCACCGTAACCCTAACCCTTACCCTTACCATAACCCTAACCCTAACCTTAACCCCAACGCTAAACCCAACCCTAACCCTTACCCTAACCGTAAACCTAACCCTAACCGTATATCTTAACTTACCCTAACTCTAACAATAACCCTAACCCTAACAATTATCCTAACCCTAAACCTAACCCTGTCCCTAACCCTTAAACAAACCCTAACACTAACCCTATCCCCTAAGCCTAACCCTTACCTTAACCCTAACACTAACCCTAACCCCCAACCTTAATCTTAACCCTAAACCTAACCCTAACCCTAACCCTAACCCTAAACCTTACCCTAACCCTAACCCTAACCATAACCTTAACCCTAACTTTAACCCTAACCTTAACCCTAACCCTAACCCTATCCATAACTCTTACCATTAGCCTAACCCTAACCCTAAACTCACACTAACCCTAACCCTAACCCTAACCATTACCTTTACCCTAACCGTAAAACTAAACCTAACCCTAACCCTAACCCTAACCAGTAACCCTAACCCTAACCCTAACCCGTACCCTTACCCTAACCCTAAACGTAAACCTAACCCTAACCCTAACTTTAACCCTAACCTTAACCCTAACCCTAACCCTATGCCTAACTCTTACCATTACCCTAACCCTAACCCTAAACCTAACCCTAAACCTAACCCTAAGCCTAACCCTAAACCTTCCCCTTATCCTAACCCTAACCCTAACCGTATCCCTAACCCTAATACTTACACTTACCCTAATCCTAACCCTAACCATAACCCTAAACCTTACCCTAACCCTAACTCTAACCCTAACCCTTACCCTTACCTTAATCCTAAACATAACCCTAAACCTAACCTTAACCCTTACCCTTACCCTAAACCTAACACTAACCCTAACCCCAACCCTAACCCTAATACTTACCCTTACCCTAACCCTAACCCTAACCATAACTCTAAACCTTACCCTAACCCTATCTCTAACCCTAACCCTTACCCTTACCTTAAGCCTAAACATAACCCTAACCCTAACCCTAACCCTTACCCTTACCCTAAACCTAACCCTAACCCTAACTCTAACCCCAAACCTAACCCTAAACCTTACCCTTACACAAAACCTAACCCTAATCCTTACCCTATCCATAACCCTAACACTAACCCTAACCCTTACCCTTACCTTAACCCTAACCCTAACCCTTACCCTTACCTTATCGCTAACCCTAACCCTAACCTAAACCGTAACACTAAACCCACCCCTTACCCTTACCCTAAACCTAACCCTAACTCTAACCCTAAGCCTAACCCTAACCCTAAACCTTACCCTAACCCTAACCCTAACCCTTACCCTAACCCTAACCCTAACCCTTACCCTAACCCTAACCCTAGACTTAAGCCTAAGCCTAAACCTAAACCTAACCCTTACCCTTACCCTAACCCTAACCATAACCCTATATTTAACCCTTACCCTAACCCTATCCCTAGCCCTTACCCGTACCCTAACCCTAACCCTAAACCTACATTAACCCTAACCCTAACCCTAACCCTTACCTTACCATAAACCTAACCCTAAACCTAACTCTAACCCTAATACTAACCCTAACCCCGAGCCCTAACCTTAACCCAAACCCTAACCCTAACACATACACTTACCCTAACCCTAACCCTATCCCTAACCGTAACTCTAAACATAACCCTAAAATTAACCCTAACCCTAACCGTACCCTTACCCTAATCCTAAACCTAAACCTTACTCTAACCTTAACCCTAACCCTAACCCTAAACCTAATCTTAACCCTAACCCTTACCCTTATGCTTACCCTTACCCTAACCCTAAGCTAACCTTAACCCTAACCCTAAACCTAATCCTAACTCTAACCTTAACCCTAAACCTTATCCTTACCCTCACCCTAACCATAACCCTAACCCTAAGCCTAACCCTAACCCTAAACCTAACCCTTACCCTTACCCTAAACCTAAACCTAAACCTAATCGTAACCCTTACCCTGACCCTATACCTAACCATAATCCTAACTCTAACCCTAACCTTAACCCTAACCCTTACTCTTACCCTAACCGTAACTCTAACCCTAAACCTAAACCTAACCCTAACACTAACCCTAACCCTTACCCTAACAATAACCCTGGCCCTAAACCTAACCCTAATCCTTACCCTTACCCTAACCGTGACCTTACCCCTAACCCTAACCCTAACCCTTACCAAAACCCAAACTCTATCCCAAACTTTTACCCTTACGCTAACCCTAAACTTAACCCTAACACTAACCCTAACCGCAACCCTTACCCTTAGCCTAACATTAAAACTAAACCTAACCCTAACCCTATCCCTAATCCTTACCATTACCCTAAACCTAACACTAAACCTAACCCTAACCCCAACCCTAAACCTAACACTCACCCTAACCCTAATCCTAACCCTTATCCTTACGTAACCTTAACCCCAAACCTAACCCTAACCCTAACCCTAACAGTAACACCTAACAATAACCCTAACCCTAACCCTAACCCTTACACTTATCCTAACCCTCACCCTAACCCTACCACTTACCCTTACCCTAAACCCTACCCTCACCCTAAGTCTAACCCTTACACTTACCCTAACCCTATCCCTAACCCTAACATTAACCCTAAATTTAAACCTATAACTAACACTTACCCTTACAATAACCCTAACCCTAAACCTAACACTAACCGTAACCCTAACCCTAACACCGACCACTAACCCTAACCCTATCCCTAACCCTAAACCTTACCCTTATTCTAAAACTAAACCTAACCCTAACCCTAACCCTAACACTTACCCTTACCCTAACCCTTACCATTACCCTAACCCTAACCCTAACCCTAACCCTAAACCTTACCCTTACCCTAAACCTAACCCTAAACCTATCCCTAACACTAACCCTAACCCTAACACATACCCTTACCCTAACCCAAACCCTAACCCTAATCGTAACCACAAAAATAACCCTAATCCTAACCCTAATCCTGACCCTTACCCTTACCCTAACCCTAACACTAACCTTAACCCCAACCCTAAACCTATCCCTAACACTAACACTAACCCTTACCCTTACCCTAACCCTAACCCTAACCCTAACCCTAACCCTAACACTTACCATTACCCTAACCCTAACACTAACCCTAACTCTTACACTAACCTAAACTTAACCTTACCCCTAACCCTAACCCTAACCCTTACAAAACCCAAACTCTAACCCAAACTCTTACCCTTACCCTAACCTATCCCTAACTTTAATGCTAACCCTAAACCTAACCTTACACTAACCCTAACTCTAATCCTTACCCTAACCCTAATCCTAACCCTAACCCTTACCCTCTCGCTAACCCTAACCCTAACCCTAACACTTACCCTTACCCTAACCCTACACCTAACCCTAACCTAACCCTAACACAAACCCTAACCCTAACACTAACCCTAACCTTAACCCTAACACTAAACCTAACCCTAACCCTTACCCTCACCCTAACCCTGAACCTAAACCAAACCCTAACCCTAACCCTAACCCTAAACCTTACCCTTACCTTAACCCTAACTCTAACCCTAACCCTAACCCTAACCCTAACCCTTACCCTTACCCTAAACCTAACCCTAACCCTAACCCTAACCCTAACCATTACACTAATACTAACCCTAAGCCTAACCCTAATACTTACTCTTACCCTAACCCTAACCCTAACCCTTACCCTAACCCTAACCCTAACTCTAAACCTTACACTTACCCTAACCCTAACCCTAACCCTAACCCTAACCCTAACCCTTTCCCTTACCCTAAAGCTAAACCTAACCCTAAACCTAAAACTTACCCTTACCCTAAACCTAACCATAAACCTTACACTAAACTTAACCCTAACCCTAACCCTTACCCTTATCCTAACCCTAAACCTAACCCTAACCCTAACACTTTCACTTACCCTAACCCTAACCCTAACCATAACTCTAACCCTTACCCTAACCCTAATTCTAACCCTCACCCTTACACTTACCCTAATACTAAACATAACCCTAACCCTAACCATAAACCTTACCCTTACCCTAACCCTAAACCGAATCCTAACACCAACCCTAACCCTGAACCTTACCTTACACTAAACCTAACCCTAACCCTTACTCTAACCGTAACCCTAACACTAACCCTAACCCTTACCCTTACCTTAACCCTAACCCTAACACTTACCCTGACCCAAAAGCTACCCCTAAAACTAACCTTAACCCTAACCCTAACCCTTATCATTACCCTAAACCTAACCCTAACCCTAACCTTTACCCTTACCCTAACCCGAAACCTAAACCTACCCCTAAAACTAACCTTAAACCTAACCCTAACCCTTACCGTAACCCTAACCCTAATCTTAAACCTAACCCTTACCCTTACACTAACCCTAAACCTAACCCTAAACCTAACCCTAACCGTTACCCTTACCCTTACCCTTACCCTAACCCTAACCCTAAACCTAAACCTAAACCTTACCCATACCCTAACCCTAATCCTAACCTTAACCCTTACCCTAATCCTAATCCTAACCCTAACCCTACCCTTAACCCTAACCCTTATCCTTACCCTAACCCTAACCATAACCCTAATGGTAAACCTAACCATAACCCTAAACGTAACCCTTACCCTTACCCTAACACTAACACTAACCCTTACCCTAAACCTAACACTAACCCTAAACCTAACCCTAACCCTTACCCTTACCCTAACCCTAAAACCTAACCCTAACCTTTACCCTAACCCTAACCCTAACCCTTACCCTTACACTAACCCTAACCCTAACCCTATTACCCTTTACCTAAACCTAACACTAAACCTAACCCTAACCCATAACCTTACCCTTACCCTAAACCTAACCCTAACCCTAACCCTAACCCAAACCTTAACCTGAACCCTTACGCTTACCCTAACCCTAAACCTAACCCTAAACCTACCCCTAACCCTAAACCTAACCCTAATCCTAAACCTAACCCTTACCCTTACCCTAACACTAAACCTAACCCCTAACCCTAACTCTAACCCTAATCCTAACCCTAACCCTTAACCTAACCCTAACCCTAACCCTAACCCTAACCCTTAACCTTACCCTAACCCCAACCCTAAACCTAACCCTAACCCTAACCATTACCCTAATACTTACCCTAACTCTAACCCTAACACTTACCCTTGCCCTAACCCTAACTCTAAACCTAACCCTAACGTTTACACTAACCCTAACCCTATATCTAACCCTAACCTTAACCCTAACACTTGCCCTAGCCCTAAACCTAACCCTAAACCTTACCCTAACCCTAACCCTAACTCTAACCCTAACACCGAACCCTAAACCTTAACCTAACCCTAACCCTCACACTAACCCTAACACTTACCCTTACCCTAGCAATAACCCTAACCCTTACCCTTACCCTAACCCTAACAATAACCCTAAACCTAACCCTAACCCTTAACCCTAACCCTAACCCTAACCCTTACACTTACCCTAACCCTAACCCTAACCCTAACCTAACCCTAATCCTAAACTTAACCCAAACCCTTACCCTTACCCTAACACTAAATCTAAACCTAAACCTAAACCTAACCATAAACCTAACCCTTACCCTTAACCTAACCCTAACACTAAACCTAACCCTAACCCTTACCCTTACCCTCACCCTAAACCTAATCTTAACCCTAACCCTAACCCTAACCCTAAAATTACCCTAACCGTTATCCTTACCCAAACCCTAAACTGAACCCTAAACCTAAACCTAACCGTTACCCTTACCCTAACCCTAACCCTAAACATAACCCTAACCCTTAACGAAACCCTAACCCTAACCCTAATCCTGACCCTAACCTTAACCACAACCCTTAACCTTACCCTAATCGTAACCCTAACCCTAACCCTAACCCTTACCTTTACCCTAACCCTAACACTAATCTTAACCCTAACCCTAACCCTAACTTTACCCTTACTCTAACCCTAACGCTAAACCTAACCCGAACCCTAACCCTAAACTTATCCCTAACCCTAATCGCAACCCTAACCCTAACCCTAACCCTAAACTTTACCCTTAACCTAAACCTAATCCTAACCCTTACCCTAAACCTAACCCTAACCCTAACCCTAACCCTAAAATTAACCTTTACACTTAACCTAACCCTAACCCTAAACTTAACCCTATCCTTAACCCTAACCCTAACCCTTACCTAACCGAACCCTAATCCTAACCCTAAGACTTACCTGACCCAAATCCTAACCCTAACCCAAAACCTAATCCTAACCCTAACGCTAACCTTAACCCTAACCCTAACCCCTTACACTAACCCTAACCCTAACCCTAACCCTTACCATTATCCTAACCTTAACCCTAATCCTAACACTTACCCTTACCCTATCCACTACCCTAACCCTAAGCCTAACCCTAAACCATAACCTAACCCTAACCCTAACCCTACCCTTACCCTTACCCTTACCCTAACCCTAATCCTAATCTTAACCCTTACCCTAATCCTAATCCTAACCCTAACCCTACCCTTAACCCTAACCCTTATCCTTACCCGAACCCTAACCATAACCCTAACGGTAAACCTAAACATAACCCTAAACGTAACCCTCACCCTTATCCTAACTCTAACCCTAACCCTTACCCTAATCCTAACTCTAACCCTAAACCTAACCCTAACCCTAACCCTAACCCTTACCCTTACACTAACCCTAACCCTAACCCTAACTATTACCCTTTCCCTAAACCTAACCCTAACCTAACCCTAACCCGTAACCTTACCCTTACCCTAACCCTAACCCTAACCCTAACCCAAACCTTAACCCGAACCCTTACCCTTACCCTAAACCTAAACCTAACACTAATCCTAAACCTAACCCTTACCCTTACCCTAACACTAAACCTAACCCCTAATCCTAACCCTAACCCTAATCCTAACCCTAACCCTTACCCTAACCCTAACCCTAACCCTAACCCTAACCCTTAAACTTACACTAACCCTAACCCTAAACTTAACCCCAACGCTAAACCTAACCCTAACCCTAACCATTACACTAATACTTACACTAACCCTAACCCTAACACTTACCCTTACCCTAACACTAACCCTAAATCTAACCCTAACCCTTACACTAACCCTAAACCTAAATCTAACCCTAACCTTAACCCTAACACTTGCCCTAGCCCTAACCTTAACCCTAACCTTACCCTAACCCTAACCCTAACTCTAACCCTAACACCAAAACCTAAACCTTAACCTAACCCTAACCCTCACACTAACCCTAACCCTTACCCTTACCCTAGCACTAACCCTAAATCTTACCCTTACCCTAACCCTAAACCTAACCCTAAACCTAACCCTAACCCTTAACCCTAACCCTAAACCTAACACTAAACCTTACCCTTACCCTAACCCTAATCCTAACCCTAACCCTAACCTAATCCTAAACCTAAACTTAACCCAAACCCTAACCCTTACCCTAACACTAAACCTAAATCTAAACCTAACCGTAACCCTAATCCTTAACCTTAACCTAACCCTAACCCTAAACCTAACCCTAACCCTTACCCTTACCTTAACCCTAAACCTAATCTTAACCCTAACCCTAACCCTAACCCTAACCATAACCTTACCCTAAGCGTTATGCTTACCCAAACCCTAACCCTAACCCTAAACCTAACCCTTATCCTTACCCTAACCCTAACCCTAAACCTAACCCTAACCCTTAACCAAACCCTAACCCTAACCCTAACCCTGACCCTAACCTTAACACCAACACTTAACCTTACCCTAATCGTAACCCTAACCCTAACCCTAACCCTTACACTAACCCTAACCCTAAACCTAACCTTTACCTTACCCTAACACTAAGCCCAATCTTAACCCTAACCCTAACCCTAACCCTTACCCTTACCCTAAACCTAACGCTAAACCTAACCCGAACCCTAACCCTAAACTTAACCCCAACCCTAACCCTAAACCTAACCCTAACCCTAACCCTAACCCTAACCCCAACCCTAACCCTAACCCTAACCCTAAACCTTAGCCTTAACCTAAAATTAATCCTAACCCTTACCCTAAACCTAACCCTAACCCTAACCCTAACCCTAAGCCTAACCTTAACCCTTACCCTTAACCTAACCCTAACCCTAAACCTAACCCTTTCCCTAACGCTAACTCTAACCCTAACCCTTACCTAACCCTAAACCTAATCGTAACCCTAACCCTTACGTTACCCTAATCCTAACCCTAACCCAAAACCTAACCCTAACCCTAACCCTAACCTTAACCCTAACTCTAACTCTTTACCCTAACTCTAACCGTAACCCTAAACCTAACCCTAACCCCTACCTTACCCTAATCCTAACCCTAACCCAAAATCTAACCCTAACCCTAACCCTAACCCTAACCCTAACCCTAACCCTAAACCATAACCTAACCCTAAACCTAACCCTACCCTTACCCTTACCCTTACCATAACCCTAAATCTAACCCTAACCCTAAACCTAACCTCTAACCCTAACCCTAAACCTAACCCTAATCCTTACCATTATCCTAAACCTAACCTTAACACTAACACTTACGCTTACCCTAACCCCTACCCTAACCCTAACCCTAACCCTTACCCTAACCTTAACCATAACCCTAACCCTTACCCTTACCTTATCCCTAAACCTAACCCTAACCCTAACTCTAACCCTAAACCTTACACTAACCCTAACCCTAACCCTAAACCTTACCCTTATCCTAAACCTAACACTAACCCTTACCCTATCAATAACCCTAACACATATCCTTAACCCTAACCCTAACCCTAACCCTAACACCCTAACCCTAACCCTAACCCTTACCCTTATCCTAATCCTACCCCTAACTTTAACCCTAACCCGAACCCTAACCCTAACCTTAACCCTTACCCTTATCCTTACCCTAACCCTAACCCTAAACCTAACACTAACGCTAATCCTAACCCTTACCCTTACCCTAACACTAAACCTAAACCTAACCGTAACCCTTACACTGACCCTAACTCTAACCACAATCCTAACTCTAACCCTAACCTTAACCCTAACCCTAACCCAAACCCCAACAATAACCCTGGCCCTAACACTAACCCTAACCCTTACCCAAACCCAAAATCTAACCCAAACTCTTACCCATACCCTAACCCTAACCTTAACCCTAACACTAACCCTAACCCTAACCCTAACACTTACCCTTACCCTAAACCCTTCCCTAACCCTAACCCTTACCCTAACACTAACCCTAATCCTAACCCTAACCATAAACTTAATCCCAACCCTAACCCTATCCCTAACCCTAACTCCAACCCTAACCCTAACCCTAACCCTAACCCTTACCCTAACACTAACCCTAATCCTAACCCTAACCATAAACTTAACCCCAACTCTAACCCTAACCCTAACCCTAACCCCAACCCTAACCCTAACCCTAACCCTAAACCTTACCCTTAACCTAAACCTAATCCTAACCATTACCCTAAACCTAACCCTAACCCTAACCCTAATGCTAACCTTAACCCTTACACTTAACCTCACCCTAACCCTAAACCTAACCCTAACCCTTACCCTGACCCTAACCCTAATCCTAACCCTAACCCTTACATTACCCTAATCCTAACACTAACCCTAACCCTAACCTTAACCCTAACCGTAACCGCTTACCCTAACTGTAACCCTAAACCTAACCCTAACCCTTACCCTTATCCTAACCCTAACCCTAACCCTAACACTTACCCTTACTCTATCCCCTACCCTAACCCTAAGCAGAACCCTAAACCATAACCTAACCCTAACCCTAACCCTACCCTTATCCTTACCCTTACCCTAACCCTAAAGCTAACCCTAACCCTAATCCTAACCCTAACCTCTAACCCTAACCCTAAACCTAACCCTAATCCTTACCTTTATCCTAAACCTAACCCTAACACTAACACTTACGCTTACACTAACCCCTACCCTAACCCTAACCCTAACCCTAAACCTTACCCTAACCTTAACCCTAACCCTAACCCTTAACCTTACCTTAACCCTAAACCTAACCCTAACCCTAACTCTAACCCTAAACCTTACACGAACCCTAACCCTAACCCTAAACCTTAACCTTATCCTAAACCTAAACCTAACCCTTACCCTAAACCTAACCCTAACACTAAACATAATCCTTGCCCTTACCTAAACCCTAACCCATACGCTTCCCCTAACGCTAACCCTATCCCTAACCCTAACCCTAACACATACCCTTACCCTAAACCTAACCCTGACCGTAACCCTAACCCTACCCCTAACCCTTACGCTAACCGTAACCCTAACCCTTACCCTTACCCTAACCCTAACCCTAACCTTAATCCCAACTCTAAACCTAATCCTAATCCAAACCCTTACCCTTACCCTAACCCTAACCCTACCCCTATCCCTAACCCTAAACCTTACCCTAACCTAACCCTAAACCTAAACCTAACCCTTTCCCTTAAACTCACCCTAACCCTAACCTTAACCCTAACCCTAAACCTTACCCTAATCCTAACCCGAATCTTAACCCTAACCCTAACCCCTTACCCTAACTCTACCCTAACCCTAACCCTAACCCTTACCCTTATCCTAACACTAACCCTAACCCTAACCCTTACCCTTATCCTAATCCTAACCGTAACCTTAACCCTAACCCTAACCCTAACCCTAACCTTAACCCTAACCCTTATCCTTACCCTAACCCTAACCATAACCCTAACCCTAAACCTAACACTAACGCTAAACCTAAGCCTTACCATTACACTAACACTAAACCTAAACCTAACCGTAACCCTTACCCTGACCCTAACCCTAACCATAATCCTAACTCTAACCCTAACCTTAACCCTAAACCTTACCCTTACCCTAACCCTAACAATAACCCTAATCCTAAACCTAACCCTAACACTAACTCTAACCCTTACCCCAACAATAACCCTGGCCCTAACACTAACCCTAACCCTTACCCAAACCCAAAATCAAACCCAAACTCTTACCCTTACCCTAACCCTAAATTTAAATCTAACACTAACCCTAACCCTAACCCTTACCCTTACACTTACTCTAAGCCTAACCCTAAATCTAACCCTAACCCTAATCCTAAACCTAAACCTTACCCTTACCCTAACTCTAACCCTAAACCTAACTCTAACCTCAACCCTAAACCTAACACTAAACGTAACCCCAACCCTAAATCTAACCCTTACACTTACCTAAACCTAACCCAAACCTAAACCTAACCATAACCCTAACCCTAATCCTAACTCCTAAATGTAACCCTAACCCTAACCCTAACCCTTACACTTATCCTAACCCTAACCCTAACCCTAACACTTACCCTTACCCTAACCCATACCCTAACCCTAAGCCTTAGCCTAACACTAACCCCAACCCTAACCCTAACCCTAAACTTAACCCCAACCCTAACTCAAACCCTAACCCTAACCCTAACACTAACCCCAACACTAAACCTAACCCTAACCCTAAACTTACCCTTAACCTAAACATAATCCTAACACTTACCCTAAACCTAACCCTAACCCTAACCCTAACCCTAACCCTAACCTTAACCCTTACCCTTAACCTAACCCTAACCCTAAACCTAACACTATCCCTAACCCTAACCCTAACCCTAACCCTTACCCTAACCGTAAACCTAATCCTAACCCTAACCCTTACCTTACCCTAATCCTAACCCTAAACCAAAACCTAACCCTAACCCTAACCCTAACCTTAACCCTAACCCTAACCCCTTACCCTAACTCTAACCCTAACCCTAACTCTAACCCTTACCCTTATCCTAAACCTAACCCTAACCCTAACACTTACCCTTACCTTAACCCTACACCTAACCCTAACCCTAACTCTAACCCTAAAACTTACCCTAACCCTAACCCTAACCCTAAACCTTACCCTTATCCTAAACCTAACCCTAACCCTTACCCTAAACCTAACCCTAACACTAAACCTAACCCTTACCATTACCTTAACCCTAACCCTAAACCTTACGCTTCCGATAACGCTAACCCTAACCCTAACCCTAACACATACCACTACCCTAAACCTAACCCTTACCGTAATCCTAACCCTAACCCTAACTCTTACCCTAACTCTAACCCTAACCCTTACCCTTACCCTAACCCTAACCCTAACCTTAACCCCAACTCTAAACCTAATCCTAATCCAAACCCTTACCCTTACCCTAACACTACCCCTATCCCTAACCCTAAACCTTACCCTAACCCTAACCCTAAACCTAAACCTAGCCCTTTCCCTTACACTCACCCTAACCCTAACCTTAACCCTAACCCTAAACCTTACCCTAACCCTAACCCTAACCTTAACCCTAACCCTAACCCCTTACCCTAACTCTAACCCTAACTCTAACCCTAACCCTAACACTTACTCTTATCCTAACACTAACCCTAACCCTAACCCTTACCTTACCCTAATCCTAACCTTAATCTTAACCCTAACCCTAACCAAAAACTTAACCCTAAACGTTATCCTTACCCTAACCCTAACCATAACCCCAAACCTAAACCTAACACTAACGCTAAACCTAATCCTTACCCTTACCCTAACCCTAAACCTAAACCTAACCGTAACCCTTACGCTGACCCTAACCCTAACCATAATCCTAACTCTAACCCTAACCTTAACCCTAACCCTTACCTTTACACTAAACATAACCCTAGACCTAACCCTAAACCTAACCCTAACACTAACCCTAAACCTTACCCTAACAATATCCCTGGTCCTAACACTAACCCTAACCCTTACCCAAACCCAAAATCTAACCCTAACCCTAACCCTAACCCTAACCCTAAACCTAACCCTATCCCTAACCCTAACCCTAACCCTAACCCTCACCCTTACCCTTACACTTACCTAACCCTAACCCTAACCCTAAACCTTACCCTTACCCTAACTCTAACCCTAAACCTAACTCTAACCTCAACACTAAACCTAACACTAAACCTAACCCCAACCCTAAACCTAACCCTTACCCTTACGTAACCCTAACAAAAACCTAAACCTAACCAGAACCCTAACCCTAATCCTAACCCCTAACCGTAACCCTAACCCTAACCCTAACCCTTACACTTATCCTAACCCTAACCTAACCCTAACACATACCCTTACCCTAACCCCTATCCTAACCCTCACCCTTACCCTAACCGTAACACTAACCATAACCCTAACCCTTACCCTTACCCTAAACATAAACCTAACCCTAAACACTAAACCTAACCCTTACACTTACAATAACCCTAACCCTAACCCTAAACCTAACCTTAATACTAACCTTAACCATAACCTTACCGTAACTCTAACCCTAATCCTTATCCTAACCCTAAACCTAACCCTAAACCTTACCCTTTCGCTAACCCTAACCATAACACTAAACCTAACCCTAACACTAACCCTAAACCTTACACTTAACATAACCCTAACCCTAACCCAAACCCTAAACCTAACCCTAATCCTTACCCTTACCCTAACCATAACCCTAAAATTAACTCTAACCCTAACCCTAACCCCTGACCCTCACCCTAACCCTAACCCTAACCATTACACATATCCTAACACTAAACCTAACCCTAACTTACTCTTACCCTAACCCCTACCATAACGCTAACCCTAACCCTAACCCTAACCCTAACTGTTATCCTTACCCTAACCCTAACCCTAACCCTAACCCTAACACTTACCCTAACCCCTACCCTAACCCTAACCCTAACCTTTACCCTAACCCTAACCCTAAACCTAAACCTAACCCTTACCCTTACCCTAACCCTAAACCTAACCCTAATCCTAACCCTAAACCTAACCCTTACCCTAACCCTAAAGTTAAACCTTACCCTTACCCAAACCCTAACCCTAAACCGTACCCTAAACCTAACCTTAACCCTAACCCTAACCCTTACTCTTACCTAAACCCTAACCCTAACCCTAACACTTACCCTTACCCTATCGCTAACCCTAAACCTAACCCTAACCCGAACCCTAACGCTAACCCTAACCCTAACACTTACACTTAGCCTAACCCTAACCATTACCGAAACCTGACACTAACCCTAACCTTAACCACTAACCCTAACCCTTAACCTAACCCTAATCCTAACCCTGACCCTAACCCTTACTCTTACCCTAACCTAACTCTAAACCTAACCCTTATCCTAACCCTAACCCTAACCATAACCATAACCTTAACCCTAAGGCTAACACTAACCCTGACCCTAACCCTTACCCTTACCCTAACCATAAACATAAACCTAACCGAAACCCTAACCTTAACCCTAACTTTCACCCTAACCCTAACCCTATCCCTAACTCTTACCATTACCCTAACCCTTACCCTAAACCTAACACTAACCCTAACCCTAACCCTAACCATTACCTTTACCCTAACCTTAAACCTAACCCTAAACCTAACCCTAACCCGTAACGCTAAACCTAAGCCTAACCCTAAACCTTCCCCTTATCCTAACCCTAACCCTGACAGTAACCCTAAACCTTATACTTTCCCTTACCCTTACCCTAACCCTAACCCTAACGCTTACCCTTACCCTAAACCTAACCCTAACCCTAACCCCAACCCTAACCCTAAATCTTACCCTTACACTAAACCTAACCCTAAACCTTACCCTATTCATAACCTTAACACTAACCCTAACCCTTACCCTTACCTTAACCCTAACCCTAACCCTTACCCTAACGCTAACCCTAACCCTAACCTTAACTCTAACACTAACCCTACCCCTTACCCTTACCCTAAACCTAACGCTAACTCTAACCCTAAGCCTAAGCCTAAGCCTAACCCTTACCCTAAACCTAACCCTAACCCTTACCCTAACCCTAACCCTAAACTTAAACCTAAGCCTTACCCTAACCCTAAATCTTAAACTTACCCTAACCCTACCATAAACCTAACCCTAACCCTAACACTAACCCTAACCTTCACCCTAACCTTAACCCTAACCCTAAACCTAACCCTACCCCTTACCATTATCCTAAACCTAACCCTAACTCTAACCCTTAGAACTTGCCCTAACCCTAAACCTAAACCTAACTCTAACCCTAACCGTAACACTAACAACGAAGCAAACCCTAAACCTAACCCTAACCCTTACCCTTATCCTAACACTAACCGTAAACCTAACCCTAACCCTAACACATACCCATACCCTAACCCAAAACCTAAACCTAACCCTTACCCAACCCTAACCCTAACCTTTCCCCTAACCCTAACCCTAACCCTTACCCAAACCCAAACTCTAACCCCAACTCTTAACCTTACCCTAACCCTAACCCTAACCTTAATGCTAACCTTAACCCTACCCTTACCCTAACCCTAAACCTTACCCTTACCCTAAACCTAATCCTGACCCTAACCCTTACCCATTCGCTAACCCTAACCCTAACCCTAACACTTACCCTTACCCTAACCCTAACCCTAAACCTAACCCTAACCCTAAACCTAAACCTTACCCTTACCCTAACCCTAACCATAACCCTAACCATAACCCTAATCCTTACCCTAACCATAACCCTAACCCTAAACCTAACACTAAACCTAAACCTAACCCTAACCCTAACGCTTACCCTTACCCTAACCCTAACCCTAAAATTAACTCTAACCCTAACCCTAACCCCTAACCCTAACCCTAACACTAACCCTAACCATTACACTTATCGTAACCCTAAACCTAACCCTAACACTTACTCTTACCCTAACCCCTACAATAACCCTAAGCATAATCCTTACCCTAACCCTAACCCTAACCCTTACACTTACCCTAAAGCTAAACCTAACCCTAACCCTAACCTTAACCCTTTCCCGTACCCTAAACCTAACCCTAACCTAACCCAAACCCTAAAACTTACCCTTACCCTAAACCTAACCCTAACCCTTACCCTTTCGCTAACCCTAACCCTAACCCTAACACTTACCCATACCCTAACCCTAACCCTAACCCTAACCCTAAACCTTACCCTTACCCTAACCCTACCCTAACCATAACCCTAACCTTAACCCTAATCCTTACCCTAACCCTAACCCTAACCCTAAACCTAACACTAACCCTAAACCTAACCCTAAACCTAACGCTTACCCTTACCCTAACCCTAACCCTAAAATTAACTCTAACCCTAACCCTAACCCCTAACCCTAACCCTAACACTAACCCTAACCATTACACTTATCCTAATCATAAACCTAACCCTAACACTTACTCTTACCCTAACCCATACAATAAACCTAACAATAACCCTTACCCTAACCCTAACCCTAACCCTTACACTTACCCTAAAGCTAAACCTAACCCTAACCCTAACCCTAACCCTTTCCTGTACCCTAAATCTAACCCTAAACCTAACCCAAACCCTAAAACTTACCCTTACCCTAAACCTAACCCTAACCCTTACCCTAAACCTAACCTTAACCCTAACCCTTACACTTATCCTAACAATAACCCTAACACTAACCCTAACACTTACCCTAAACCTAACCATAACCATAACCCTAAACCTTACCATAACCCTGACCCTAACACTAACCCTAACCCTAAACCTAACCTTAACCCTAACCCTTACACTTACCCTTACGCTAACCCTAACCCTCACCCTAACCCTAAACATAACACTAACCCTAACCCTAACCCTAACTCTAACCCTTATCCTAAACGTAACCCTAACCATTAAACTTACCCTAACCCTAACCCTAACTCTAACCCTTATCCTAAACCTAAACTTAACCCTAACCCTTACCCTTACCCTTACCCTAATCCTAATCCTAAACCTAACCCTAACCCTTACCCTTACCCTAATCCTAACCCTTACCTTAACCCTAACCCTAACCCTAACCCTAACCTTAAACCTAACCCTTATCCTTACCCTAACCCTAACCATAACCCTAACCCTAAACCTCACACTAACCCTGAACCTAACCTTTACCCTTACCCTAACCCTAAACCTAAACCTAACCGTAACACTTACCCTGAGCCAAACCCTAACCATACTCCTAACTCTAACCCTAAACTTAACCCTAACCCTTACCCTTGCCCTAACCCTAACCCTAACCCTAACCCTAACACTCACCCTAACCCTTACCCTAACAATAACCCTGGTCCTAACCCTAACCTTAACCCTTACCCAAACCCAAAATCTAACCCAAACTCTTACCCTTACCCTAACGCTAACCTTAACACTTACCCTTACCCTAACCCTAACCCTAAACCTAACTCTAACCCTAACCCGAAACCTTACCTTTACCCTAACTCTAACCCTAAACCTAACTCTAACCTCAACCCTAAACCTAACACTAACACTAACCCTAACCCTAACCCTAAAGCTAACCCTTACCCTTACGTAACCCTAACCCAAACCTAAAGCTAACCCTAACCCTAACCCTAAACCTAACACCTAACTGTAACCCTAACCCTAACCCTAACCCTTACACTTATCCTAACCCTAAACCTAACCCTAACACTTACCCTTACCCTAAACCCTACCCTAACCCTAACCCTAACCCTTACCCTAACCCTAACCCTAACCTTAACGCTTACCCTTACCCTAAACCTAAACCTAACCCTAAACCTAACGCTAGCCCTTTCCCTTACCCTAACCCTAACCCTAAACCTAACCCTAACCCTACCCCTAAAACTTACCCTTATCCTAAACCTAACCCTAACCTTTACCCTAAACCTAACCCTAACCCTAACCCTTACCCTTATCCTAACCCTAACCCTAACCTTAACCCCAACACAAACCTAACACTAACCCTTACCCTAAACGTAACCCTAAACCTAACCCTAACCCTAACCCTTACCCTTACCCTAACCCAAACCCTAAACCTAACTCGAACACTAACCCTAACCCTAACCCTTACCCTTACCCTAAACCTAACCCTAAAACTAACCCTAAACTTAACCCTAACCCTAACACCTAACCCTAACCCTAACCCTTACACTTACCCTAAACCTAACCCTAACCATAACCCGAACACTTACCCAAATCCTAACCCTAACCCTATCCCTTAACCTTACCCTAAACCTAACCCTAACCTTAACCCCAACGCTAAACCTAACCCTAACCGGTACCCTAACACTAACCATAACCCTAACCCTAACCCTAAAACTTACCCTTACCCTAACTCTAACAATAACCCTAACCCTAACCCTTATCCTAACCCTAAACCTAACACTATCCCTAACCCTTAATCTAAACCTAACACTAACCCTAACCCCTAAACCTAACTCTTACCCTAACCCTAACACTAGCCCTAACACCTAACCCTAACCCTAAACCTAACCCTAACCCTAAAACTAACCCTAACCCTAACCCTTACCCTTATCCTAACCCTAACCCTAACCCTAACACTTACCCTAACCCCTACCCTACCCCTAACCCTAACCTTTACCCTAACCCTAACCCTAACCCTTACCCTAACCCTAAACCTAAACCTAAACCTAAACCTAACCCTAACCCTTACCCTTAACCTAACCCTAACCCTAAACCTAACCATAACCCTAAAACTTACCCTTACCCTAACCCTAACCCTAACCCTTACCCTAAACCTAACCTTAACCCTAACCCTAACCCTTACTCTTACCATAACCCTAACACTAACCCTAACACTTACCCTTACCCTAACGCTAACCCTAACCCTAACCCTAACCCTAACACTTACCCTTACCCTAACCGTAACCCTAACCTTAAACCCAAGCTTAAACCTAACCCTAACCTTAACACTGACCTTTACCCTTACCCTAACCCTAACCCTTAACCTAACCCTAATCCTAACCTTAACCCTTACCCTTACCCTAACCTAACTCTAAACGTAACCCCAACCCTAACCCTAAACCTTACCCTAACCCTAACCTAACCCTTACCCTAACCCTAACCCTAACCCTAACTGTAACTCTAAACATAACCCTAACCCTAACTTAACCCTAACCCTAACCCTAACCCTTACCCTAATCCTAACCATAACCCTTACCCTTACCCTAACCCTAACCCTAACCCTTAGCCTAAACCTAACCTTAATCCTAACCCTTAACCTTACCCTTACCATAACCCTAACCCTAAACCTAACCCTAACCCTTACCCTTACCCTAACCCTAAGCTAACCTTAAACCTAACACTAACCCTAATCCTAACCCTAATCTTAACCCTAACCCTCATCCTTACCCTAACCCTAACCATAACCCTAATCCTAAACCTAACCCTAACCCTAAACCTAACCCTTACCCTTACCCTAACCCTAAACCTAAATCTAACCGTAACACTTACCCTGACCCTATACCTAACCATAATCCTAACTCTAGTCCTAACCTTAACCCTAACCCTTACCCTTACCCTAACCGTACCCCTAACCCTAACCCTAACCCTAAACCTAACCCTAACACTAACCTTAACCCTTAACCTAACAATAACCCTGTCCCTAACCCTAACCCTAACCCTTACCCTTACCCTAACCCTAACCTTACCCCAAACCCTAACCCTAACACTTACTCAAACCCAAACTCTAACCCAAACTCTTACCGTTACCCTAACCCTAACCTTAACTCTAACACTAACACTAACCGTAACCCTTACCCTAACCCTAACCTAAACCTAACCCTAACAATAACCCTAAATTTACCATTACACTAACCCTAACCCTAAACCTAACCCTAAAGCCAAAACTAAACCTAACACTCACCCTAACCCGAAACGTAATCTTATCCTTACATAACCCTAACCCCAAACCTAACCCTAACCCTAACCCTAACCCTAACCCTGACACTTATCCTAACCCTAACCCTAACCCTAACACTTACCCTTACCCTAAAACCTACCCTAAACCTAACCCTAAACCTAACCCTTAACCTAAACCTAACTCTCACCCTTACCCTTAACCTAAACCTAAACCTAACCCTAACCCTAACCATAACCCTTTCCCTTACCCTAAACCTAACCCTAACCCTAACCCTAAAACTTACCCTTACCCTAAACCTAACCCTAAACCTTACCCTGAACCTAACCCTAACACTAACCCTAACCCTTACCGTTATCCTAACCCTAACCCTAACCCTAACCCTAACCCTAACCTTACCCTTACCCTAACCCTAACCCTAACCCCAATCCTAACCCTAAACCTTACCCTTACACTAAACCTAACCCTAACCCTAACCCTAACCTTACACTTACCCTAAAGCTAACCCTAAACCTAACCTTAACCCTAACTCTAACCCTAACCCTTACCCTTACCCTAAACCAAAGCTAACCCTAACCCTAACCCTAACCCTAACCCTTACCCTTACCCTAACCCTAACCCTAAACCTAACACTAACCCTAAACCTAATCCTAACCCTTACCCTTACCCTAATCCTAAACCTTTCCCTAACCCTAAACCTAACCCTAATCTTAACCCTAACCCTTACCCTTACCGTAATCCTAACACTAAACTTAACCCTAGACCTAACCCTAACCCTAACCTTAACCCTAACCCTAACCCTATCCCTAACCCTTACCCTTACCCTTACCCTAACCCTAACCCTAAACCTAACACTAACCCTACCCTAACCCTAATGCCGAAATCTAAACCTAACCCTAACCCTTACCCTTATCCTAACACTTACCCTAACCCCTACCCTAACCCTAAACCTAATCTTTACCCTAACACTAACCCTAACCCTTACCCTTCCCCTAACCCTAAACCTAACCCTAATCCTAACCCTAACCCTAACCCTTACCCTAACCCTAAACCTAAACCTAAACCTAACCCTAATCCTTCTCCTTACTCTAACCCTAAACCTAAACCTAACCATAACCCTAAACCTTACACTTAACCCTAAACCTAACCCTAAACCTTAACCTAACCCTAACCCTAACCCTAACCCTAACCCTTACCCTTATCTTAACCCTAACCCTAACTGTAACCTTACCCCGACCCTAACGCTAACCCTAACCCTAACCTTAACCCTAACCCTAACCCTAACACATACCCTTACCCAACTCAAACCCTAACCCTAAGCGTAACCCTAAACATAACCCAAACCCTAACCCTAACCCTAACCGAACCCTAACCCTTACCCTAAACCTAACCCTAACCCTAACCCTAACCCTTACCCTTACCCTAACCCTAACCCTAACCTTAACCCCAACCCTAAACCTATCCCAAACACTAAACCTAACCCTTACCCTTACAATAACCCTAAACCTAACCCTAACCCTAACCCTAAACCTAACCCTAACCCTTACCCTTACACTTACCCTAACCCTAACCATAAACCTAACCCTTACCCTAATCCTAACGCTAACCCTAACACTTACCCTTACCCTAATCCTAACTGTAACCCTAACCCTAACCCTTACCCTAACCTAAACCTAACCTTACCCCTAACCCTAACCCTAACCCTTACCCAAACCCAAATTCTAACCCAAACTCTTTTTCTTGCCCTAACCCTAACACTAACCTTAATGATAACCCTAAACCTAACCTTACACTAACCCTAACTATAATCCTTACCCTATCCCTAAACCTAACCCTAACCTTAAACCTAACACTAACCCTAACCCTAAACCTTACCCTAATCCTAACCCTTACCCTTACTCTAATCCTAAACCTAACCCTAACCCTAACCATAAGCCTAACCCTAACCCTAACCCTAAAACTTACCCTTACCCTTCCCCTAATCCTAAACCTAACCCTAATCCTAACCCTAACCCTAACCCTTACCCTAACCCTAAACCTAAACCTAAACCTAACCATAATCCTTATCCTTACCCTAACCCTAATCCTAAACCTAACCATAACCCTAAACCTTACCCTTACCCTAAACCTAACCCTAAACCTTAACCTAACCCTAACCCTAACCCTAAACCTAACCCTTACCCTTATCTTAACCCTAACCCTAACTGTAACCCTTACCAGGACCCAAATGCTAACCCTAACCCTAACCTTAACCCTAACCCTAACCCTAACACATACCCTTACCCCAACCAAACCCTAACCCTAAGCGTAACCCTAAACATAACCCAAACCATAACCCTAACCCTTACCGAACCCTAACCCTTACCCTAAACATAACCCTAACCATAACCCTTACCCTTACCCTAACCCTAACCCTAACCTTAACCCCAACCCTAAACCTATCCCAAACACTAAACCTAACCCTTACACTTACAATAACCCTAACCCTAACCCTAACCCTAAACCTAACCCTAACCCTTACCCTTACCCTTACCCTAACCCTAACCCTACACCTAACCCTTACCCTAATCCTAACCCTAACCCTAACACTTACCCTTACCCTAATCCTAACTGTAACCCTAACCCTAACCCTTACCCTAACCTAAACCTAACCTTACCCCTAACCCTAACCCTAACCCTTACCCAAACCCAAACTCTAACCCAAACTCTTTTTCTTGTCCTAACCCTAACACTAACCTTAATGATAACCCTAAACCTAACCTTACCCTAACCCTAACCATAATCCCTACCCTATCCCTAAACCTAACCCTAACCTTAAACCTAACACTAACCCTAACCCTAAACCTTACCCTAATCCTAACCCTTACCCTTACTCTAATCCTAAACCTAACCCTAACCCTAACCATAACCCTAACCCTAACCCTAACCCTAAAACTTACCCTTACCCTAACTCTAACAATAACACTAACCCTAAACCTTATCCTAACCCTAAAGGTAACCCTATCCCTAACCCTTAACCTAACCCTAACACTAACCCTAACCCCTAACCCTAACCCTTACCCTAACCCTAACACTAAACCTAACCCCTAACCCTAACCCTAAACCTAACCCTAACCCTAAACCCTAAAAGTAACCCTAACCCTAACCCTTACCCTTATCCTAACCCTAACCCTAACCCTAACACTTACCCTAACCCCTACCCTAACCCTAACCCTAACCTTTACCCTAAACCTAACCCTAACCCTTACCCTTCCCCTAACCCTAAACCTAACCCCAATCCTAACCCTAACCCTAACCCTTACCCTAAAACGAAACCTAAACCTAAACCTAACCCTAATCCTTATCCTTACCCTAACCCTAACCCTAAACCTAACCATAACCCTAAACCTTACCCTTACCCTAAACCTAACCCTAAACCTTAACCTAACCCTAACCCTAACCCTTACCCTTATCTTAACCCTAACCCTAACTGTAACCCTAACCCGACCCTAACGCTAACCCTAACCCTAACCCTAACACATACCCTTACCCCAACCCAAACCCTAACCCTAAGCGTAATCCTAAACATAACCCAAACCCTAACCCTAACCCTAACCGAACCCTAACCCTTACCCTAAACCTAACCCTAACCCTAACCCTTACACTTACCCTAACCCTAACCCTAACCTTAACCCCAACCCTAAACCTATCACAAACACTAAACCTAACCCTTACCCTTACAATAACCCTAACCCTAACCCTAACCCTAACCATAAACCTAACCCTAACCCTTACCCTTACCCTTACCCTAACCCTAACCCTAACCCTAAACCTAACCCTTACCCTAATCCTAACCCTAACCCTAACACTTACCCTTACCCTAATCCTAACTGTAACCCTAACCCTAACCCTTACCCTAACCTAAACCTAACCTTACCCCTAACCCTAACCCTAACCCTTACCCAAACCCAAACTCTAAACCAAACTCTTTTTCTTGCCCTAACCCTAACACTAACCTTAATGATAACCCTAAACCTAACCTTACCCTAACCCGAACCATAATCCTTACCCTATCCCTAAACCTAACCCTAAACTTAATCCTAACACTAACCCTAACCCTAAACCTTACCCTTACCCTAACCCTAACTCTAAACCTAACCGAACCCTAACCCTAACCATTACCCTAAACCTAACCCTAAACCTAACCCTAACACTAACTCCTAACCCTAACCCTAACCCTAACCCTAACCATTACACTTATCCTAACCCTAACACTAACCCTAACCCTTACTTTTACCCTAACCCTAACCCTAACCCTTACCCTAACCCTAACCCTAACTCTAACCCTTATCCTTACCCTAAACCTAAACCTAACCCCAACCCTTTCCATAACCCTTTCCCTTACTCTAAACCTAACCCAAATCCTAACCCTAAAACTTACCCTTACCATAAACCTAACCCTAAATCTTACCCTAAACTTAACCCTAACCCTAACCCTTACTCTTATCCTAAACCTAACCTTAAACCTAACCCTAACACTTACCCTTACCCTAACCCTAACCCTAACCCTAACCTTACCCTTACCCTAACCCTAACCCTAACCCCAATCCTAACCCTAAACCTTACCCTTACACTAAACCTAACCCTAACCCTAACCCTAACCTTACACTTACCCTAAAGCTAACCCTAAACCTAACCTTAAACCTAACTCTAACCCTAACCCTTACCCTTACCCTAAACCAAAGCTAACCCTAACCCTAACCCTATCCCTAACCCTTACCCTTACCCTAACCCTAACCCTAAACCTAACACTAACCCTAAACCTAATCCTAACCCTTACCCTTACCCTAATCCTAAACCTTTCCCTAACCCTAAACCTAACCCTAATCTTAACCCTAACCCTTACCCTTACCGTAATCCTAACACTAAACTTAACCCTAGACCTAACCCTAACCCTAACCTTAACCCTAACCCTAACCCTATCCCTAACCCTTACCCTTACCCTTACCCTAACCCTAACCCTAAACCTAACACTAACCCTACCCTAACCCTAATGCCGAAATCTAAACCTAACCCTAACCCTTACCCTTATCCTAACACTTACCCTAACCCCTACCCTAACCCTAAACCTAATCTTTACCCTAACACTAACCCTAACCCTTACCCTTCCCCTAACCCTAAACCTAACCCTAATCCTAACCCTAACCCTAACCCTTACCCTAACCCTAAACCTAAACCTAAACCTAACCCTAATCCTTCTCCTTACTCTAACCCTAAACCTAAACCTAACCATAACCCTAAACCTTACACTTAACCCTAAACCTAACCCTAAACCTTAACCTAACCCTAACCCTAACCCTAACCCTAACCCTTACCCTTATCTTAACCCTAACCCTAACTGTAACCTTACCCCGACCCTAACGCTAACCCTAACCCTAACCTTAACCCTAACCCTAACCCTAACACATACCCTTACCCAACTCAAACCCTAACCCTAAGCGTAACCCTAAACATAACCCAAACCCTAACCCTAACCCTAACCGAACCCTAACCCTTACCCTAAACCTAACCCTAACCCTAACCCTAACCCTTACCCTTACCCTAACCCTAACCCTAACCTTAACCCCAACCCTAAACCTATCCCAAACACTAAACCTAACCCTTACCCTTACAATAACCCTAAACCTAAACCTAACCCTAACCCTAAACCTAACCCTAACCCTTACCCTTACACTTACCCTAACCCTAACCATAAACCTAACCCTTACCCTAATCCTAACGCTAACCCTAACACTTACCCTTACCCTAATCCTAACTGTAACCCTAACCCTAACCCTTACCCTAACCTAAACCTAACCTTACCCCTAACCCTAACCCTAACCCTTACCCAAACCCAAATTCTAACCCAAACTCTTTTTCTTGCCCTAACCCTAACACTAACCTTAATGATAACCCTAAACCTAACCTTACACTAACCCTAACTATAATCCTTACCCTATCCCTAAACCTAACCCTAACCTTAAACCTAACACTAACCCTAACCCTAAACCTTACCCTAATCCTAACCCTTACCCTTACTCTAATCCTAAACCTAACCCTAACCCTAACCATAAGCCTAACCCTAACCCTAACCCTAAAACTTACCCTTACCCTTCCCCTAATCCTAAACCTAACCCTAATCCTAACCCTAACCCTAACCCTTACCCTAACCCTAAACCTAAACCTAAACCTAACCATAATCCTTATCCTTACCCTAACCCTAATCCTAAACCTAACCATAACCCTAAACCTTACCCTTACCCTAAACCTAACCCTAAACCTTAACCTAACCCTAACCCTAACCCTAAACCTAACCCTTACCCTTATCTTAACCCTAACCCTAACTGTAACCCTTACCAGGACCCAAATGCTAACCCTAACCCTAACCTTAACCCTAACCCTAACCCTAACACATACCCTTACCCCAACCAAACCCTAACCCTAAGCGTAACCCTAAACATAACCCAAACCATAACCCTAACCCTTACCGAACCCTAACCCTTACCCTAAACATAACCCTAACCATAACCCTTACCCTTACCCTAACCCTAACCCTAACCTTAACCCCAACCCTAAACCTATCCCAAACACTAAACCTAACCCTTACACTTACAATAACCCTAACCCTAACCCTAACCCTAAACCTAACCCTAACCCTTACCCTTACCCTTACCCTAACCCTAACCCTACACCTAACCCTTACCCTAATCCTAACCCTAACCCTAACACTTACCCTTACCCTAATCCTAACTGTAACCCTAACCCTAACCCTTACCCTAACCTAAACCTAACCTTACCCCTAACCCTAACCCTAACCCTTACCCAAACCCAAACTCTAACCCAAACTCTTTTTCTTGTCCTAACCCTAACACTAACCTTAATGATAACCCTAAACCTAACCTTACCCTAACCCTAACCATAATCCCTACCCTATCCCTAAACCTAACCCTAACCTTAAACCTAACACTAACCCTAACCCTAAACCTTACCCTAATCCTAACCCTTACCCTTACTCTAATCCTAAACCTAACCCTAACCCTAACCATAACCCTAACCCTAACCCTAACCCTAAAACTTACCCTTACCCTAACTCTAACAATAACACTAACCCTAAACCTTATCCTAACCCTAAAGGTAACCCTATCCCTAACCCTTAACCTAACCCTAACACTAACCCTAACCCCTAACCCTAACCCTTACCCTAACCCTAACACTAAACCTAACCCCTAACCCTAACCCTAAACCTAACCCTAACCCTAAACCCTAAAAGTAACCCTAACCCTAACCCTTACCCTTATCCTAACCCTAACCCTAACCCTAACACTTACCCTAACCCCTACCCTAACCCTAACCCTAACCTTTACCCTAAACCTAACCCTAACCCTTACCCTTCCCCTAACCCTAAACCTAACCCCAATCCTAAACCTAACCCTAACCCTTACCCTAAAACGAAACCTAAACCTAAACCTAACCCTAATCCTTATCCTTACCCTAACCCTAACCCTAAACCTAACCATAACCCTAAACCTTACCCTTACCCTAAACCTAACCCTAAACCTTAACCTAACCCTAACCCTAACCCTTACCCTTATCTTAACCCTAACCCTAACTGTAACCCTAACCCGACCCTAACGCTAACCCTAACCCTAACCCTAACACATACCCTTACCCCAACCCAAACCCTAACCCTAAGCGTAATCCTAAACATAACCCAAACCCTAACCCTAACCCTAACCGAACCCTAACCCTTACCCTAAACCTAACCCTAACCCTAACCCTTACACTTACAATAACCCTAACCCTAACCCTAACCCTAAACCTAACCCTAACCCTTACCCTTACCCTTACCCTAACCCTAACCCTACACCTAACCCTTACCCTAATCCTAACCCTAACCCTAACACTTACCCTTACCCTAATCCTAACTGTAACCCTAACCCTAACCCTTACCCTAACCTAAACCTAACCTTACCCCTAACCCTAACCCTAACCCTTACCCAAACCCAAACTCTAACCCAAACTCTTTTTCTTGTCCTAACCCTAACACTAACCTTAATGATAACCCTAAACCTAACCTTACCCTAACCCTAACCATAATCCCTACCCTATCCCTAAACCTAACCCTAACCTTAAACCTAACACTAACCCTAACCCTAAACCTTACCCTAATCCTAACCCTTACCCTTACTCTAATCCTAAACCTAACCCTAACCCTAACCATAACCCTAACCCTAACCCTAACCCTAAAACTTACCCTTACCCTAACTCTAACAATAACACTAACCCTAAACCTTATCCTAACCCTAAAGGTAACCCTATCCCTAACCCTTAACCTAACCCTAACACTAACCCTAACCCCTAACCCTAACCCTTACCCTAACCCTAACACTAAACCTAACCCCTAACCCTAACCCTAAACCTAACCCTAACCCTAAACCCTAAAAGTAACCCTAACCCTAACCCTTACCCTTATCCTAACCCTAACCCTAACCCTAACACTTACCCTAACCCCTACCCTAACCCTAACCCTAACCTTTACCCTAAACCTAACCCTAACCCTTACCCTTCCCCTAACCCTAAACCTAACCCCAATCCTAAACCTAACCCTAACCCTTACCCTAAAACGAAACCTAAACCTAAACCTAACCCTAATCCTTATCCTTACCCTAACCCTAACCCTAAACCTAACCATAACCCTAAACCTTACCCTTACCCTAAACCTAACCCTAAACCTTAACCTAACCCTAACCCTAACCCTTACCCTTATCTTAACCCTAACCCTAACTGTAACCCTAACCCGACCCTAACGCTAACCCTAACCCTAACCCTAACACATACCCTTACCCCAACCCAAACCCTAACCCTAAGCGTAATCCTAAACATAACCCAAACCCTAACCCTAACCCTAACCGAACCCTAACCCTTACCCTAAACCTAACCCTAACCCTAACCCTTACACTTACCCTAACCCTAACCCTAACCTTAACCCCAACCCTAAACCTATCACAAACACTAAACCTAACCCTTACCCTTACAATAACCCTAACCCTAACCCTAACCCTAACCATAAACCTAACCCTAACCCTTACCCTTACCCTTACCCTAACCCTAACCCTAACCCTAAACCTAACCCTTACCCTAATCCTAACCCTAACCCTAACACTTACCCTTACCCTAATCCTAACTGTAACCCTAACCCTAACCCTTACCCTAACCTAAACCTAACCTTACCCCTAACCCTAACCCTAACCCTTACCCAAACCCAAACTCTAAACCAAACTCTTTTTCTTGCCCTAACCCTAACACTAACCTTAATGATAACCCTAAACCTAACCTTACCCTAACCCGAACCATAATCCTTACCCTATCCCTAAACCTAACCCTAAACTTAATCCTAACACTAACCCTAACCCTAAACCTTACCCTTACCCTAACCCTAACTCTAAACCTAACCGAACCCTAACCCTAACCATTACCCTAAACCTAACCCTAAACCTAACCCTAACACTAACTCCTAACCCTAACCCTAACCCTAACCCTAACCATTACACTTATCCTAACCCTAACACTAACCCTAACCCTTACTTTTACCCTAACCCTAACCCTAACCCTTACCCTAACCCTAACCCTAACTCTAACCCTTATCCTTACCCTAAACCTAAACCTAACCCCAACCCTTTCCATAACCCTTTCCCTTACTCTAAACCTAACCCAAATCCTAACCCTAAAACTTACCCTTACCATAAACCTAACCCTAAATCTTACCCTAAACTTAACCCTAACCCTAACCCTTACTCTTATCCTAAACCTAACCTTAAACCTAACCCTAACACTTACCCTTACCCTAACCCTAACCCTAACCCTAACCTTACCCTTACCCTAACCCTAACCCTAACCCCAATCCTAACCCTAAACCTTACCCTTACACTAAACCTAACCCTAACCCTAACCCTAACCTTACACTTACCCTAAAGCTAACCCTAAACCTAACCTTAAACCTAACTCTAACCCTAACCCTTACCCTTACCCTAAACCAAAGCTAACCCTAACCCTAACCCTATCCCTAACCCTTACCCTTACCCTAACCCTAACCCTAAACCTAACACTAACCCTAAACCTAATCCTAACCCTTACCCTTACCCTAATCCTAAACCTTTCCCTAACCCTAAACCTAACCCTAATCTTAACCCTAACCCTTACCCTTACCGTAATCCTAACACTAAACTTAACCCTAGACCTAACCCTAACCCTAACCTTAACCCTAACCCTAACCCTATCCCTAACCCTTACCCTTACCCTTACCCTAACCCTAACCCTAAACCTAACACTAACCCTACCCTAACCCTAATGCCGAAATCTAAACCTAACCCTAACCCTTACCCTTATCCTAACACTTACCCTAACCCCTACCCTAACCCTAAACCTAATCTTTACCCTAACACTAACCCTAACCCTTACCCTTCCCCTAACCCTAAACCTAACCCTAATCCTAACCCTAACCCTAACCCTTACCCTAACCCTAAACCTAAACCTAAACCTAACCCTAATCCTTCTCCTTACTCTAACCCTAAACCTAAACCTAACCATAACCCTAAACCTTACACTTAACCCTAAACCTAACCCTAAACCTTAACCTAACCCTAACCCTAACCCTAACCCTAACCCTTACCCTTATCTTAACCCTAACCCTAACTGTAACCTTACCCCGACCCTAACGCTAACCCTAACCCTAACCTTAACCCTAACCCTAACCCTAACACATACCCTTACCCAACTCAAACCCTAACCCTAAGCGTAACCCTAAACATAACCCAAACCCTAACCCTAACCCTAACCGAACCCTAACCCTTACCCTAAACCTAACCCTAACCCTAACCCTAACCCTTACCCTTACCCTAACCCTAACCCTAACCTTAACCCCAACCCTAAACCTATCCCAAACACTAAACCTAACCCTTACCCTTACAATAACCCTAAACCTAAACCTAACCCTAACCCTAAACCTAACCCTAACCCTTACCCTTACACTTACCCTAACCCTAACCATAAACCTAACCCTTACCCTAATCCTAACGCTAACCCTAACACTTACCCTTACCCTAATCCTAACTGTAACCCTAACCCTAACCCTTACCCTAACCTAAACCTAACCTTACCCCTAACCCTAACCCTAACCCTTACCCAAACCCAAATTCTAACCCAAACTCTTTTTCTTGCCCTAACCCTAACACTAACCTTAATGATAACCCTAAACCTAACCTTACACTAACCCTAACCATAATCCTTACCCTATCCCTAAACCTAACCCTAACCTTAAACCTAACACTAACCCTAACCCTAAACCTTACCCTAATCCTAACCCTTACCCTTACTCTAATCCTAAACCTAACCCTAACCCTAACCATAAGCCTAACCCTAACCCTAACCCTAAAACTTACCCTTACCCTTCCCCTAATCCTAAACCTAACCCTAATCCTAACCCTAACCCTAACCCTTAACCTAACCCTAAACCTAAACCTAAACCTAACCATAATCCTTATCCTTACCCTAACCCTAACCCTAAACCTAACCATAACCCTAAACCTTACCCTTACCCTAAACCTAACCCTAAACCTTAACCTAACCCTAACCCTAACCCTAAACCTAACCCTTACCCTTATCTTAACCCTAACCCTAACTGTAACCCTTACCAGGACCCAAATGCTAACCCTAACCCTAACCTTAACCCTAACCCTAACCCTAACACATACCCTTACCCCAACCAAACCCTAACCCTAAGCGTAACCCTAAACATAACCCAAACCATAACCCTAACCCTTACCGAACCCTAACCCTTACCCTAAACATAACCCTAACCATAACCCTTACCCTTACCCTAACCCTAACCCTAACCTTAACCCCAACCCTAAACCTATCCCAAACACTAAACCTAACCCTTACACTTACAATAACCCTAACCCTAACCCTAACCCTAAACCTAACCCTAACCCTTACCCTTACCCTTACCCTAAACCTAACCCTACACCTAACCCTTACCCTAATCCTAACCCTAACCCTAACACTTACCCTTACCCTAATCCTAACTGTAACCCTAACCCTAACCCTTACCCTAACCTAAACCTAACCTTACCCCTAACCCTAACCCTAATCCTTACCCAAACCCAAATTCTAACCCAAACTCTTTTTCTTGCCCTAACCCTAACACTAACCTTAATGATAACCCTAAACCTAACCTTACACTAACCCTAACCATAATCCTTACCCTATCCCTAAACCTAACCCTAACCTTAAACCTAACACTAACCCTAACCCTAAACCTTACCCTAATCCTAACCCTTACCCTTACTCTAATCCTAAACCTAACCCTAACCCTAACCATAAGCCTAACCCTAACCCTAACCCTAAAACTTACCCTTACCCTTCCCCTAATCCTAAACCTAACCCTAATCCTAACCCTAACCCTAACCCTTACCCTAACCCTAAACCTAAACCTAAACCTAACCATAATCCTTATCCTTACCCTAACCCTAACCCTAAACCTAACCATAACCCTAAACCTTACCCTTACCCTAAACCTAACCCTAAACCTTAACCTAACCCTAACCCTAACCCTAAACCTAACCCTTACCCTTATCTTAACCCTAACCCTAACTGTAACCCTTACCAGGACCCAAATGCTAACCCTAACCCTAACCTTAACCCTAACCCTAACCCTAACACATACCCTTACCCCAACCAAACCCTAACCCTAAGCGTAACCCTAAACATAACCCAAACCATAACCCTAACCCTTACCGAACCCTAACCCTTACCCTAAACATAACCCTAACCATAACCCTTACCCTTACCCTAACCCTAACCCTAACCTTAACCCCAACCCTAAACCTATCCCAAACACTAAACCTAACCCTTACACTTACAATAACCCTAACCCTAACCCTAACCCTAAACCTAACCCTAACCCTTACCCTTACCCTTACCCTAACCCTAACCCTACACCTAACCCTTACCCTAATCCTAACCCTAACCCTAACACTTACCCTTACCCTAATCCTAACTGTAACCCTAACCCTAACCCTTACCCTAACCTAAACCTAACCTTACCCCTAACCCTAACCCTAACCCTTACCCAAACCCAAACTCTAACCCAAACTCTTTTTCTTGTCCTAACCCTAACACTAACCTTAATGATAACCCTAAACCTAACCTTACCCTAACCCTAACCATAATCCCTACCCTATCCCTAAACCTAACCCTAACCTTAAACCTAACACTAACCCTAACCCTAAACCTTACCCTAATCCTAACCCTTACCCTTACTCTAATCCTAAACCTAACCCTAACCCTAACCATAACCCTAACCCTAACCCTAACCCTAAAACTTACCCTTACCCTAACTCTAACAATAACACTAACCCTAAACCTTATCCTAACCCTAAAGGTAACCCTATCCCTAACCCTTAACCTAACCCTAACACTAACCCTAACCCCTAACCCTAACCCTTACCCTAACCCTAACACTAAACCTAACCCCTAACCCTAACCCTAAACCTAACCCTAACCCTAAACCCTAAAAGTAACCCTAACCCTAACCCTTACCCTTATCCTAACCCTAACCCTAACCCTAACACTTACCCTAACCCCTACCCTAACCCTAACCCTAACCTTTACCCTAAACCTAACCCTAACCCTTACCCTTCCCCTAACCCTAAACCTAACCCCAATCCTAACCCTAACCCTAACCCTTACCCTAAAACGAAACCTAAACCTAAACCTAACCCTAATCCTTATCCTTACCCTAACCCTAACCCTAAACCTAACCATAACCCTAAACCTTACCCTTACCCTAAACCTAACCCTAAACCTTAACCTAACCCTAACCCTAACCCTTACCCTTATCTTAACCCTAACCCTAACTGTAACCCTAACCCGACCCTAACGCTAACCCTAACCCTAACCCTAACACATACCCTTACCCCAACCCAAACCCTAACCCTAAGCGTAATCCTAAACATAACCCAAACCCTAACCCTAACCCTAACCGAACCCTAACCCTTACCCTAAACCTAACCCTAACCCTAACCCTTACACTTACCCTAACCCTAACCCTAACCTTAACCCCAACCCTAAACCTATCACAAACACTAAACCTAACCCTTACCCTTACAATAACCCTAACCCTAACCCTAACCCTAACCATAAACCTAACCCTAACCCTTACCCTTACCCTTACCCTAACCCTAACCCTAAACCTAACCCTTACCCTAATCCTAACCCTAACCCTAACACTTACCCTTACCCTAATCCTAACTGTAACCCTAACCCTAACCCTTACCCTAACCTAAACCTAACCTTACCCCTAACCCTAACCCTAACCCTTACCCAAACCCAAACTCTAAACCAAACTCTTTTTCTTGCCCTAACCCTAACACTAACCTTAATGATAACCCTAAACCTAACCTTACCCTAACCCGAACCATAATCCTTACCCTATCCCTAAACCTAACCCTAAACTTAATCATAACACTAACCCTAACCCTAAACCTTACCCTTACCCTAACCCTAACTCTAAACCTAACCGAACCCTAACCCTAACCATTACCCTAAACCTAACCCTAAACCTAACCCTAACACTAACTCCTAACCCTAACCCTAACCCTAACCCTAACCATTACACTTATCCTAACCCTAACACTAACCCTAACCCTTACTTTTACCCTAACCCTAACCCTTACCCTAACCCTAACCCTAACTCTAACCCTTATCCTTACCCTAAACCTAAACCTAACCCCAACCCTTTCCATAACCCTTTCCCTTACTCTAAACCTAACCCAAATCCTAACCCTAAAACTTACCCTTACCATAAACCTAACCCTAAATCTTACCCTAAACTTAACCCTAACCCTAACCCTTACTCTTATCCTAAACCTAACCTTAAACCTAACCCTAACACTTACCCTTACCCTAACCCTAACCCTAACCCTAACCTTACCCTTACCCTAACCCTAACCCTAACCCCAATCCTAACCCTAAACCTTACCCTTACACTAAACCTAACCCTAACCCTAACCCTAACCTTACACTTACCCTAAAGCTAACCCTAAACCTAACCTTAACCCTAACTCTAACCCTAACCCTTACCCTTACCCTAAACCAAAGCTAACCCTAACCCTAACCCTATCCCTAACCCTTACCCTTACCCTAACCCTAACCCTAAACCTAACACTAACCCTAAACCTAATCCTAACCCTTACCCTTACCCTAATCCTAAACCTTTCCCTAACCCTAAACCTAACCCTAATCTTAACCCTAACCCTTACCCTTACCGTAATCCTAACACTAAACTTAACCCTAGACCTAACCCTAACCCTAACCTTAACCCTAACCCTAACCCTATCCCTAACCCTTACCCTTACCCTTACCCTAACCCTAACCCTAAACCTAACACTAACCCTACCCTAACCCTAATGCCGAAATCTAAACCTAACCCTAACCCTTACCCTTATCCTAACACTTACCCTAACCCCTACCCTAACCCTAAACCTAATCTTTACCCTAACACTAACCCTAACCCTTACCCTTCCCCTAACCCTAAACCTAACCCTAATCCTAACCCTAACCCTAACCCTTACCCTAACCCTAAACCTAAACCTAAACCTAACCCTAATCCTTCTCCTTACTCTAACCCTAACCCTAAACCTAACCATAACCCTAAACCTTACACTTAACCCTAAACCTAACCCTAAACCTTAACCTAACCCTAACCCTAACCCTAACCCTTACCCTTATCTTAACCCTAACCCTAACTGTAACCTTACCCCGACCCTAACGCTAACCCTAACCCTAACCTTAACCCTAACCCTAACCCTAACACATACCCTTACCCAACTCAAACCCTAACCCTAAGCGTAACCCTAAACATAACCCAAACCCTAACCCTAACCCTAACCGAACCCTAACCCTTACCCTAAACCTAACCCTAACCCTAACCCTAACCCTTACCCTTACCCTAACCCTAACCCTAACCTTAACCCCAACCCTAAACCTATCCCAAACACTAAACCTAACCCTTACCCTTACAATAACCCTAAACCTAACCCTAACCCTAACCCTAACCCTAAACCTAACCCTAACCCTTACCCTTACACTTACCCTAACCCTAACCATAAACCTAACCCTTACCCTAATCCTAACGCTAACCCTAACACTTACCCTTACCCTAATCCTAACTGTAACCCTAACCCTAACCCTTTCCCTAACCTAAACCTAACCTTACCCCTAACCCTAACCCTAACCCTTACCCAAACCCAAATTCTAACCCAAACTCTTTTTCTTGCCCTAACCCTAACACTAACCTTAATGATAACCCTAAACCTAACCTTACACTAACCCTAACCATAATCCTTACCCTATCCCTAAACCTAACCCTAACCTTAAACCTAACACTAACCCTAACCCTAAACCTTACCCTAATCCTAACCCTTACCCTTACTCTAATCCTAAACCTAACCCTAACCCTAACCATAAGCCTAACCCTAACCCTAACCCTAAAACTTACCCTTACCCTTCCCCTAATCCTAAACCTAACCCTAATCCTAACCCTAACCCTAACCCTTACCCTAACCCTAAACCTAAACCTAAACCTAACCATAATCCTTATCCTTACCCTAACCCTAACCCTAAACCTAACCATAACCCTAAACCTTACCCTTACCCTAAACCTAACCCTAAACCTTAACCTAACCCTAACCCTAACCCTAAACCTAACCCTTACCCTTATCTTAACCCTAACCCTAACTGTAACCCTTACCAGGACCCAAATGCTAACCCTAACCCTAACCTTAACCCTAACCCTAACCCTAACACATACCCTTACCCCAACCAAACCCTAACCCTAAGCGTAACCCTAAACATAACCCAAACCATAACCCTAACCCTTACCGAACCCTAACCCTTACCCTAAACATAACCCTAACCATAACCCTTACCCTTACCCTAACCCTAACCCTAACCTTAACCCCAACCCTAAACCTATCCCAAACACTAAACCTAACCCTTACACTTACAATAACCCTAACCCTAACCCTAACCCTAAACCTAACCCTAACCCTTACCCTTACCCTTACCCTAACCCTAACCCTACACCTAACCCTTACCCTAATCCTAACCCTAACCCTAACACTTACCCTTACCCTAATCCTAACTGTAACCCTAACCCTAACCCTTACCCTAACCTAAACCTAACCTTACCCCTAACCCTAACCCTAACCCTTACCCAAACCCAAACTCTAACCCAAACTCTTTTTCTTGTCCTAACCCTAACACTAACCTTAATGATAACCCTAAACCTAACCTTACACTAACCCTAACCATAATCCCTACCCTATCCCTAAACCTAACCCTAACCTTAAACCTAACACTAACCCTAACCCTAAACCTTACCCTAATCCTAACCCTTACCCTTACTCTAATCCTAAACCTAACCCTAACCCTAACCATAACCCTAACCCTAACCCTAACCCTACAACTTACCCTTACCCTAAATCTAACAATAACACTAACCCTAAACCTTATCCTAACCCTAAAGGTAACCCTATCCCTAACCCTTAACCTAACCCTAACACTAACCCTAACCCCTAACCCTAACCCTTACCCTAACC
>JANJXV010000589.1:262500-302500 GCA_024803745.1 Megascapheus bottae | reverse complement strand
CTAAACCTAAACCTAAACCTAGCCCCAACCCTAAATGTTACCCTAACCCTAAACCTAAACCTTACCCTTACACTAAACCTAACCCTAACCCTTACCCTAACCATAACACTAACACAAACCCTAACCCTTACACTTACCTTAAACCTAACCCTAACCCTTACCCTTACCCTATACCTAATCCTAACCCTAACCCTAATCCTAACCCTAACCCTTACCCTAATCCTAACCCTAACCCTTACCCTAACCCTAACTCTAACCTTAACACTAACCCTAACCCTAAACCTAACCCTTACCTTATCCTTAAACCTAACCCTTACCCTTAACCTAACCCTAACCCTAATACTAAACCTAAACCTTAACCATACCCTAAATCTAACCCTAAACCTTACCCTAACCATAACCCTAACCCTAACCCTAATCCTTACCCTTACCTTAACCCTAAACTAGCCCTAACCCTTACACTTACCCTAACCCTAACCCTTATCCTAAATCTAACCCTAACCCTAACCCTAACCCCTAAACCTAAACCTTAACCTAACACTAACCCTCACACTAACCCTAAACCTTACCCTTACCATAACACTAAACCTAACACTTACCCTTACAATAACCGCTACCCTAACCCTAAACCTAATCGTAACCCTAATCCTAACCCTAAACCTAACCTTAACCCTAACACTAACCCTAACCCTAACCCTTACCATTACCCTAACCCTAAACCTATTCCTATCACTCACCCTAACCCTAACCCTAACACTAACCCTTACCCTTACCCTAACCCTAACCCTAACCCTAACCCTAAAACTTACCCTAACCATAACCCTTAACCCTAACCCTAACCCTTACCCTAACCCTAACCCTTACCCTTACAATAACCCTAACCCTAACCCTAACCTAACACTAACCCTAACCTTAACCCAAACCCTTACCCTTACCCTAAACCTAAACCTAACCCTAAACCTAACTCTAACCCTAACCCTTACCCTTAACCTAACCCTTACCCTAACCCTAACCCTTACCCTAACCTTAACACTAATCCATACCCTAACTCTAACCCTAACCCTAACCCTTAATCTTTCCCTAACCCTAACCCTAACCCTAATCTTACCCTAACCCTTATCCTTACCCTAACCTAAACCCTAACCCAAAACCGAACACTAAACCTAAACCTAACCCTTACCCTTACCCTAACCCTAACCCTTAACCTAATCCTAACCCTTAACCAAACCCTAACCCTAACCCTAACCCTGACCCTAACCTTAACCCCAACCCTTAACCTTACCCTAATCGTCACCCTAACCCTAACCTTAACCCTTACATAAACCCTAACCCTAAACCTAACCCTAACCCTTACCCTTAACCTAACCCTAACCTTAAACCTGACCCTTACTCTTACAATAACCCTAACCCTAACCCTAACCTAACACTAACCCTAACCTTAACCCAAACCCTTACCCTTACCCTAAACCTAAACCTAACCCTAAACCTAACTCTAACCCTAACCCTTACCCTTAACCTAACCCTTACCCTAACCCTAACCCTTACCCTAACCTTAACCCAAATCCATACCCTAACTCTAACCCTAAACCTAACCCTTAATATTTCCCTAACCCTAACCCTTATCCTAAATCTAACCCTAACCCTAACCCTAACCCCTAAACCTAAACCTTAACCTAACACTAACCCTCACACTAACCCTAAACCTTACCCTTACCCTAACACTAAACCTAACACTTACCCTTACAATAACCGCTACCCTAACCCTAAACCTAATCGTAACCCTAACCCTAACCCTAAACCTAACCTTAACCCTAACACTAACCCTAACCCTAACCCTTACCGTTACCCTAACCCTAAACCTATTCCTATCACTCACCCTAACCCTAACCCTAACACTAACCCTTACCCTTACCCTAACCCTAACCCTAACCCTAAACCTTACCCTAACCCTAACCCTTAACCTAATCCTAACCCTTAACCAAACCCTAACCCTAACCCTAACCCTGACCCTAACCTTAACCCCAACCCTTAAACTTACCCTAATCGTCACCCTAACCCTAACCCTAACCCTAACCCTAACCCTTACCCTTAACCTAACCCTAACCCTAACCTTAACCCTAACCCTAACCCTAACCCTTACCCTTACCCTAACCCTAACGCTAACCCTAACTCTAAACTTAATGCTAACCATAACCGTAACCCGAACCCTAACCTTTACCGTTACCTTAACTCTAACCCTAACCCTAACCCTTACACTTACCTTAAACCTAACCCTAACCCTTACCCTTACCCTTACCCAATCGCCAACCCTAACCCTAACCTTAACCCTAACCCTAACCCTTACCCTATACCTAATCCTAACCCTAACCCTAATCCTAACCCTAACCCTTACCCTAATCCTAACCCTAACCCTTACCCTAACCCTAACCCTAACCTTAACACTAACCCTAACCCTAAACCTAACCCTTACCTTAACCTTAACCTAACCCTTACCCTTAACATAACCCTAACCCTAACACTAAACCTAAACCTTAACCATACCCTAAATCTCACCCTAAACCTTACCCTAACCATAACCCTAACCCTAACCCTAATCCTTACCCTTACCTTAACCCTAACCCTAGCCCTAACCCTTACACTTACCCTAACCCTAACCCTTATCCTAAATCTAACCCTAACCCTAACCCTAACCCCTAAACCTAAACCTTAACCTAACACTAACCCTCACACTAACCCTAAACCTTACCCTTACCCTAACACTAAACCTAACACTTACCCTTACAATAACCGCTACCCTAACCCTAAACCTAATCGTAACCCTAACCCTAACCCTAAACCTAACCTTAACCCTAACACTAACCCAAACCCTAACCCTTACCGTTACCCTAATCCTAAACCTATTCCTATCACTCACCCTAACCCTAACACTAACACTAACACTTACCCTTACCCTAACCCTAACCCTAACCCTAACCCTACCCTAAACCTTACCCTAACCATAACCCTTAACCCTAACCCTAACACTAACACTAACCCTTACCCTTACCCTAACCCTAACCCTAACCCTAACCCTAAACCTTACCCTAACCATAACCCTTAACCCTAACCCTAACCCTTACCCTAAACCTAACCATTACTCTTACAATAACCCTAACCCTAACCCTAACCTAACACTAACCCTAACCTTAACCCAAACCCTTACCCTTACCCTAAACCTAAACCTAACCCTAAACCTAACTCTAACCCTAACCCTTACCCTTAACCTAACCCTTACCCTAACCCTAACCCTTACCCTAACCTTAACCCTAATCCATACCCTAACTCTAACCCTAACCCTAACCCTTAATCTTTCCCTAACCCTAACCCTAACCCTAACCTTACCCTAACCCTTATCCTTACACTAACCTAAACCCTAACCCAAAACCGAACACTAAACCTAAACCTAACCCTTACCCTTACCCTAACCCTAACACTTAACCTAATCCTAACCCTTAACCAAACCCTAACCCTAACCCTAACCCTGACCCTAAACTTAACCCCAACCCTTAACCTTACCCTAATCGTCACCCTAAACCTAACCCAAACCCTAACCCTTACACTAACCATAAACCTAAACCTAACCCTAACCCTTACCCTTAACCTAACCCTAACCCTAACCTTAACCCTAACCCTAACCCTAACCCTTACCCTTACCCTAACCCTAACGCTAACCCTAACTCTAAACTTAATGCTAACCATAACCGTAACCCTAACCCTTACCCTAATCCTAACCCTAATCCATACCCTAACTCTAACCCTAACCTTAACCCTTAATCTTTTCCGAACACTAACCCTAAACCTAACCCTTACCCTTACCCTAACCCTAAACCTAACCCTAACCCTGACCCTAACCCTAACACTTACCCTAACCATAACCCTTATCCTAAATCTAACCCTAACCCTAACCCTAACCCCTAAACCTAAACCTTAACCTAACACTAACCCTCACACTAACCCTAAACCTTACCCTTACCCTAACACTAAACCTAACACTTACCCTTACAATAATCGCTACCCTAACCCTAAACCTAATCGTAACCCTAACCCTAACCCTAAACCTAACCTTTACCCTAACACTAACCCTAACCCTAACCCTTACCGTTACCCTAACCCTAAAACTATTCCTATCATTCACCCTAACCCTAACCCTAACACTAACCCTTACCCTTACCCTAACCCTAACCCTAAACCTTACCCTAACCATAACCCTTACCCTAACCCTAACCCTTACCCTAACCCTAACCCTTACTCTTACAATAACCCTAACCCTAACCCTAACTTAACACTAACCCTAAACTTAACCCAAACCCTTACCCTTACCCTAAACCTAAACCTAACCCTAAACCTAAATCTAACCCTAACCCTTACCCTTAACCTAACTCTTACCCTAACCCTAACCCTTACCCTAACCTTAACCCTAATCCATACCCTAACTCTAACCCTAACCCTAACCCTTAATCTTTCCCTAACCCTAACCCTAACCTTACCCTAACCCTTATCCTTACCCTAACCTAAACCCTAACCCAAAACCGAACACTAAACCTAAACCTAACCCTTACCCTTACCCTAACCCTAACCCTTAACCTAATCCTAACCCTTAACCAAACCCTAACCCTAACCCTATCCCTGACCCTAACCTTAACCCCAACCCTTAACCTTACCCTAATCGTCACCCTAACCCTAACCCTAACCCTAACCCTTACACTAACCCTAACCCTAAACCTAACCCTAACCCTTACCCTTAACCTAACCCTAACCCTAACCTTAACCCTAACCCTAACCTTAACCCTAATCCTTACCCTTACCCTAACCCTAACGCTAACCCTAACTCTAAACTTAATGCTAACCATAACCGTAACCCTAACCCTTACCCTAATCCTAACCCTAATCCATACCCTAACTCTAACCCTAACCCTAACCCTTAATCTTTTCCTAACCCTAACCCTAAACCTAACCCTTACCCTTACCCTAACCCTAAACCTAACCCTAACCCTGACCCTAACCCTAACACTTACCCTAACCCTAACCCTAACCCTAAACTTAACCCCAACCCTAAACCTAACCCTAACCCTAACACTTACCCTAACACTTATCCTAACCGTAACACTAATCCGAACCCTAACCTTTACCGTTACCTTAACTCTAACCCTAACCCTAACCCTTACACTTACCTTAAACCTAACCCTAACCCTTACCCTTACCCAATCGCCAACCCTAACCCTAACCTTAACCCTAAACCTAACCCTTACCCTGTACCTAATCCTAACCCTAACCCTAATCCTAACCCTAACCCTTACCCTAATCCTAACCCTAACCCTTACCCAAACCCTAACCCTAACCTTAACACTAACCCTAACCCTAAACCTAACCCTTACCTTAACCTTAACCCTAACCCTTACCCTTAACCTAACCCTAACCCTAACACTAAACCTAAACCTTAACCATACCCTAAATCTCACCCTAAACCTTACCCTAACCATAACCCTAAACCTAACCCTAATCCTTACCCTTACCTTAACCCTAACCCTAGCCCTAACCCTTACATTTACCCTAACCCTAACCCTTATCCTAAATCTAACCCTAACCCTAACCCTAACCCCTAAACCTAAACCTTAACCTAACACTAACCCTCACACTAACCCTAAACCTTACCCTTACCCTAACACTAAACCTAACACTTACCCTTACAATAACCGCTACCCTAACCCTAAACCTAATCGTAACCCTAACCCTAACCCTAAACCTAACCTTAACCCTAACACTAACCCAAACCCTAACCCTTACCGTTACCCTAACCCTAAACCTATTCCTATCACTCACCCTAACCCTAACCCTAACACTAACCCTTACCCTTACCCTAACCCTAACCCTAACCCTAACCCTAAACCTTACCCTAACCCTAACCCTAAACCTTACCCTAACCATAACCCTAAACCTAACCCTAATCCTTACCCTTACCTTAACCCTAACCCTAGCCCTAACCCTTACATTTACCCTAACCCTAACCCTTATCCTAAATCTAACCCTAACCCTAACCCTAACCCCTAAACCTAAACCTTAACCTAACACTAACCCTCACACTAACCCTAAACCTTACCCTTACCCTAACACTAAACCTAACACTTACCCTTACAATAACCGCTACCCTAACCCTAAACCTAATCGTAACCCTAACCCTAACCCTAAACCTAACCTTAACCCTAACACTAACCCAAACCCTAACCCTTACCGTTACCCTAACCCTAAACCTATTCCTATCACTCACCCTAACCCTAACCCTAACACTAACCCTTACCCTTACCCTAACCCTAACCCTAACCCTAACCCTAAACCTTACCCTAACCATAACCCTTAACCCTAACCCTAAACCTAACACTAACCCTTACCCTTACCCTAACCCTAACCCTAACCCTAACCCTAAACCTTACCCTAACCATAACCCTTAACCCTAACCCTAACCCTTACCCTAACCCTAACCCTTACTCTTACAATAACCCTAACCCTAACCCTAACCTAACACTAACCCTAACCTTAACCCAAACCCTTACCCTTACCCTAAACCTAAACCTAACCCTAAACCTAACTCTAACCCTAACCCTTACCCTTAACCTAACCCTTACCCTAACCCTAACCCTTACCCTAACCTTAACCCTAATCCATACCCTAACTCTAACCCTAACCCTAACCCTTAATCTTTCCCTAACCCTAACCCTAACCCTAACCTTACCCTAATCCTTATCCTTACCCTAACCTAAACCCTAACCCAAAACCGAACACTAAACCTAAACCTAACCCTTACCCTTACCCTAACCCTAACCCTTAACCTAATCCTAACCCTTAACCAAACCCTAACCCTAACCCTAACCCTGACCCTAACCTTAACCCCAACCCTTAACCTTACCCTAATCGTCACCCTAACCCTAACCCTAACCCTTACATTAACCCTAACCCTAAACCTAACCCTAACCCTTACCCTTAACCTAACCCTAACCCTAAACTTAACCCTAACCCTAACCCTAACCCTTACCCTTACCCTAACCCTAACGCTAACCCTAACTCTAAACTTAATGCTAACCCTAACCATAACCCTAACCCTTACCCTAATCCTAACCCTAACCCTTACCCTAACCCTAACCCTAACCTTAACACTATCCCTAACCCTAAACCTAACCCTTATCTTAACATTAACCCTAACCCTTACCCTTAACCTAACCCTAACCCTAACACTAAACCTATACCTTAACCATACCCTAAAATTCACCCTAAACCTTACCCTAACCATAACCCTAACCCTAACCCTAATCCTTACCCTTACCTTAACCCTAACCCTAGCCCTAACCCTTACACTTACCCTAACCATACCCTTATCCTAAATCTAACCCTAACCCTAACCCTAACCCCTAAACCTAAACCTTAACCTAACACTAACCCTCACACTAACCCTAAACCTTACCCTTACCCTAACACTAAACCTAACACTTACCCTTACAATAACCGCTACCCTAACCCTAAACCTAATCGTAACCCTAACCCTAACCCTAAACCTAACCTTAACCCTAACACTAACCCTAACCCTAACCCTTACCGTTACCCTAACCCTAAACCTATTCCTATCACTCACCCTAACCCTAACCCTAACACTAACCCTTACCCTTACCCTAACCCTAACCCTAACCCTAACCCTAAACCTTACCCTAACCATAACCCTTAACCCTAACCCTAACCCTTACCCTAACCCGAAACCTTACCCTTACAATAACCCTAACCATAACCCTAACCCTAACCTAACACTAACCCTAACCTTAACCCAAACCCTTACCCTTACCCTAAACCTAAACCTAACCCTAAACCTAACTCTAACCCTAACCCTTACCCTTAACCTAACCCTTACCCTAACCCTAACCCTTACCCTAACCTTAACCCTAATCCATACACTAACTCTAACCCTAACCCTAACCCTTAATCTTTCCCTAACCCTAACCCTAACCCTAACCTTACCCTAACCCTTATCCTTACCCTAACCTAAACCCTAACCCAAAACCGAACACTAAACCTAAACCTAACCCTTACCCTTACCCTAACCCTAACCCTTAACCTAATCCTAACCCTTAACCAAACCCTAACCCTAACCCTAACCCTGACCCTAACCTTAACCCCAACCCTTAACCTTACCCTAATCGTCACCCTAACCCTAACCCTAACCCTTACACTAACCCTAACCCTAAACCTAACCCTAACCCTTACCCTTAACCTAACCCTAACCCTAACCTTAACCCAAACCCTAACCCTAACCCTTACCCTTACCCTAACCCTAACGCTAACCCTAACTCTAAACTTAATGCTAACCATAACCCTAAGCCTTACACTAACCACTAACAGTAACCCTAAACCTAACCCTAATACTTATCTTTAACCTAAACCTAACCCTAACACTAACACTTACGCTTACGCTAACCCCTACCCTAACACTTACCCTAACTCTAACCCTAACCCTTACCCTAATTCTAACCCTAACCCTAACCCTAAACCCTACCCATACCCTAACCCTAACCCTATCCCTAACCCTTAACCCTAACCCTAACCCTAACCCTAACCTTAACCCTTACCATAACCCTAACCCTAAAACTAACCCTAACACTAACCCCAACCGTTACCCTTACCCTTACCCTAACCCTAAAACCAAACCCTAAACCTTACCCTAACCCTAACCCTAACCTTTACCGTAACCCTAAACTTAACCCTAAACTCAACCGTAAACCAAAGCCTAACCCTAAACCTAACCCTTACCCTTACACTAACCCTAACCCTAAACCTAACCCTAACCCTTACCCTTAACCTAACCCTTACCCTAACCTTAACCCTAACCCTAACCCTAACCCTAACCCTTACCCTTACCGTAACCCTAACGCTAACCCTAACTCTAAACTTAATGCTAACCATAACCGTAACCCTAACCCTTACCCTAATCCTAACCCTAATCCATACCCTAACTCTAACCCTAACCCTAACCCTTAATCTTTTCCTAACCCTAACCCTAAACCTAACCCTTACCCTTACCCTAACCCTAAACCTAACCCTAACCCTGACCCTAACCCTAACACTTACCCTAACCCTAACCCTAACCCTAAACTTAACCCCAACCCTAAACCTAACCCTAATCCTAAACCTTACCCTAACACTTATCCTAACCGTAACACTAACCCGAACCCTAACCTTTACCATTACCTTAACTCTAACCCTAACCCTAACCCTTACCCTTACCCTAACCCCAAACCTAACCCTAACCCTAACCCTAACCCTAATCTCACTCTAACCCTAAACCTAACCCTAAACCTAACCCTTACCCTAACCCTAACCCTAACCCTTACCCTAAGCCTAACCCTATCCCTAACCCTAACATTAACACTAACCCTAACCCTAACCCTAACCCTAACCCTAACCTTAAACCTAAACCTAACCCTAACTCTTGCCCTTACCCTAACCCTAACCGTAAACCTAACACTAACCCAAACCCTAACCATAACCCTAAACCATACCCTTACCCTAACCTTAACCCTAAACCTAAGCCTCACCCTAACCCTAACCCTAACCCTAACCTCTAACCCTAACCCTAAACCTAACCCTAATCCTTACCTTTATCCTAAACCTAACACTAACACTTACGCTTACCCTAACCCCTACCCTAACCCTAACCCTAACCCTTACCCTAACCTTAACCCTAACCCTAACCCTTACCCTTACCTTAACCCTAAACCCAACCCTAACCCTAACTCTAACCCTAAACCTTACCCTTATCCTAAACATAACCCTAACCCTAACACTAACCCTTACCCTTACCCTAAACCTAACACTAACCCTAAATATAACCTTAATGCTATCCCTAACCGTAACCCTAAACCTTACCTTAACCCTAACCCTAATCCATACCCTAACTCTAACCCTAACCCTAACCCTTAAACTTTCGCTAACCCAAACCCTAACCCTAACCCTAACCCTTACCCTAACCTTAACCCTAAACCTAACCCTCAACCTAACCCTAACCCTAACACTAACCTCTAACCCTAACCCTAAACCTAACCCTAATCCTTACCTTTATCCTAAACCTAAACCTAACACTAACACTTACGCTTACCCTAACCCCTACCCTAACCCTAACCCTAACCCTTACCCTAACCTTAACCATAACCCTAAGCCTTACCCTTACCTTAACCCTAAACCTAACCCTAACCCTAACTCAAAACCTAAACCTTACCCTAACCCTAACCCTAACCCTAACCCTAAACCTTACCCTTATCCTAAACCTAACCCTAACCTTACCCTAAACCAACCGTAACCCTAAACCTAACCCTTACCCTAACCCTAACCCTAATCCATACCCTAACTCTAACCCTAACCCTAACCCTTAAACTTTCGCTAACCCAAACCCTAACCCTAACCCTAACCCTTACCCTAACCTTAACCCTAAACCTAACCCTCAACCTAACCCTAACCCTAACACTAACCTCTAACCCTAACCCTAAACCTAACAATAATCCTTACCTTTATCCTAAACCTAAACCTAACACTAACACTTACGCTTACCCTAACCCCTACCCTAACCCTAACCCTAACCCTTACCCTAACCTTAACCATAACCCTAAGCCTTACCCTTACCTTAACCCTAAACCTAACCCTAACCCTAACTCTAAACCTAAACCTTACCCTAACCCTAACCCTAACCCTAACCCTAAACCTTACCCTTATCCTAAACCTAACCCTAACCTTACCCTAAACCAACCGTAACCCTAAACCTAACCCTTACCCTTACCTTAACCCTAACCCTAACCCTAACCCTTAGGCTTCCCCTAACTCTAACCCTAACCCTAACCCTAACACTAACACATACCCTTAACCTAAACCTAAACCTAACCCTAACCCTAACCCTAACCCTTACCTAACCCTAACCCTAAACCTTACCCTTACCCTAACCCTAACCCTAACCTTAACCCCAACACTAAACCTAATCCTAACCCAAACCCTTACCCTTACCCTAACCCTAACACTAACCCTAACCCTTACCCTAACCCTAACCCTAAAACTAAAACTAACCCTTACCCTTACCCTCAACCTAACCCTATCCTTAACCCTAACACTAAATCTTACCCTAACCCTAACCCTAACCCTAACCTTAACCCTAACACAAACCCCTTAACCTAACTCTAACCCTAACCCTAACCCTAACCCTTACCCTTATCCTAACACTAACCCTAACCCTACCACTTACCCTTACCCTAAACCCTACCCTAACCCTAAGCCTAACCCTAAACCATAACCTAACCCTAACCCTAACCCTACCCTTTCCCTTACCATTACCCTTACCCTAAAGCTAACGCTATCCCTAAACCTAACCCTAACCCTTACCCTAACCCTAACCCAAAGCCTTACCCTAACCCTAATCCTAATCGGAACATATACCCTTACCCTAACCCTAACACTTACCTAACCCTAACCCTAAAACTAACCCTAATCCTAATCCTAAACTTTACCCTAACCCTATCCTTAACCCCAACACTAAACCTAACCCTAACCCTAACTCTAACACTTACTCTTTCCCTAACCATAACCCTAAACTTAACCCTAACCCTAACCCTAACCCTAACCCTTACACTAACCCTAACCCTAATCCTAACCCTAAGCCTTACCCTTACCCTAAGCCTAACCCTAACTTTAACCCTAACCCTTACCCTTACCCTAACCCTAACCCAAACCCTAACACTAAACCTAAACCTAACCTTAACCCTAAACCTTACACTTACCCTTACAATAACCCTAACACTTACCCTAAACCTAACGCTAACCCTAACCATAACCATAAGTCTTACCCTAACCCTCACCCTAACCCTTACCCTTACACTAACCCTAACCCTAAAACTAACCCCAACGCTAAACCTAACCCTAACCCTAACCCTAACCCTAACCCTATCCCTCACCCTTACCGTAACCCTAACCCTAACCCTAACCCTAACTCTTACCCTTAGCTTAAACCTAAACCTAACCCTAACCCTAACTCTAACCCTAACCCTTAGACTAATCCTAACCCTAACCCTAACCCTAAACATTACCCTTACCCTAACATTAACCCTAACCCTAACCCTAACCCTAACCCTTAACCCTAACCCTAACCACAACCCTAACCCTAACCCTAACCCTAACCCTAACACTAACCCTTACCCTAACACTAACCCTAACCCTAACCCTAACCCTAACCCTAAACTTAACCCTAACCCCAACCCTAACCCTTACCCTTACCATAACCCTAAACCTAAAACTAACCCTAACACTAACCCCAACCGTTACCCTTACCCTTACCTTAACCCTAAAACCAAACCCTAAACCTTACCCTAACCCTAACCCTAACCTTTACAGTAACCTTAAACTTAACCCTAAACTCAACCGTAACCCAAAGCCTAACCCTTACCCTAACCCTTACCCTTACCCTATCCCTAACCCTAAGCCTAAACCTAACCCTAACACTTACTCTAACCCTAACCCTAACACTTACCCTTACCCTAACCCTAACCCTAAACTTAACCCCAACCCTAAACCTAACTGTAACCCTAACCCTAACCCTTACCCTAACCCTAACCCTAACCCTAACCCTAACACTAACACTAACACTTACCCTTACTCTAACCCTAAGCCTTATCCTAACCATAACCCTAACCCTAACCCTTAACCTAACCCTAACATTATCCCTAACCTCTAACCGTAACCCTTACCCTAACCCTAACCCTAACTGTAACCCTTACCCTTACTCTAACCCTAACCCTAACTCTAACCCTAACCCTAATCCTAACCCTTACCCTAACCCTAACCCTAAACCTTCCTCTAACTCTAACCGTAACGTCAAACCAAACCCTAACCTTAACCTTACCCTTACCCTAAACCTAACCCTAAACCTTACCCTTAACCTAAACCTAACCCTAACCCTAACCCTAACCCTAACCCTAACTCTAACCCTAACCCTAACCCTAATCCTAACCCTAACCCTAACCCTTACCCTAACCCTACCCCTAATCCTAACCCTAGACCTTACCCTTACCCTAACCCTAACCCTAGCTTTAACCCTAACCCTTACCCTTACCATAACCCTAACCCAAACCCTAACCCTAAACCTAACCCTAACCTTAACCATTACCCTTATACTTACCTTACCCTAACCCTAATCCTAACCCCTAAACCGAAACCTAAACCTAACTCTAACCCTAACCCTAACCCTAACCCTTACCCTAACCCTAACCCTAACCTTTACCCTAACCCTAACCTTAACACTAACCCTAACCATAAACATAACCATAACCTTAACCCTAACCCTAACCCTAACCCTTGCCCTTACCCTAACCCTAACTCTAACCCTAACCCTAATCCTAACCCTAACCCTTACCTTAACACCAACACTCAACCTAACCCTAACCCTAACCTTAACCCTAAGCCTAACCCTAACCCTAACCTTAAACCTAACCCTACCCCTAACTCTCGCCTTTACTCTAAACCTAACCTTAAAACTAACCCTAACCCTAACTCTCGCCCTTACCCTAATCCTAACCCTAAACCTAACCCTAACCCTAACCTTAACCCTAACACTTACCCTTACCCTAAACCTAACCCAAAACCTAACACTCACCCTAACCCTAAACCTAACCCTAACCTCTAACCCTAACCCTAAACTTAACACTAATCCTTACCTTTATCCTAAACCTAACACTAACACAAACAATTATGCTTACCCTAACCACTACCCTAACCCGGCCCTAACCCTAACCCTTACGTAACCCTAACCCTAACCCTAACACTTAGAATTACCTTAAACCTAAACCTATTCCTAACCCTAACTCTAACCCTAACCCTTACCCTAACCATAACACTAACCCTAACCCTAAAACTTACCCTAACCCTAACCCTAACACATACCCTTACCCCAACCGAAACCCTAACCATAACCCTAACCCTAAGACTTACCCTTACCCTAACCCTAACCCTAACCCTTACACTTAACCTAACCCTAACCCTAACCTTAATCCCAACCCTAAAACTAATCCTAACCTTAACCCTTACCCTTACCCTAACCCTAACCCTAAACCTAACCCTAACCCTTACCCTAACCCTAACCCTAAACCTAACCCTAACCCTTACCCTTACCCTCACCCTCACCCTAACCCTAACCTGAACCCTAACCCTAACCCTAACCATTATCCTTATCCAAAACCTAAACCTAACACTATCCCTAACCCTAACCCTAACCCTAAACCTAACCCTTACCCTTACCCTAACGCTAACCCTAACTCTTACCCTAACACTAAACCTAACCCTAACACATACCCTTACCCTAACCCTAACCCTTACCGTAACCCTAACACTAACCCTAAACCTAACTCTATCCCTTAACCTTACCGTAACCCTAACCCTATCCCTATCCCTAAGGCTAACCTTAACCCTAACCCTAACCCTAACCCAAACCCTAACCCTTACCCTTACCCTAACCCTAACCCTAAACCTAACCCAAACCCAAACCCTAACCCTAACCTTAACCCTAACCCTAACCTAACCCTTGACCTTTCCCTAACCCTAACCCTAAACCTATCACTAACCCTAACCCGAACCCTAACCCTAACCCTTACCCTTACCCTAACCCTAACTATAAAACTAACCCTAATCCTAAACCTAACCCTAACCCTGACCCTAACCCTAACACTAAACCTTACCCTTACCCTTAAACTAACCATAAACCTAACCCTAACCCTAACCCTAACCCTTAACCCTAACCCTAACCCTAACCCTTACCCTTACCCTAGCCCTAACCCTAAACCAAAACCAAACCCTTACCCTTACCCTCACCCTAAACCTAATCTTAACCCTAACCCTAACCCTATCCCTAACCTTACCCCTAACCCTTATCCTTAAACTAACCCTAACTGTAACCCTAAACCTAACCCTAACCCTAATCCCAACCCTTACCCTAACCCTAACCCTAACCCTTACCCAACCCTAACACTAACCCTAACCTTAACCCTAACCCTAACCCTAAACCTAACTCTTACCTTACCCTAAGCCTAACTCTAAACATAACCCTCACCCTCACCCCTAAATCTAAACGTAACCCTAACCCTAACCCTAACACTTATCCTTAACTTAACCCTAACCTTAATGCTAACCCTAACCCTAACCCTTACCCTAACCCTAACCCTAATCCTTACTCTAACTCTAACCCTAACCCTAACCCTTACGATTTGCCTAACCCTAACCCTAACCGTAACCCTTACCCTTACCCTAACCCTAACCCTAAACCTAACCCTAACCCTGACCCTAAACCTAAATTTAACCCTAAACCTAACCCTAACCTTAATCTTACCCTTACCCTAACCCTAACCCTAAACCTTACCCTTAACCTAAACCTAACCCTAACACTTACACTAAACCTAACCCTAAACCTTACCCTTATACTAAGCCTAACCCTAACCCTAACACTTACCCTAACCCTAACCCCTACCCTAACCCTAATCCTAACCCTAAAACATAACCTAACCCTAACCCTAACCATAACCATAACTCTTACCCTTACCATAACCATAACCCTAAACCTAACCCTAACCCTAAACCTAACCCTAACCCTAAACCTAAACCTAAAACTTACCCTTACCCTAACCTTAACCCTAACCCTAACCCTAAAAATTCCCCTTACCCTAAACCTAACCCTAACCCTTACCCTAAACCTAACCCTAACCCTAACCTTGACCCTTACCTTAACCCTAACCCTAACCCTAACTCTTACCGTTCCCCTAACGCTAACCCTATCCCTAACCCTAACCTTACACCTAACCCTAACACATACCCTTACCCTAACCCTAACCCTAACCCCAACCCTAACCCTAACTCTAACCCTAAACCTTACCCTTAACCTAAACCTAACCCCTAACCCTTACCCTAAACCTAACCCTAACCCTAACATTAACCCTAACCTTAACCCTTACCCTTACCCTAACCCTAATCCTAACCCTAACCCTAACCCTAATCCTAACCGTAATCCTTACCTAACTCTAACCTTAAACCTAACCCTTACCCTTTTCCTAACCCTAACCCTAACAATAACCCTTACCCTTACCGTAATCCTAACCCTAAACCTTACCCTAACCCTAACCCTAACCCTAAATTTAACCCAAACCCTAACCCTAACCCTAACCTTACCCTTACCCTAACACTTACCCTAAACTTAACCTAACCCTTACCCTTATCCTAACCCTAATCCTAACCCTAAAACTTACACTTACCCTAACCCCTACCCTAACCCAAAGCCTAACCCTAAACCATAACCTAACCGTAACCCTAACCCTAAACCTAACCCTCACCCTTACCCTAAACCTAACCCTAACCCTAACCCTAACCCTTACCCTTACACTAACCCTAAAACTTCCCCTTACCCTAAACCTAACCCTAACCCTTACCCTAAACCTAAACCTAACCCTAAATTTGACCCTTACCTTAACCCTAACCCTAACCCTAACCCTAACCCTACACCTAATCCTAACACATACCCTTACCCTAAACCTAACCCTAACCCCAAGCCTAACCATAACCCTAAACCTTACCCTTAACCTAAACCTAACACTAACCCTTACCCTAAAATTAACCCTAAATCTAACCCTAACCCTAACCTTAACCCTTACCCTTACCCTAAACCTAACCCTAAACCTAACCCTATCCCTAACCCCAAACCTAACCCTAACCCTGACCCTAAACCTATCCCTAATCCTAACCCTAACCCTTAACCTTACTCTAATACTAACCCTAACCCTAAACCTAACCCTACCCCTAAACTTAAACCTAACCCTTACGCTTACCCTAACCCTAACCCTTAACCTAACCCTAACACTAACCCTAACCCCTAACCCTAATCCTAACCCTAACCTAACCCCTTACCCTAACTCTAACCCTAACCCTAACCCTAACTGCTAACCCTAACCATAACCATATCCCTAACCCTTACTCTTATCCTAACCCTAACCCTAACCCTAACACTCACCCTTACCCTAACCCGTACCCTAACCTTAAGCCTAACCCTAAACCATAACCTAACCCTAAACCTAACCCTACCCTTACCCTAACCCTAAACATAACCCAAACCCTAACCTTGCCCTTACCATAAACGTAACCCCAACTCTAACCCTAAAACTAAAACTTACCCTTACCCTAAACATAACACTACCCCTTACCCTAAACCTTACCCTAACCCTAAACCTAACTCTTACCCTTACCCTAACGCTAACCCTAACCCTTACCCTAACCCTAAACCTAACCCTAACACATACACTTAACCAAACCCTAACACTTAACGTAACCCTAAACCTAAACCTAAACCTAACCCTAATCGTAACCCTAACCCTAACCTTAACCCGAACCCTAACCTTAACACCAACACTAAACCTAACCCTAACCATAACCCTAACCCTACACCTAACCCTAACACATACCCTTACCCTAACCTAACCCTAACCCCAAGCCTAACCATAACCCTAAACCTTACCCTTAACCTAAACCTAACCCTAACCCTTACCCTAAACCTAACCCTAAACCTAACCCTAACCCTAATCTTAACCCTTACCCTTACCCTAACCCTAACCCTAACCCAAACCCTAATCCTAACCCTAATCCTTACCCTAACTCTAACCCGAACCCTAACCCTTACCCTTTTCCTAACCCTAACCCTAAACCTAACCCTAACCCTAACCCTAACCCTAAATTTAACCCTAAACCTAACCCTAACCCTAACCTTACCCTTACCCAAACCCTTACCCTAAACCTAAACCTAACCCTTACCTTATACTAACCCTAACCCTAACCCTAAAACTTACACTTACCCTAACCCCTACCCTAACCCTAAGCCTAACCCTAAACCATAACCTAACCGTAACCCTAACCCTAAACCTAACCCTCACCCTTACCCTAAACCTAACCCTAAACCTAAACATAACTCTTAACCTTACCCTAAACCTAAACCTAAACCTAACACTAACCCTAACCCTAACCCTAACCCTTACCCTTACCCTAAACCTAAAACTTCCCCTTACCCTAAACCTAACCTTAACCCTTACCCTAAACCTAAACCTAACCCTAACTTTGACCCTTACCTTAACCCTAACCCTAACCCTAACCCTAACCCTTATCCTTCCCATAACGCTAACCCTAACCCTAACCCTAACCCTACACCTAACCCTAACACATACCCTTACCCTAACCCTAACCCTAACCCCAAGCCTAACCATAACCCTAACCCTTACCCTAAAACTAAACCTAACCCTAATTTTGACCCTTACCTTAACCCTAACCCTAACCCTAACCCTAACCCTTATCCTTCACATAACGCTAACCCTAACCCTAACCCTAACCCTACACCTAACCCTAACACATACACTTACCCTAACCCTAACCCTAACCCCAAGCCTAACCATAACCCTAAACCTTACCCTGAACCTAAACCTAACCCCTAACCCATACCCTAACCCTAACCCTAACCCTAACATTAACCCTAACCTTAACCCTTACCCTTACCCTAACCCTAACCCTAACCCTAACCCTAAACCTAACCCTAATCCTTACCCTAACTCTAACCCTAACCCTAACCCTTACCCTTTTCCTAACCCTAACCCTAACCTTAACCCTTACCCTTACCGTAACCCTAACCCTAAAACTTACCCTAACCCTAACCCTAACCCTAAATTTAACCCTAACCCTAACCCTAACCCTAAACTTACCCTTAACCTAACCCTTATCCTAAACCTAAACCTAACCCTTACCCTTATCCTAACCCTAACCCTAACCCTAAAACTTACACTTACCCTAACTCCTACCCTAACCCTTAGCCGAACCCTAAACCATAACCTAACCGTAACCCTAACCCTAAACCTAACCCTCACCCTTACCCTAAACCTAACCCTAACCCTAAACATAACTCTTAACCTTACCCTAAACCTAAACCTAAACCTAACACTAACCCTAAACCTAACCCTAACCCTTACCCCTACCCTAACCCTAAAACTTCCCCTTACCCTAAACCTAACCCTAACCCTTACCCTAAACCTAAACCTAACCCTAAATTTGACCCTTACCTTAACCCTAACCCTAACCCTAACCCTTACCCTTCCCATAACGCTAACCCTAAGCCTAACCCTAACCCTACACCTAACCCTAACACATACCCTTACCCTAACCCTAACCCTAACCCCAAGCCTAACCATAACCCTAAACCTTACCCTTAACCTAAACCTAACCGTAACCCTTACCCTAAACCTAACCCTAAATCTAACCCTAAACCTAACCTTAACCCTTACACTTACCCTAAACCTAACCCTAAACCTAACCCTATCCCTAACCCCAACTCTAACCATAACCCTTACCCTAAACCTAACCCTAATCCTAACCCTAACCCTTACCCTTACTCTAATACTAACCCTAACCCTAAACCTAAACCTAAACCTAAACTTAACCCTAACCCTTACCCTTACCCTAACCCTAACCCTTAACCTAACCCTAACACTAACCCTAACCACTAACCCTAATCCTAACCCTAACCTAACCCCTTAACCTAACTCTAACCCTAACCCTAACCCTAACCCCTAACCCTAACCCTAACCATAACCCTAACCCTTACCCTTATCCTAACCCTAACCCTAACCCTAACACTCACCCTTACCCTAACACGTACCCTAACCTTAAGCCTAACCCTAAACCATAACCTAACCCTAAACCTAACCCTACCCTTACCCTTACCCTCACCCTAAACCTAACCCTAACCCTAACCCTAACCCTTGCCCTTACCCTAAACCTAACCCTAACTCTAACCCTAAAACTAAAACTTATCCTTACCATAAACATAACCCTAACCCTTACCCTAAACCTTACCCTAACCCTAAATCTAACCCTTACCCTTACCCTAACACTAACCCTAACCCTTAACCTAACCGTAAACCTAACCCTAACTCATACACTTAACCAAACCCTAACACTTAACGTAACCCTAAACCTAAACCTAAACCTAACCCTAATCGTAACCCTAACCCTAACCTTAACCCGAACCCTAACCTTAACACCAACACTAAACCTAACCCTAACCCTAACCCTAACCCTACACCTAACCCTAACACATACCCTTACCCTCACCCTAACCCTAACCCTAACATCAAAACCTAACCCTAAACCTAACCCTAATCCTTACCTTTATCCTAAACCTAACCCTAACAATAACAATTATGGTTACCCTAACCCCTACCCTAACCCTGACCCTAACCCTAACCCTTACCCTAACCCTAACCCTAATCCTAACCCTTACCCTTACCTTAACCATAAACCTAAACTTAACCCTAACTCTAACCCTAACACTTACGCTAACCCTAACCCTAACCCTAACCCTAAACCTTACCCTAACCCTAACCCTAACCCTTACCCTTACCTTAACCCTAACCCTAACCCTAACCCTTATGGTTACCCTAACGCTAACCCTAACCCTAGCCCTAAGCCTAAACCTAAAACATACCCTTACCCTAACCCTAACCCTTATCGTAAGCCTAAACCTAACCCTAACCCTAACCCTTATCCTAAACCTAAGCCTAACCCTTACCCTTACCCTAACCCTAACCCTAACCGTAATCCCAACCCTAAACCTAATCCCAACCCTAACCCTTACCCTTACCCTAACCCTATCCCTAACCCTCCCAAACCCTAACCCTTACCCTAAACCTAAACCTAACCCTAACCCTTACACTTACCCTCACCCTAAACCTAACCTTAACCCTAACCCTAACCCTAACCCAAACCCTTAACCTTACCCAAACCCTATCCCTAACCCTATCCCTAACCCTAATCCTAACCCTAAACCTAACCCTTCCCCTTCACCTAACCCTAACACTAAACCTAACCCTAAACCTTACCCTTACCCTAACCCTAAACCTAACCCTAACCCTAAGCCTAACCTTAACCCTAACCCTTACCCTAACCCTAACCCTAAACCTAAACCTTATCCTTGCCCTAACCCTAACCCTAACCCTAACATTAAACCTAAACCTAACCTAACCCTAAACCTAACCCTTATCCTTACCCAAACCCTATCCCTAACCCTAACCCTAACCATAACCCTAACCCTTACCCTTATCCTAACCCTAACCCTAACCCTAACACTCACCCTTACCCTAAACCTTACCCTAACCTTAAGCCTAACCCTAAACCATGACCTAACCCTAACCCTAACCCTACCCTTACCCTTACACTAACCCTAAAGCTAACCCTAACCCTAACCCTTGCCCTTACCCTAAACGTAACCATAACTCTAACCCTAAAAACTAAAACTTACCCTTACCCTAAACATAACCCTAACCCTTACCATAAACATTACCCTAACCCTAAACCTAACCCTTACCCTTACCCTAACACTAACCCTAAAACTTACCCTAACCCTAAACCTAACACTAACACATACCCTTAACCTAACCCTAACACTTAACGTAACCCTAAACCTAAACCTGAACCTAACCCTAATCGTAACCCTAACCCTAACCATAACCCGAGACCTAACCTTAACACCAACCCTAAACCTAACCCTAACCCTAACCCTAAACCTAACCCCTACCCTAACCGTAACTAAAACTAAAACTTACCCTAAACATAAACCTAACCCTTACCCTAAATCTTACCCTAACCCTAACCCTAACACTTACCCTTACCATAACCCTAACCCTAACCCTAACCCTTACCCTAACCCTAACCCAAACCCTAACCTTAACCCTAACCCTAACCCTAACCCTAAACTTAAACTTAACCCTAACCATAACTCTCGCCCTTACCCTAACCCTGACCCTAAACTTAACAGTTACCCTTACCCTAACCCTTACCCTTACAATAAACCTAACCCTAAACCTAACCCTCACCCTAACCCTAACCCTAACTCTAACCTCTAAACATAACCCTAAACCTAACCCTAATCCTTAACTTTATCCTAAACCTAACCCTAACACTAAAAATTAGGCTTAACCTAAGCCCTACCCTAACACTGACCCTAACGCTAACGCTTACCCTAACCCTAAACCTAGCCCTAACCCTTACCCTTACCTAAACCATAAACCTAACCCTAACCCTAACTCTAACCCAAACCCTTACCATAACCCTAATCTTAACCCTAACCCTATCCCTAACACTTACCCTAACCCTAACCCTAACCCTTACCCTGAACCTAACCCTAAACCTAAACCTAACCCTTATCCTTACCCTAACCCTCACCCTAACCCTAACCCTAAACCTAAACCTAAACCTAACCCTAAACCTAACCCTTATCCTTACCCAAACCCTATCCCTAACCCTAACACTAACACTAACCCTTACCCTAACCCTAACCCTAACCCTAACCCTAAACCTAACCCTAACCCTAACCCTAACCCTACCCTTACACTTACCCTAAACATAAACCTAACCCTAAACCTAACCCTAACCCTAACCCTTGCCCTTACCCTAAACATAACCCTAACTCTAACCCTAAAACGAAAACTTACCCTTAACCTAAACATAACCCTAACCCTTACCCTAAACCTTACCCTAACCCTAACCCTAAACCTAACCCTTACCCTTACACTAACGCTAACCCTAATCCTTACCCTAACCCTAACCTTAACCCTAACCCTTACCCTAACCCTAACCCTAACCCTAACACCTAACCCTAACCCTTAACCTAACCCTAACCCTAAACTTCACCCTAACCCTTACCTTTATCCAAACCTAAACCTAACTCTAACCCTAACCGTAACCAAAACCCTTAACCTAATCCTAACCCTAACACTAACCCTAACCCTTACCCTTAACCTAACCCTAAATCTAACTCTAACTTTAACCCTAACCCTAACCCCAACCCTTCCCCTAACCTAACCCTAACCCTTACCCTAACCCTAACCCTAACCGTAACCCTAAACCTTACCCTTACCCTAACGCTAACCCTAACCCTAACCTAACCCTAACCCTAACCTTAACCCAAACCCTTACCCTTACACTAACCCTAACCCTAAACCTAACCCCAACTCTAACCCTAACCCTTACCCTTACCATAACCCTAACCCAAAACCTAAACCAAACCCTTACACTTACCCTCACCCTAAACCTAAACTTAACCCTAACATAACCCTAACCTAACCTTACCCCTAACCCTTATCCTTACCCTAACCCTAACCCTAAACCTAACACTAACCATAAACCTAACCCTTACCCTTATCCTAAACCTAACCCTAAACATAACGCTAACCCTTAATCAAACCCTAACCCTAACCCTAACCCTAACACTGAACCTAACCTTAACCAAACTCTTAACCTTACCCTAATCGTAAACCAAACCCTAACCCTAATCCTTACCCTAACCCTAACACTTACACTACCCTAACCCTAACCCTAGCCTTAACCCAAACCCTAACCCTAACGCTAACCCTTACCCTTATCCTATCCCTAACGCTAAACCTAACCCGAACACTAACCCTATCCCTAACCCTAACTCTTATCCTTACCCTAAACCTAACCCTAAACCTAACCCTAACCCTAACCCCTAAATCTAACCATAACCCTAATCCTAAACCTAACACTTACCCTTACACTAACCGTAAACTTAATGCTAACCCTAACCCTAACCCTAACCCTTACCCTAACCTAACCCTAACCCTAACCCTTACCCTAACCCGAACCCTAATCCTTACCCTAAATCTAACCCTAACTCTAACCCTTACCCTTTCCCTAACCCCTACCCTAACCCTAATCCTAACCCTTACCCTTACCCTTATCCTAACCCTAAACCTAAACCTAACCCTAACCCTAACCATAACCTTGCCCTTACCCTAACCCTAACCCTAAACCTTACCCTTACCCTAACCCTAACCCTAAACCTTACCCTTAACCTAAACCTAAACCTAAACCTTACCCTTAATCTAACCGTAAAACTTACCCTTATCCTAACCCTAACCCTAACCCTAACACTTACCCTTACCCTAACCCCTACACTAACCCTAAGCCTAACCCTAAACCTAACCCTCACCCTTACTCTAACCCTAACCCTAACCCTAACTCTTACCCTAAACCTAACCCTAACCCTAACACTAACCTTAAACCTTACCCTTATCCTAACCATAACCCTAACCCTAACCCTAAAACTTCCCCTTACCCTAAACCTAACCCTAACCCTTACTCTAAACCTAAACCTAACCCTAACCCTAACCGTGATCCTTACCTTAACCCTAACCCTAACCCTAATCCTAACCCTTACCCTTCTCCTAACTCTAACCCTAACCCTAACCCTAAACCTACACCTAACCCTAACACATACCCTTACCGTAACCCTAACCCTAACCCAACCCTAAACCTAACCCTAACCCTAAACCTTACCCTTAACCTAAACCTAACCCTAACCCTTACCCTAAACCTAACCCTAAACCTAAACCTATACCTAACCCTAACCCTAACCCTTACCCTAAACCTAACCCTAATCCTAACCCTAACCCTTACCCTTACTCTAATTCTAACCCTAACCCCAAACCTAACCCTAACCCTAAACTTGACCCTAACCCTTACCCTTACCCTAACGCTAACCCTAACCCTTAAACTAACCCTTACCCTTACCCTAACGCTAACCCTAACCCTTAACCTAACCCTAACACTAACCCTAACCCCTAACCCTAACCTAAGTCCTTACCCTAACTCTAACTCTAACCCTAACCCTAACCCTAACCCTACCCCTAATCCTAAACCTAACCATAACCTAACCCTTACCCTTATGCTAACCCTAACCCTAACCCTAACACTCACCGTTACCCTAACACCTACCCTAACCTTAAGCCTAACCCTAAAACATAACCTAACCCTAACCCTACCCTTACCCTTACCCTAACCCTAAACCTTACTCTAAACCTACACCTAACCCTAACCCTTCCCTTACCCTAAACGTAACCTTAACTCTAACCCTAAAACTAAAATTTACCCTTACCTTAAACATAACCCTAACTCTTACCCTAAACCTTACCCTAACCCTAACACTAACCCTTAACCTTACCCTAACCCTAACCCTAACCCTTACCCTAACCCTAACCCTAACACTAACCCTTAACATAACCCTAAACCTAAACCTAAACCTAACCCTAATCGTAACCATAACCCTAACCCTAACCCAAACCCTAACCTTAACACCAACACTAAACCTAAACCTAACCCTAAACCTAACCCTTAACCTAACCCTAACTAAAACTTACCCTTACCTTAAACATAACCCTAAACCTTACCCTAAACCTTACCATAACCAAAACCCTAAACTTTACCCTTACCATAACCCTAAACCTAACCCTAACCTCTACCCTAAACCTAAACCTAACCCTAACTTTAACCCTAACCCTATCCCTAACCCTAACCTTAAACCTAACCCTAACCCTAACTCTCGACCTTAACCTAATTCTAACCCTAAACCTAACAGTAATCCTAACCCTAACCCTTACCCTTACCCTAACCCTAACCCTAAACCTATCCCTTACCCTTACCCTAACCCTAACCCTATCCCTAACCCTAACCCTAACCCTAAACCTATCCCTTACCCTTACCCTAACCCTAACCCTGAACCTAAACCTAACCCTTACCCGTACCCTAACCCTAAACCTAATCCTTACCCTAAGCCTAACCTTAAACCTAACCCTTACCCTAACCCTAACCCTAACCCTTATCCTTACCCTAACCCTAACCCTAAACCTAAACCTAACCCTAAACCTAAACCTTACCCTTACCCTAACCCTAACCCTAAACCTAACCCTAACCCTTACCCTTACCCTATACCCTAACAGTAATCCTAAACCTAACCCTAACCCTAACCCTAACCCTTACCCTAACCGTAAACCGAATCCAAACCCTAACCCTTACCCTTACCCTTACCCTTACCCTATTGCTCACCCTAACCTTAACCCTAACCCTAAACCTTACCCTTATCCTAACACTAACAGTAACCCTTACCCTAACCCTAACCCTAACCCTAACCCTAACTCTAACCCTAACCCTAACCCTAACCCTTACCCTAACCCTAAACCTAACCCTTACTCTAACCCTAAACCTAAACTCAATCTTAACCCTAACACTAACCCTAATCCATACCCTTACCTAACCCTAACCCTAACCCTCAACCTTACCCTAACCCTTACCCTAACCCTAACCCTAACCCTTACCCTAACCCTAACACTAACACTAAACTCAAGCTTACCCCTAAGCCTAACCGTAACCCTAACCCTTACCCTTACCCTTACCCTTACCCTAACTCTAACCCTAATCCTAGCACTTACCCTACCCCTAACCCTAACTCTAACACTTACCCTTACCCTAACCCTAACCCTAACCTTAACCCCAATCCTAAACCTAAACCTAACCTTAACCCTTACCCTAACCCTAACCCCAACCCTAACACTTACCCTAACCCTAAAACTTTTCCTAACCCTAACCCTAACCCTTACCCTTAACCTAACACTAACATTAACCCTAAACCCTAATCGTAACCCTTACACTTACCCTAACCCTTACCCTAACCCTAACCCTAATCGTAACTCCAAACCTAACCCTAAGCCTAACCCTAACCTCAACCTTAAACCTAACGCTAACCCTAACCCTAACCCTTACACTTACCCTAACACTAAGCCTAACCCTAACCCTAACCCTAAACCTAAACCTTACCCTAACCATAAACCTAATCCTAACCCTAAACCTAATCCTAACCCTAACCTTATCCCTAACCCTAATCCTTACCCTTGCCCTAACCCTAACCCTAAACCTAACCTTAACCCTTACCCTTACCCTATACCCTAACAGTAACCCTAAACCTAACCCTAACCCTAACCCTAACCCTTACCCTTACCGTAAACCTAATCCTAACCCTAACCCTTACCCTTACCCTTACCCTATTGCTAACCCTAACCCTAACCCTAACCCTAAACCTTACCCTTATCCTAACACTAACAGTAACCCTTACCCTAACCCTAACCCTAACCCTAACCCTAACTCTAACCCTAACCCTAACCTAACCCTAACCCTAACCCTAACCCTTACCCTAACCCTAAACCTAACCCTTACTCTAACCCTAAACCTAAACTCAATCTTAACCATAACACTAACCCTAATCAATACCCTTACCTAACCCTAACCCTAAGCCTCAACCTTACCCTAACCCTTACCCTAACCCTAACCCTAACCCTTACCCTAACCCTCACCCTACCCCTAAACTCAACATTACCCCTAAGACTAACCGTAACCCTAACCCTTACCCTTACCCTTACCCTAACCCTAACCCTAATCCTAACACTTACCCTACCCCTAACCCTAACTCTAACACTTACCCTTACCCTAACCCTAACCCAAAACTTAACCCCAACCCTAAACCTAAACCTAACTTTAACCCTTACCCTAACCCTAACCCCAACCCTAACACTTACCCTAACCCTAAAACTTATCCTAACCCTAACCCTAACCCTTACCCTTAACCTAACACTAACATTAACCCTAAACCCTAATCGTAAACCTTACCCTTACCCTTACCCTAACCCTAATCCTAACCCTTACCATAACCCTAACCCTAATCGTAACTCCAAACCTAACCCTAATCCTAACCCTAAACTCAAACTTAAAACTAACCCTAACCCTAACCCTAACCCTTACACTTACCCTAACACTAAGCCTAACCCTAACCCTAACACTAACCCTTACCCTAAAAATAAACCTAATCCTAACCCTAAACCTAACCCTAACCATAACCTTATCCCTAACCGTAACCGTAACCCTAACCCTACCCCTAACCTAACCCTTACACTTACCCTAACCCTAACCCTCACCATAACCCCAACCCAAAATCTCACCCTAACCCTAACGTAACCCTTACCCTAACCCTAACACTAACCCTAACCCTAACCCTTACCCTAAACCAAAAGCTAATCTTAACCCTAACCCTTACCCTTACCCTCACCCTAACCTTAACCCTAACCCTAACCCTAACCCTAAACCTAACCTTAACTCTAACATTTATCCTTACCCTAACCCTAACCCTAAACCTTACCCTAACCCTAACCCTAAACCTAACCCTTAACCTTACCCTAAACCTAAACCTCACCCTTACCCTTACCCCAACCCTAAACCTAACCCTAACCCTAACCCTAACCCTAACGCTTACCCTAACCCTAAACCTAACCCTAAACCTAACATTAACCCTAACCCTAACCCTAACCCTAACCTTATCCCTAACCCTAACCCTTGCCCTTACCCTAACCCTAAACCTAACCCTAAGCCTAACCGTAACCCTAACCCTAACAATTACCCTTACCCTAACCCTAACCCTAACCCTAAACCTAAACCTAAACCTAACCCTAACCTTAACCCTAACCGTAACCCTAACCTAACCCTTACCCTTACCCTAACCCTAACCTTAACCCCAACCCTACACCTAACCCTTAACCTAACCCTAACCCTTACCCTAACCCTAACCCTAACCCTAACCCTTACCCTAACCCTAAACCTAATGTTAACCCTAACCCTTACCCTTACCCTCACCCTAAACTTAACCCTAACCCTAACCTTAACCTTAGTTCTAACATTTATCCTTAACCTAACCCTAACCCTAACCTAACCCTAAACCTAAACCTAACCCTAACCCTCACCCTTACCCAAACCCTAACCTAACCCTAACCCTAACCCTAACTTTAACCCTAACCCTTAACCTTAATCTAACCCTAACCGTAAACCTAACCCTAACCCTAACACTTACCCTAAACCTAACTCTAACCCTAACCCTATCCGTAACACATAACCTTACCCTAACCCTAACCCTAACCGTAACCCTAAACCTAACCCTAATCCTAACCCTAACCCTAACCCTAAGAATAACCCTAACATTAACCCTAATCCTTAAAAGTACCCTAACCCTCAACCTAACCTTAAACCCACCCTAAACCTAAACCTAACCCTAAACCTAACCCTTAACCTTACCCTATCCCTAACCCTAAAACTAACACTAACCCTAACGCTAACCATTACAATAACCCTAACAATAATCCTAACCCTAACCCTTAGCCTTACCCTAATCCTAACCCTAACCCTAACCGTAACCCTAACCCTAAACCTTACCCTTACCCTAACCCTTACCCTTACCCTAATCCTAACCCTAACCCTAACCCTTACGGTAACACTAACCCTAAGACTAACCCCTAATAATAAGCCTAAACCTAACTCTAACCCTAACCCTAACCCTAACTCTAATCCTTACCCTAACCCTAACCCTAACCCTTACCCTAACCCTAACCCTAACCCTAACCTTAACCCTTACCCTAACTCTAACCCTAACCCTAAACTTAACCCTAACCCTAACCCTAACCCTTGCCCTTACCCTAACAATAACCCTAAACCTAATACTACCCCTAACCCTAACCCTAACCCTAACCCTTACCCTTACCCTAAACCTAACCCTAAACCTAACCCTCACCCTAACCCTAACCCTTACCACTAACCCTTAACCCTAAACATAACCCTAATCCTTACCCTTATCCTAAACCTAACCCTAACACTAACACTTACCCTTACCCTAACCCCTACCCTAACCCTAACCCTAACCCCTTCCCTAACCCTAACCCTAACCCTAACCCTTACCCTTATCCTAACCCTAAACCTAACATTAACTCTTACCCTTACCCTAACCCTAAGCCTAACCCTAAACCTTACCCTTACCCTACCCCTACCCCTAACCCTAACCCTAACCCTTACGCTTACCCTAACGCTAACCCTAACCCTAATCCTAAACCTATCCCTAACCCTAACCTTAACCCTAACCCTTACATTTACCCAAAACCTAACCCTAACCCTAACCCTTACCCTTACCTTTACCCTAACTCTAAACCTTACCCGTACCCTAACCCTAAAACTAACCCTTACCCTAACCCTAACCCTAACTCTATTCCTAACCCTTACCCTTACCCTTATCCTAACCCTAAACCTAACCCTAACCCTAACCCTAACCTTACCCTTACCCTAACCCTAACCCTAACCCTTACCCTAACCCTAACCCTAACCCTAACCCTAAAACTGCCCCTAACCCTAAACCTAACCCTAACCCTAACCCTTACCCTTAACCTAACCCTAAACCTAACTCTAAACCTAACCCTATCCCTAACCCTAACACTTACCCGAACCTAACCCAAACCTTACCCTAAACCTAACCCTAACCCTAACCCTAACATTTACCCTTACCCTAACCCTAAACCTTATCCGAATCCTAAACCTAACCCTAAACCTTAACCTAACCCTAACACTAACCCTAAACCCTAACCCTAACCCTAACCCTAACCCTAATACTAAACCTAACCCTTACCGTTACCCTAACCCTAACACTAAACCTAACCCTAAACTCAACCTCAACCCAAAGCCTAACCCTAACCCTAACCCTTACCCTTAACCTTACCCTAACCCTAACCCTAACTCTAACCCTAACACTTACCCGAACCCTAACCCTAAACCTTACCCTAACCCTAACCCTAATCCTAATCCTTACCCTAAACCTTACCCTAAACCTAACCCTAAACCTTACCCTAACCCTAACCCTAAACTCAACCTCAACACAAAGGCTAACACTAACCCTAACCCTTACCCTTACCCTAACCCTAACCCTAACCCTAACCTTAACCCTACCCTTACCCTTACCCTAAACCTAACCCTAACCCTAACCCTTACCCTTACCTTACTCTAACCCTAACCCTAACCCTAAACCTTACCCTTCCCCTAACCGTAACAGTAACCCTTACCCTAACCCTAACCCTAACTCTAACCCTAACCCTTACCCCTACCCTTTCCCTAACCCTAAACCTAACCCTACCCCTACCCCTAACCCTAACCCTTACCCTTACCCTAACCATAACCCTAACCCTACCCTTACCATAACCCTAACCCTAACCCTAACACTTACCCTATCCCTAACCTAACCTTAACCCTTACCCTAACACTTACCTAACCCTAACCCTAACCCTAACCCTGACACTTACCCTTACCATAACCCTAACCCTAACCCTAACCCTTACCCTTACCCTAACCCTAACCCTAACCCTAACACTTACACTAACCCTAACCATAATCCTTACCCTTATCCTAACCCTAACCCTAACCTTTACCCTTAACCAACCCTAAACCTAACTCTAACCCTAACCCTAAACCTAACCCTTAACCTAACACTAACCCTAACCCTAACCCTTACCCTTAACCTAACCCTAAACCTAACTCTAACCCTAACCCTAACCCCAACCCTTACCCTAACCCTAACCCTTACCCTAAACCTAAACCTAACCCTAACCGTAAACTTAACCCTAACCCTAACCCTAAGCCTAACCCTTACCCTTACCCTAACCCTAACCCTAAACCTAACCCTAACCCTAAACCTAACCTTAACCCTAAGCCTAACCCTAACCCTAACCCTAACTCTAACCCTAAACCTAACCATAACACTAAACCTAACCCTAACCCTTACCCTTTACCTAACATTAACCGTAAACCTAACCCTACCCCTAACCTTAACCCTAACTCTTACCCTTACCCTAAACCTAACCCTTAACCTAACCCTTACCCTAACCCTAACCCTTACCCTAACCCTAACCCTAATCCTAACCTCAACCTTAACAATAACCCTAAACCTAACCCTAACCCTAACCCTTACCCTTACCCTAACAATAAGCCTAACCCTGAGCCTAACCCTAACCTTAACCCTTACCGTAACCCTAACCCTAATCCTCACCCTAAACCTAACCGTAACACTAACCTTAATCCTAACCCTAACCCTAACAATAACCCTTACCCTTACCCTAACCTTAACCCTAAACCTAACCCTAACCCTTACACTCACCATATCCTTAACCCTAACCCTAACCCTAACCTGAACTCTAACAGTTATCCTTACCCTAACCCAAACCCTAAACCTGACCCTAACCCTAAACCTAACCCCTACCCTTAGAGTAACCCTAATCCTAAACCTAACCCTAAACCTTACCCTTACCCTAAGCCTAACCCTAACATAACCCTAACACTAACCTTAACCTAACCCTTACCCTTACCCTAACCCTAACCCTAACCCTACTTCTAACACTTACCCTAACCCTAACTCTAACCCTAACCCTTACCCTTACCCTAACCCTAACCCTAACCTTACCCATAACCATAACCATAACCCTACCCCTTACCCTAACCCTAACCCTAAACCTAACCAGAACCCTAACCCTATCCCTAACCCTAACTCTTATTCGTACTCTAACCCTAACCCTAAACCTAACACTAACTCTAACCCCTAATCCGAACCGTAACCCTAACACTAACCCTAACCCTTATCCTTAACCTAACCCTAACCTTAACGCTAACCCTAACCCTAACCCTTACCCTAACCCTAACCCTAACCCTAAACCTTGCCCTAACCTTAAACCTAACGCTAAACCTTACCATTTCCCTAACCCTAAACCTAACGCTTACCCTTACCTTACCCTAACCCTAACCCTAACCCTAAACCAAACCGTAAACCTAACCCTAACCTTAACCCTAACCCTAACCCTCACTCTAACCCTAACGCTAACCCTAACCCTTACACTTATCCTAACCCTAGCCCTAAACCTTACCATAAACCTAACCCTAACCCTAACCTCAACCTTAAACCTAACCCTAACCCTAAGCCTAACCCTAAGCCTTACCCTTCCTCTAACACTAACCCTAACCCTAACCCTAACCCTAAGCCTAATCCTAAACCTAACCCTAACCCTAACCCTAACCTCAACCTTAACCATAACCCTAACCCTGACCCTAAACCTTACCCTTACCCTAACACTAAGCCTAATCCTAACCCTAACCCTAACCCTAACCCTAACCCTAATCCTAACCCTAACACTAACCCTTACCCTAACCCTAAACCTAAATCTAAACCTAACCCTTACACTTACCCTTACCCTTACCCTAACCCTAACCCTAAACCTAACCCTAACCCTTACCCTTACCCTAACCCTAACCCTAACCCTAACCTTTACCCTAACCCTAACCCTAACCCTAACACTTACCCTAACCCTAACCCTAACCCTAACCCTTACCCTTACCCTAAACCTTAACCTAACCCTAACACTTACCCTAACCCTAACCCTAACCCTAACCCTTACCCTAACCCTAACCCTAACCCTAACCCTTACCCTTACCCTAACCCTAACCCTAACCCTAACCCTAACCCTAACCCTTACCCTAACCCTAACCCTAACCCTAACCCTAACACTTACCCTTACACTAACCCTAACCCTAACCATAACCCCAACCCTTATCCTAACCTTAACCCTATCCCTAACCCTTACCCTTACCCTAACCCTTACCCTATCCATAACCCTAACCCTAACCCTTACCCTTACCCTAACCCTAACCCTAGCCCTAACCCTTAACCTAACCCTAACCCTTACCCTTACCCTAACCCTAAGCCTAACCCTAACCCTTACCCTTACCCTAACCCTAAGCCTAACCCTAACCGTAAACCTAAACTTAAGCCTTAACCTTACCCTAACCCTAAGCCTAACCCTAACCCTAACCCTTACCGTAACCCTAACCCTAATCCTAACCCTAAACCTAAACCTAACCCTTACCTTAACCCTAAACCTAACCCTAAACCTAACCCTAATCCTTACTCTAACCCTAACCCTCACCCTTACCCTAACGCTTACCCTAAACCAAACCCTTACCCTTACCCTAACCCTAACCCTAACCCTCACCCTTACCCTAACGCTTACCCTAAACCTAACCCTAACCCTTACCCTAACCCTAACCCTAAACTCAACCTCAACCCAAAGCCTAACCCTAACCCTCACCCTTACCCTAACGCTTACCCTAAACCTAACCCTAACCCTAACCCAAACCCTAACACTTACCCTAACCCTAACCCTATCCTAACACTTACCCTTACACTAAGCCTAAACCTAACCTTAACCCCAACCCTAAACCTAACCCTAACCCTTACCCTAACCCTAACCTTAACCCTTACCCGAACTCTAACCCTAACCCTAACTTTAACAATGACGCTTACCCTAACCCTAAACCTTATCCTAACCCTAACACTAACCCTAACCCAAACCCGTAACCTAACACATAACATTAATCCTAACACCTAACCCTAACCCTTACCCTAACCCTGTCCCTAACTCTAACCCTAATCCTTACCTTTACTCTAAACTTAACCCTAAATCTAACCCTAACCCTAACCCTAACCCTTACCCTAATCCTAACCCTAAACCTTCCTCTAACTCTAATCCTAACCTCAACCATAACCCTAACCCTAACCCTAACCCTTACCCTTACCCTAACCCTAACCCTAAACCTAACCCTAACCCTAACCCTAACCCTAAGCTAAACCCTAACCCTAACTCTAACCCTAATGCTAACCCTAACACTTACTCTTAACCTAACCCTAACCCTAACCCTTTCCCTAACCCAAACCCTAAACCTAACCTCAATCTTAACCCTACCCCTAAACCTAACCCTAACCCTAACCCTTACCCTTATTCTAACAGTAAGCCTAACCCTAACCATAACCTTAACCCAAACCCTAAACCTTCCTCTAACTCTAATCCTAACCTCAACCATAACCCTAAACCTAACCCTGTCCCTAACCCTTACACTTACCCTAACCCTAACCCTAACCCTACCCTTACATTAACCCTAAACCTAACCCTTACCCTAACCCTAACCCTAATCCTAACCTCAACCTTAACAATAACCCTCACACTAACCCTAACCCTAACCCTTACCCTTAAGCTAACACTAAGCCTAACCCTGACCCTAACCCTAACCATAACCCTTACCGTAACCCTAACCCTAATCCTAACCCTAAACTTAACCGTAACAATAAACTTAACCCTAAACCTAACCCTAACCCTTACGCTTACCCTTACCCTAACCCTAAACCTACACCTAACCCTAACCCTTACCCTCACGCTAACCTTAACCCAAACCCTAACCCTAACCAGAACTGTAACAGTTATCCTTACCCTAACATTAACCCTAAACCTGACCCTAACCCTAAAACTAACCATTACCTTAGACTAACCCTAATCAGAAACCTAACCCTAAACCTTACCCGTACCCTAAGCCTAACCCTAAACTAACCCTAACACTAACCTTAACCCTAACCCTAACCCTTACCCTTACCCTAACCCTAACCCTAACCCTAACTGTATCACTTACCCTAACCCTAACTCTAACCCTAACCCTTACCCTTACCGTAATCCTAAACCTAACCTTAACCCTAAACCTTACCCTTACCCTAAACCTAAACCTAACCCTAATCCTTACCCTTGCCCTTACCCTATCCCTAACCCTAACCCTAACCCTAATCCTTACCCTTACCCTAACCCTAACACTAACCCTTACCCTAACCCTAACCCTAACTCTAACTCTAACTCTAACCCTTATCTTATCCTTACCCTAACCCTAAACCTAACTCTACCCCTAACCCTAACCCTAACCCTTATCCTTACCCTAACCCTAACCCTAACGCTTACCCTAACCCTAACCCTAACCCTAACACTTACCCTAACCCTAACCCTAACCCTTACCATTACCCTAAACCTAAGCCTAACCCTAACCCTAAACCTAACCTTAAGCCTTACCCTTACCCTAACCCTAAGCCTAACCCTAACCCTAACCCTTACCATAACCCTAAACCTAATCCTAACCCTAAACCTAAACCTAACACTAACCTTAACCCTAAACCTAACCCTAACCCTAACTCTAATCCTTACTCTATCCCTAACCCTCACCTTTACCCTAACGCTTACCCTAAACCTAACCCTTACCCTTACCCTAATCCTAACCCTAACCCTCACCCTTACCCTAACGCTTATCGTAAACCCAGCCCTAACCCTTACCCTAACCCTAACCCTAAACTCAACCTTAACCCAAAGCCTAACCCTAACCCTAACCCTTACCCTTACCCTTAACCTAACCCTAACCCTAACCCGAACCCTAACACTTACCCTAACCCTAACCCTAACCTAACACTTACCCTTACAGTAAGCATAACCCTAAGCTTAACCCCAACCCTAAACCTAACCCTAACCCTTACCCTAACCCTAACCCTAACCCTAACCTTACCCTAAACCTAACCCTAACCATAACCCTAACAATGACCCTTACCCTAACCCTAACCCTTACCCTAACCCTAACCCTAACCCTTACCCTTACCCTTACTTTAACAATAACCCTAACCCTAACCCTAACCCTAACACTTACCCTAACCCTAACCCTAACCTAACACTTACCCTTACCCTAACCCTAACCCTAACCTTAACCCCAACCCTAACCCTAAACCTTACCCTAATTCTAACCCTAACCCTAACCCTAAACCTTACCGTTACCCTAACACTAACCCTAACCCTAACCCTTAACCCTAACCCTAACCCTAACCCTAACCCTAAACTTAACCCTAACCCTAACCCTAACCCTTACCCTAACCATTACCCTAACCCTAAAACTAACCCTAACCCTAACCCTAACCCTTACCCTAACCCTAACCCTAACCCTTACTCTAACCGTAACCTCAACCCTAACCCTCACCCTAACCCTTACCCTTACACTAACCCTAACCCTAAAACTAACCCGAACGCTAAACCTAACCCTAACTCTAACCCTAACCCTATCCCTAACCCTTACCGTAACCCTAACCCTAACCCTAACCCTAACTCTTACCCTTACCTTAAACCTAAACCTAACACTAACCCTAACTCTAACCCTAACACTTAGACTAATCCTAACCCTAACCCTAACCCTAAACATTACCCTTACCCTAACCCTAACCCTAATCCTAACCCTAACATTTAACCCTAACCCTAACCACAACCCTTACCCTAACCCTAACCCTAACCCTAACACTAACCCTTACCCTAACACTAACCCTAACCCTAAACCTAACCCTAACCCTAAACTTAACCCTAACCCTAACCCTAACCCTTACCCTTACCATAACCCTAACCCTAAAACTAACCCTAACACTAACCCCAACCGTTACCCTTACCCTTACCCTAACCCTAAAACCAAACCCTAAACCTTACCCTAACCCTAACCCTAACCTTTACCGTAACCTTAAACTTAACCCTAAACTCAACCGTAACACAAAGCCTAACCCTAACCCTAACCCTTACCCTTACCCTAACCCTAAACCTAACCCTAAACCTAACCCTAACACTTACTCTAACCCTAACCCTAACACTTACCCTTACCCTAACCCTAACCCTAAACTTAACCCCAAACCTAAACCTAACTCTAACCCTAACCCTAACCCTTACCCTAACCCTAACCCTAACCCTAACATTAACACTTACCCTTACTCTAACCCTAAGCCTTATCCTAACCATAACCCTAACCCTAACCCTTAACCTAACCCTAACATTAACCCTAACCTCTAACCTCAACCCTTACCCTAACCCTAAACCTAACCCTAACCCTTACCCTTACTCTAACCCTAACCCTAACTCTAACCCTAACCCTAATCCTAACCCTTACCCTAACCCTAAACCTAACCGTTCCTCTAACTCTAACCGTAACCTCAACCCAAACCCTAACCTTAACCTTACCCTTACCCTAACATTAACCCTAAACCTTACCCTTAACCTAAACCTAACCCTAACCCTAACCCTAACCCTAACCCTAACTCTAACACTAACCCTTACCCTCATCCTAACCATAACCCTAACCCTAACCCTTACCCTAACGCTACCCCTCATCCTAACCCTAGACCTTACCCTTACCCTAACCCTAACCGTAGCTTTAACCCTAACCCTTACCCTTACCATAACCCTAACCCAAACCCTAACCCTAAACCTAACCCTAACCTTAACCCTAACCCTTACACTTACCTTACCCTAACCCTAACCCTAACCACTAAACCTAAACCTAAACCTAACTCTAACCCTAATCCTAACCCTAACCCTTACCCTAACCCTAACCCTAACCCTAACCTTAACACTAACCCTAACCATAACCATAACCATAACCTTAACCCTAACCCTAACCCTAACCCTTGCCCTTAAACTATCCCTAACCCTAAACCTAACCTTAAACCTAACCCTAACCCTTACCCTTACTCTAACCATAACCCTAAACCTAACCCTCACCCTAACCCTAACCCTAACCCTAACCTCTAACCCTAACCCTAAACCTAACCCTAATCCTTAACTTTAACCTAAACCTAACCCTAACACTAACACTTACGCTTACGCTAACCCCTACCCTAACCCTAACCCTAACCCTAACCCTTAACCTAACACTAACCCTAACCCTAACACTTACCCTTACCTTAAACCTAAACCTAACCCTAACCCTAACTCTAACCCTAACCCTTAGACTAATCCTAACCCTAACCCTAACCCTAAACATTACCCTTACCCTAACCCTAACCATAACACTTAACCCTAACCCTAACCACAACCCTTACCCTAACCCTAACCCTAACCTTAACCCTAACACTAACCCTTACCCTAACACTAACCCTAACCCTAACCCTAACCCTAACCTTAACCCTAACCCTAACCCTAACCCTTAACCTTACCATAACCCTAACCCTAAAACTAACCCTAACCCTAACCCCAACCGTTACCCTTCCCCTTACAATAACCCTAACCCTAACCCTAAACCGTACCCTAACCCTAACCCTAACCTTTACCGTAACCCTAAACTTAACCCTAAACTCAACCGTAACCCAAAGCCTAACCCTAACCCTAAACCTTACCCTTACCCTAACCCTAACCCTAATCCTAACCCTAACCCTAACACTTACTCTAACCCTAACCCTAACACTTACCCTTACCCTAAGCCTAACCCTAAACTTAACCCCAACCCTAAACCTAACTCTAACCCTAACCCTAACACTTACCCTAACCCTAAACCTAACCCTAACCTTAACACTTACCCTTACTCTAACCCTAAGCCTTATCCTAACCCTAACCCTAACCCTAACCCTTAACCTAACCCTAACATTAACCCTAACCTCTAACCCTAACCGTTACCCTAACCCTAACCATAACCCTAACCCTTAACACTTATCCTTACTCTAACCCTAACCATAACTCTAACCTTAACCCTAATCCTAACCCTTACCCTAAACCTAACCCTAAACCTTCCTCTAACTCTAAACGTAACCTCAACCCAAACCCTAACCTTAACCTTACCCTTACCCTAACCCTAACCCTAAAACTTACCCTTAACCTAAACCTAACCCTAAACCTTACCCTAAACCTAACCCTAACCCTTACCCTTATCCTAACCCTAACCCTGACACTTACCCGTAACCTAACCCCTACCCTAACACTAAGCCTAACCCTAAACCATAACCTAACAATAACCCTAACACTAACCTCTAACCCTAACCCTAAACCTAACCTTAATCCTTAACTTTAACCTAAACCTAACCCTAACACTAACACTTACGCTTACGCTAACCCCTACCCTAACCCTAACCCTAACCCTAACCCTTAACCTAACCCTAACCCTAACACTTACCCTTACCTTAAACCTAAACGTAACCCTAACCCTAACTCTAACCCTAACCCTTAGACTAATCCTAACCCTAACCCTAACCCTAAACATTACCCTTACCCTAACCCTAACCCTAACCCTAACCCTAACACTTAACCCTAACCCTAACCACAACCCTTACCCTAACCCTAACCCTAACCTTAACCCTAACACTAACCCTTACCCTAACACTAACCCTAACCCTAACCCTAACCCTAACCCTAACCTTAACCCTAAACCTAACCCTAACCCTTACCCTTACCATAACCCTAACCCTAAAACTAACGCTAACCCTAACCCCAACCGTTACCCTTACCCTTACAATAACCCTAACCCTAACCCTTAACCT
>JANJXV010000589.1:247500-257500 GCA_024803745.1 Megascapheus bottae | reverse complement strand
CCTAACCCTAACCCTAACCCTCACACTAACCCTTACCCTTACCCTAAACCTAACCCTAACCCTGAACCTTACCTTAACCCTAACCCTAACCCTAACACTTACCCTAACCCTAACCCTTACCTAACCCTTACAGTTACCCTAACCCTAACCCTAAACTTAACCCCAACCCTAAACCTAAACCTAACCCTAACCCTTACCCTAACACTTACCTAACCATAACCCTCACCCTAACCCTAACGCTTACCCTAACCCTAACCCTAACCCTAATCCTAACCTAACCCTAACCCTAAGCCTAACCCTAACCCTTACCCTTACCCTAACCCTAAGCCTAACCCTAACCCTAAACCTAAACTTAAGCCTTAACCTTACCCTAACCCTAAGCCTAACCCTAACCCTAACCCTTACCTTAACCGTAACCCTAATCCTAACCCTAAACCTAAACCTAACCCTAACCTAAACACTAAACCTAACCCTAAACCTAACCCTAATCCTTACTCTAACCCTAACCCTCACCCTTACCCTAACGCTTACCCTAAACCTAACCCTTACCCTTACCCTAACCCTAACCCTAACCCTCACCCTTACCCTAACCCTAAACCTAACCCTAACCCTAACCCTAACCCTAACCCTAACCCTAACTTCAACCCTAACCCTAACCCTAACCCTTACCCTAACCCTAAACCTAACCCTAACCCTAACCCTTACCCTAACCCTAACCCTAACCCTAACTCTAATCCTAACCCTTACCCTAACCCTAACCCTAAACCTAACCCTAACCCTAACCCTAACTTCAACCCTAACCCTAACCCTAACCCTAACCCTAACCCTAATCCTAACACTAACCCTTAACCTTAGCCTAACCCTAACCCTAAACCTAACCCTAACCCTAATCCTAAACCTAACTTTAACCCTAACCCTATCCCTAAAACTTACCCTTCCCCTAACCCTAACCCTAAACCTAACACTAACCCTAAGCCTAACCCTAACCCTTCCCCCTACCCTAACCCTAAACCTAAACCTAACTCTTACCCTAACCCTAACCCTAACCCTGAACCCTAACCGTAACCCTAACCCTAATCCTTACCCTTATCCTAACACTAACCCTACACCTAACCCTAACCCTAACCTTTACCCTACCCTAATCTTAACCCTAACACTAACCGTAATCTTAACCCTTACCCTTACCCTAACCCTAACCCTAAACCTAACCCTAACCCCACCCTAAACTTTGCCCTTACATTAACCTTAACCCTAAACCTAATCCTAACCCCAACTCTAACCTAACACTAAACTTATCCGTAACCGAACCCTTACCCTTACGTAACCCTAACTCCAAACCTAACCCTAACCCTAACCCTAACCCTAACCCTAACCCTTACACTTATCCAAATCCTAACCCTAAACCTAACACTTACCCTTACCCTAAAGCCTACCCTAACCGTAGGCCTAACCTTAACCCTTTCCCTAACCCTAACACTAACCCTAACCCTTACCCTTGCTCTAAACCTAAACCTAACCCTAACCCTTTCTCTTACTCTAAACCTAAACTCAACCCTAACCCTAACCCTAAAACTTACCCTTACCCTAAACCTAACCCTAATCCTTACCCTAAACCTAACCCTAACCCAAACCCTAACCCTAACCCTAACCCTTATCCAAACCTAACACTAACCCTATCCCTAACCCTTAACCTAACCCTAACACTAACCGTAACCCCTAACCCTAACCCTTACCCTAACCCTAACACTAATGCTAACCCCTAAACCTAACCCTAACCCTGACCCATAACCCTAACCCTAAACCTAACCCTTACCCTACCCTAAACCTAACCCAAACCCTTACCCTAACCCTAAACCTAACCCTAATCCTAACCCTAACCCTAACCCTTACCCTTACCCTAACCCTAAACCTAAACCTAATCCTAACCGTAACCCTAACGCTTACCCTTAACCTAATCCTAACGCTAAATCTAACCATAACCCTAAACCTTACCCTAACCCTAACCCTAACCCTTACCCTAAACCTAACCTTAAACCTAAACCTAACCCTTACCCTTACCCTAAAGCTAACCCTAACCCTAACCCTAACCCTCACCCTTACCCTAACCGTAACCCTAACCTTAAAGCCAACCCTAAACCTAACCCTAACAATAACAGTAACCTTTACCCTTACCCTAACCCTAACCCTAACCCTAACGCTAACCCTAACCCTAACACTTACCCTTAGCCTAACCCTAACCATTTCCCTAACCCTAACCCTAACCCTAACCCTAACCACTAACACTAACCTTAACCTAAACCAACACTAACCCTAACCCTAACCCTTACCCTTACCCTAACCTAACTCTAAACCTAAACCGAACCCTAACCCTAACCCTAACCCTAACCTAACCCTTACCCTAACCATAACCATAACCCTAACCCTAACCTTAACCCTAACGCTAACCCTAACCCTAACCCTAACCCTAACCCTTACCCTTACCCTAAACATAACCGTAAACCTAACCCTAATCCTAACCCTAACCCTAACCTTAACCCTAACCCAATTCCTAACCCTTACCATTATTCTAACCCTAACCCTAAACCTGACCCTAACCCTAACCCTAACCCTAACCCTTACCCTTACCCTATTCCTAAACATAATCCTAACCCTAACCATAACCCTTACCCTTACCCTAACCCTAAACCTAACCCTAACCCCAACCCTAAACCTAAACCTTACCCTTACACTAAACCTAACCTAACCCTTACCCTAACAATGACCCTATCACTAAACCTAACCCTTACCCTTATGTTAACCCTAACCCTAACCGTTACCCTTACCCTAACGCTAACCCTAACCCTAACCTTAACCCTAACACTAACCCTACCCCTTACCCTTACCCTAACCCTAACCCTAACTCTAACCCTAAGCCTAACCCTAACCCTAATCCTTACCGTAAACCTAACCCTAACCCTTACCATAAGCCTATCCCTAAACTTAACCCTAACCCTAATCCTAACACTAACCCTTAACCTTAGCCTAACCCTAACCCTAAACCTAACCCTAACCCTAATCCTAACCCTAAACTTAGCCCTAACCCTATCCCTAACACTTACCCTTACCCTAACCCTAACCCTAAACCTAACACTAACCCTTAGCCTAACCCTAACCCTTCCCCCTACCCTAACCCTAAACCTAAATCTAACTCTAACCCTAACCCTAACCCTAACCCTGAACCCTAACCCTAACCCTAACCCTACCCTAACCCTAAACCTAAATCTAACTCTAACCCTAACCCTAACCCTAACCCTGAACCCTAACCCTAACCCTAACCCTAATCCTTACCCTTATCCTAACACTAAACCTACACCTAACCCTAACCCTAACACTTACCCTTACCCTAACCCTAAACCTAAACCTAATCCTTACCCTAACCTTAACCCTAACACAAGCCCTAATCCTAACCCTAAACCTTGCGCTTACCCTAAACCTAACTCTAAACCTTACCCTAAACATACCCCTAACCCTAACCCTAATCCTTACCTTTATCTTAACCCCAAACCTAACACTTACCCTTACCCTAACGCTAAGCCTAACCCTAAACCTAACCCTAACCATAAACCTAAACATAACCCTAACCATAACCATAACCCTAACCCTTACCCTAATCCTAACCCTGACCCTTACCCTAACCCTAACCCTAACCATAACCCTAACCCTAAACCTAACCTTAACCCTAACCCTTACCCTAACCCTTACCCTAACAATAACCCTGTCCCTAACCCTAACCCTAACCTTTAACCTTACCCTAACCCTAACCCTAACCTTACCCCTAACCCTAACAATAACCCTTACCCAAACCCAAACTCTAACCCAAACTCGTACCCTTACCCTAACCCTAAACCTAAACCTAATCCTTACCCTAACCTTAACCCTAACACAAGCCCTAATCCTAACCCTAAACCTTGCGCTTACCCTAAACCTAACCCTAAACCTTACCCTAAACATAACCCTAACCCTAACCCTAATCCTTACCTATATCTTAACCCCAAACCTAACACTTACCCTTACCCTAACGCTAAGCCTAACCCTAAACCTAACCCTAACCATAACCCTAAACATAACCCTAACCATAACCATAACCCTAACCCTTACCCTAATCCTAACCCTAACCCTTACCCTAACCCTAACCCTAACCGTAACCCTAACCCTAAACCTAACCTTAACCCTAACCCTTACACTTACCCTTACCCTAACCATAACCCTAAACCTAACCCTAACCCTTACCCTTACCCTAACCCTGACCCTAAACTTAACCCTAACCCTAACCCTGATCCTAAGCTTAACCCTAACTCTTATGCTTAACCTAACCCTAACCATAACCCTAACCCTAAACCTAACCCTAACCCTAAACCTAACCCTAACCCTAACCCTAACCCTAACCCTTACCCTAACAATAACCCTGGCCCTAACCCTAACCCTAACCTTTAACCTTACCCTAACCCTAACCCTAAACTTACCCCTAACCCTAACAATAACCCTTACCCAAACCCAAACTCTAACCCAAACTCTTAACCTTACCCTAACCCTAACCTTAACCCTAACACAAACCTAACCCTAACCCTTACCATTACCCTAACCCTAACTCTAAGCCTAAACCTAGCCCTTACCCTTACCCTAATCCTAACCCTAAACTTAACCCTAACCCTAACCCCAACCTTAACCCTAACCCTAAACCTATCCCTAACCCTTACCCTTACCCTTACCCTAACCCTAACCCTAAACCTAACACTAACCCTAACCCGAACCCTAACCCCGAACCCTAAGCCTAACCCTAACCCTAACCCTAACCTTTAACCTTATCCTAACCCTAACCCTAACCCTAACACTTACCCTTACCCTAACCTTAAACCTAAACCCAACCCTGACCCTTACCCTAACCCTAACCCTAACCCTAACCCTTACCCTTACCCTATTCCTAAACCTAACCCTAACCCTAACCCTAACCCTAACCCTTACCCTTACCATAACCCTAAACCTAACCCTAACCCTACCCTAACCCTAAACCTTACCCTTACCATATTCCTAAACCTAACCCTAACCCTAACCCTAACCCTTACCCTTACCCTAACCCTAAACCTTACCCTAACTATAATCTAACCCTAAACCTAACCCTTACCCTTATCTTAACCCTAACCCTAACCCTAACCCTAACCATAAACCTTACCCTAACACAAAACCTAACCCTAACCTCAACTTTAACCCTAACCCTAACCCTACCCCTAACCCTTACCCTAATACTAAGCCTAACCCTAACCCTTACACTTACTCTAACACTAAGCCTAAACCTAACACTAACCCTTACTCTAACCCTAACCCTAACCCTAACCCTAACCATTACCCTGACTCTAACACTAAGCCTAACCCTAAAACTAACCCTTACCCTAACCTAACCCTAACCCTTGCCCTAAACCTAACCCTAAACTCACACTTAAACCTAAGCTTAACCGTACCTCTAACCCTAACCCCTACCCTTACACTAACCCTAACCCTAACTCTAACCCTAAACCCAAACCTAACTCTAACCCTTACCCTAACCCTAACCCTTACTCTAACACTAACCTAAAATTCAAACTTAACCATAACCCTAAACCTAACCCTTACCCTTACCCTAACCCTAACCCTTACACTTATCCTAATCCCAGCCTTAACCCTAACACTTACCCTTACCCTAAACCTACCCTAACCCTTAGCCAAACCCTAACACTTACCAAAATCCTAACCATAACCATAACCCTTACCCTTACCCAAACCCTAAACCTAACCTTAACCCCAACGCTAAACCTAACCATAACCCTTACCAAAACCCAAACTCTAACCCAAACTCTTACCTTTACCCTACCCTAATCTTAACCCTAACCCTAACCCTAACCCTAACCCTTACCCTTACTCTAACCCTAACCCTAAACCTAACCCTAACCCCACCCTAAACTTTACCCTTACTCTAACCCTAACCCTAAACCTAACCCTAACCCCAACCGTAAACCTAACACTAACCTTATCCCTAACCGAACCCTTACCCTTACGTAACCCTAACTCCAAACCTAACCCTAACCCTAACCCTAACCCTAACCCCTAACTCTAACACTAACCCTAACCCTAACAATAACCCTTACACTTATCCTAATCCTAACTCTAACCCTAACACTTACCCTTACCCTAAAGCCTACCCTAACCCTAGGCCTAACCTTAACCCTTTCCCTAACCCTAACCCTAACCCTAACCCTTACCCTTACTCTAAACCTAAACCTAACCCTCACCCTAACCCTAACCCTTTCCCTTACTCTAAACCTAAACTCAACCCTAACCCTAACCCTAAAACTTACCCTTACCCTAAACCTAACCCCAACCCTTACACTAAACCTAACCCTAACCCAAACCCTAACCCTAAACCTAAACCTTATCCTAACCCTAACACTAACCCTATCCCTAACCCTTAACCTAACCCTAACACTAACCGTAACCCCTAACCCTAAACCTTACCCTAACCCTAACACTAACCCTAACCCCTAAACCTAAACCTAAAACTAACCCATAACCCTAAACCTAACCCTAACCCTTACCCTACCCTAACCCTAACCCAAACCCTTACCCTTACCCTAACCCTAAAACTAACCCTAATCCTAACCCTAACCCTAACCCTTACCCTTACGCTAACCCTAAAACTAACCCTAACCCTAATCCTAACCCTAACCCTAATGTTTACCCTTACCCTAACCCTAACCCTAAACCTAACCCTAACCCTAATCCTAACCCTAAACTTAACCCTAACCCTATCCCTAACAGTTACCCTTACCCTAACCCTAACCCTAAACCTAACACTAACCCTAAGCCTAACCCTAACCCTTCCCCCTACACTAAACCTAAACCTAAATCTAACTCTAACCCTAACCCTAACCCTAACCCTGAACCCTAAGCGTAACCCTAACCCTAACCCTTACCCTTATCCTAACACTAACCCTACACCTAACCCTAACCCTAACACTTACCCTTACCCTAACCCTAAACCTAAAACTAATCCTTACCCTAACCTTAACCCTAACACAAACCCTAATCCTAACCCTAAACCTTGCGCTTACCCTAAACCTAACCCTAAACCTTACCCTAAAAATAACCCTAACCCTAACCCTAATCCTTACCTTTATCTTAACCCCAAACCTAACACTTACCCTTACCCTAACGCTAAGCCTAACCCTAAACCTAACCCTAACCATAACCCTAAACCTAACCCTAACCATAACCATAACCCTAACCCTTACCCTAATCCTAACCCTAACCCTTACCCTAACCCTAACCCTAACCGTAACCCTAACCCTAAACGTAACCTTAACCCTAACCCTTACCCTTACCCTTACCCTAACAATAACCCTAAACCTAACCCTAACCCTTACCCTTACCCTAACCGTGACCCTAAACTTAACCCTAACCCTAACCCTGATCCTAAGCTTAACCCTAACTCTTATGCTTAACCTAACCCTAACCACAACCCTAATCCTAAACCTAAACCTAACCCTAAACCTAACCCTAACACTAACCCTAACCCTAACCCTTACCCTAACAATAACCCTGGCCCTAACCCTAACCCTAACCTTTAACCTTACCCTAACCCTAACCCTAACCTTACCCCTAACCCTAACAATAACCCTTACCCAAACCCAAACTCTAACCCAAACTCTTACCCTTACCCTAACCCTAACCTTAACCCTAACACAAACCTAACCCTAACCCTTACCATTACCCTAACCCTGACTCTAACCCTAACCCTAGCCCTTACCCTTACCCTAATCCTAACCCTAAACTTAACCCTAACCATAACCCTAACCTTAACCCTAACCCTAAACCTATCCCTAACCCTTACCCTTACCCTAACCCTAACCCTAAACCTAACACTAACCCTAACCCGAACCCTAACCCCGAACCCTAAGCCTAACCCTAACGCTAACCCTAACCTTTACCCTTATCCTATCACTAACCCTAACCCTAACCCTAACACTTACCCTTACCCTAACCCTAAACCTAAACCCAACCCTAACCCTTACCCTAACCCTAACCCTAACCCTAACCCTTACCCTTACCCTATTCCTAAACCTAACCCTAACTCAAACCCTAAGCCTAACCCTAACCCTAACCCTTACCGTAACCCTATCCCTAACACTTACCCTAATCCTAACCCTAAACATAACCATAACCCTAACCCTAACACTAACCCTTAACCTTACCCTAACCCTAACCCTAAACCTAACCCTAACCCTAACCCTAACCCTAAACCCTAACCCTAACCCTAACCCTAACCCTAACCCTTACACTTATCCTAATCCTAACCCTGACCCTAACACTTACCCTTACCCTAAAGCCTACCCTAACCCTAGGCCTAACCTTAACCCTTTCCCTAACCCTAACCCTAACCCTTACCCTTACGCTAAACCTAAACCTAACCCTAACCCTAACCCTAACCCTTTCCCTTACCCTAAACCTAAACTCAACCCTAACCCTAACCCTAAAATTTGCCCTTACCCTAAAACTAATCCTAACCCTTCCACTAAACCTAACCCTAACCCAAACCCTAACCCTAAACCTAACCCTTATCCTAACCCTAACACTAACCCTATCCCTTACCCTTAACCTAACCCTAACACTAACCGTAACCCCTAACCCTAAACCTTACCCTAACCCTAACACTAACCCTAACCCCTAAACCTAACCCTAAAACTAACACATATCCCTAAACCTAACCCTAACCCTTACCCTACCCTAACCCTAACCCAAACCCTTACCCTTACCCTAACCCTAAAAGTAACCCTAATCCTAACCCTAACCCTAAACCTTACCCTTAACCTAACCCTAAACCGAACCCTAACCCGAATCCTAACCCTAACCCTAACGCTTACCCTTACCCTAATCCTAACGCTAAACCTAACCATAACCCTAAACCTTACCCTAACCCTAACCCTAACCCTTACCCTAAACCTAACCTTAAACCTAAACCTAACCCTTAACCTTACCCTAACGCTAACCCTAACCCTAACCCTAACCCTCACCCTTACCCTAACCGTAACCCTAACCTTAAAGCCAACCCTAAACCTAACCCTAACAATAACAGTAACCTTTACCCTTACCCTAACCCTAACCCTAACCCTAACGCTAACCCTAACCCTAACACTTACCCTTAGCCTAACCCTAACCATTTCCCTAACCCTAACCCTAACCCTAACCCTAACCCTTACACTTACCCTAACCTAACTGTAAACCTAAACCGAACCCTAATCCTAACCCTAACCCTAACCTAACCCTTACTCTAACCATAACCCTAACCCTAACCCTAACCTTAACCCTAACGCTAACCCTAACCCTAAACCTTACCCTTACCATAAACATAACCGTAAACCTAACCCTAATCCTAACCCTAACCCTAACCTTAACCCTAACCTATTCCTAACCCTTACCATTATTCTAACCCTAACCCTAAACCTTACCCTAACCCTAACCCTAACCCTTACCCTTACCCTATTCCTAAACATAACCCTAAGCCTAACCATAACCCTTACCCTTACCCTAACCCTAAACCTAACCCTAACCCCATCCCTAAACCTAAACCTTACCCTTACACTAAACCTAACCTAACCCTTCCCCTAACAATGACACTATCACTAAACCTAACCCTTACCCTTATCTTAACCCTAACCCTAACCGTTGCCCTTACCCTAACGCTAACCCTAACCCTAATCTTAACCCTAACACTAACCCTACCCCTTACCCTTACCCTAAACCTTACCCTAACTATAACCCTAAGCCTAACCCTAACCCTAAACCTTACCGTAAACCTAACCCTAACCCTTACCCTAACCCTAACCCTAAACTTAACCCTAACCCTAAAACTAACACTAACCCTTAACCTTAGCCTAACCCTAACCCTAAACCTAACCCTAACCCTAATCCTAACCCTAAACTTAACCCTAAC
>JANJXV010000589.1:215000-245000 GCA_024803745.1 Megascapheus bottae | reverse complement strand
TATCTTAACCCTAACCCTAACCGTTAACCTTACCCTAACGCTAACCCTAACCCTAACCCTAACCTAACACTAACCCTACCCCTTACCCTTACCCTAAACCTAACCCTAACTCTAACCCTAAGCCTAACCCTAACCCTAAACCTTACCGTAACCCTAAACATAACCCTTACCCTAACCCTAACCCTAAACTTAACCCTTCCTCTAACACTAAACCTAACCTCAACCTTAACCCTAACCCTAACCCTAACCCTAACCCTTACCCTTAATCTAACCCAAACCCTAACCCTAACCCTTACCCTAACCCTAACCCTAATCCTAACCTCAACTTAACCCTAACCCTAAACCTAACCCTAAACCTAACCCTTACCCTTACCCTAACCCTAAGCCTAAACCTGACCCGAACCCTAACCCTAACCCTAATCCTAACCCTATACCTAACCCTAACCCTAACCTTAACCGTAACCCTAACCCTAACTCTTACCCTTACACTAACCCTAACCCTAACCCTAAACCTAACCCTAATCCTTGCCCTTACCCTCACTCTAACCTTAACCCTAACCCTAACTCTAACACTATCCTGAACTCTAACCCTAATACTTACCCTAACCCTAACCCTAAACCTAACCCTTACCCTTACCCTAATCCTAACCCTAACCCTAACCCTAACCCTAACCTGAACTCTAACCCTTATCCTTACCCTAACCCTAAACCAAAACCTAACCCTAACCCTAAACCTAAACCTTACCCTTAGACTAACCCTAACACTAAACTTAACCCTTAACCTTACCCTTACCCTAACCCTAAACCTAACCCTAACCTTAACCCGAACCCTTACCCTTACCCTAACCCTAACCCTAACCCTTAGCCTTACCCTAACTCTAACCCTAAACTTAACCATAACCATAACCCTAACCTTACCCCTTACCCTAATCCTTACCCTAAACCTAACCGAACCGTAACCCTATCAGAAACCCTAACTCTTATCCTTACCCTAACCCTAACCCTAAACCTATCCCTAACCCTTACCCTTACCATAACCCTAACCCTAAACCTAACACTAACCCTAACCCTAACCCTAACCCCGAACCCTAAGCCTAACCCTAACCCTAACCCTAACCTTTACCCTTATCCTAACACTAACCCTAACCCTAACCCTAACACTTACCTTACCCTAACCCTAAACCTAAACCCAACCCTAACCCTTACCCGAACCCTAACCCTAACCCTTACCCTTACCCTATTCCTAAACCTAACCCTAACTCTAACCCTAATCCTAACCCTAACCCTAATCCTTACCGTAACCCTATCCCTAACCCTTACCCTAACCCTAACCCTAAACATAAACATAACCCTAACCCTAACACTAACCCTTAACCTTACCCTAACCCTAACCCTAACCCTAACCCTAACCCTAACCCTACCTTAACCCTAACCCTATCCCTAAGACTTACGCTTACCCTAACCCTAACCCTAACCCTGAACCCTAACCCTAACCCTAACCCTAACCTTTACCCTTCTCCTAACACTAATCCTACACCTAACCCTAACCCTAACACTTACCCTTAACCTAACCCTAACAATAACCCTTACCCAAACCCAAACTCTAACCCAAACTCTTACCCTTACCGTAACCCTAACCTTAACCCTAACACTAACCCTAAACTTAACCCTTACCATTACCCTAACCCTAACTCTAACGCTAACCCTAGCCCTTTCCCTTACCCTAATCCTAACCCTAAACTTAACCCTAACCCTAATCCTAAACATAACCCTAACCCTAACCATAACCCTTACCCTTACTCTAACCCTAAACCTAACCCTAACCCCAACCCTAACACTAAACCTTACCCTTACACTAAACCTAACCCTTACATAACCATGACCCTATCACTAAAACTAACCCTTACCCTTATCTTAACCCTAACCCTAACCGTTAACCGTACCCTAACGCTAACCCTAACCCTAACCTTAACCCTAACACTAACCCTACCCCTTACCCTTACCCTAAACCTAACCCTAACTCTAACCCTAAGCCTAACCCTAACCCTAAACCTTACCGTAACCCTAACCATAACCCTTAACCTAACCCTAACCCTAAACTTAACCCTTCCTCTAACTCTAAACCTAACCTCAACCCTAACCCTAAACCTAACCCTAACCCTAACCCTTACCCTTAATCTAACCCAAACCCGAACCCTAACCCTTACCCTAACCCTAACCCTAACCCTAACCCTAAACCTATCCTCAACCTTAACCCTAACCCTAAACCTAACCCTAAACCTAACCCTTACCCTTAACCTAAACCTAAGCCTAAACCTGACCCGAACCCTAACCCTAACCCTAATCCTAACCCTATACCTAACCCTAACCCTAACCTTAACCGTAACCCTAACCCTAACTCTTACCCTTACCCTAACCCTAACCCTAACCCTAAACCTAACCCTAACGCTTGCCCTTACCCTCACTCTAACCTTAACCCTAACCCTAACCCTAACACTATCCTGAACTCTAACCCTAATACTTACCCTAACCCTAACCCTAAACCTAACCCTTACCCTTACCCTAACCCTAACCCTAACCCTAACCCTAACCTGAACTCTAACCCTTATCCTTACCCTAACCCTAAACCAAAACCTAACCCTAACCCTAAACCTAAACCTTACCCTTAGACTAACCCTAACACTAAACTTAACCCTTAACCTTACCCTTACCCTAACCCTAACCCTAAACCTAACCCTAACCTTAACCCGAACCCTTACCCTTACCCTAAACCTAACCCTAACCCTTAGCCTTACCCTAACTCTAACCCTAAACTTAACCATAACCATAACCATAACCCTACCCCTTACCCTAATCCTAACCCTAAACCTAACCGAACGGTAACCCTATCCGAAACCCTAACTCTTATCCTTACCATAACCCTAACCCTAAACCTAACACTAACCCTTACCCTGACCCTAACCCTAACCCTAACCCTAACCCTTACCCTAACCCAACCCTAACCCTATACCTTACCCTTACCCTAAGCCTAAAACTATCCCGAACCCTAACCATATCCCTAACCCTACCCTAACCCTAACCCTAACCCTAACCCTAACCCTAACCCTTACCCTTACCCTAACCCTAACCCTAACTCTTAGCCTAACCCTAACCCTAAACTTACCCTAACCATAACCATAAGCCTAACCCCTAACCCTCACCCTAAAACTAACTCTAACCCTTACCATAAGCCTAACCCTAACTTAACCCTAACCCTAACCCTAAACCTAACCTTAACATTAACCCTAACCCTAAACCTTGCCCTTACCCTAACCCTAACCCTAACCCTAAACCTAACACTAACCCTAACCCTCACCCTTACCCTTACCCTAACCCTAACCCTAAACCTAACCCTCACCCTAACCTTAACCCTAACCCTAACCCAAAACTAACCCTAATCCTACCCTTATCCTAAACCTAACCCTAACACTAACACTTACCCTTACCCTGACCCCTACCTTAACCCTAACCCTAACCTTAACTTTAACCCTAAACCTTACCCTAACCCTTACCCTTACCCAAACCCTAAAACTAACCCTAACCCTAACCCTAACTCTTACCCTTACCCTAAACCTAAGCCTAACCCTTATCCTAACACTAACCGTAACCCTAACCCTTAACCTAACCCTAACACTAACCCTAACTCCTAACTCTAACCTTTACCCTAACCCTAACCCTAACCCTAACCATTACCCTTACCCTAACCCTAAACCTAACTCTAACGCTAACCCTAACCCTTATCCTAACCCTAACCCTAACCCTTACTCAAAACCTAACCCTAACCTCAATCTTAACCCTAACTCTAAACTTTACCCTTACCCTAACCCTACCACTAACCCTCACCATTACCCTAACCCTTACCCTAACCCCAACCCTAACCCTTACCCTAACCCTAACCCTAACCCTAACCTCAACCTTAACCCAAAGCCTAAACCTAACCCTTACCCTAACCCTTACCCTTACCCTAAGCCTAACCCTAAAACTAACCCTAACCCTAACCCTAACCCTTACACTAACCCTAATCCTAACACTTACCCTTAGCCTAACCCTAACCCTAAACGTAACCCCAACCATAAACCCAACCCTAACCCTAACCCTAACCCTTACCCTAACCCTAACCCTTACCCTAACTCTAACACTAACCCTAACCCTTAACCTAACATTAACATTAACCCTAATCCCTAACCGTAACCCTTAACCTAACCCTAACCCTAACCCTTACCCTTAATCTAACACTAACCCTAACTCTAACACTAACCCTAACCCTAACCCTAACCTTACCCTAACCCTAAACCTAACCCTTCCTCTAACTCTAACCCTAACCTCAAAGATAACCCTAACCCTAACCTAACCCTAACCCTAACCCTAACCTTTACCCTTACCCTAAACCTTGACCTTACCCTAACCCTAACCCTGAAGCTAACCCTAACCTTAACACTAACCCTAACCCTAAATTTTACCCTTAACCTAACCCTAACCCTAAACCTAAAGCTAACCCTAACCCTTACCTTAACTCTAACCCTAAACCTTACACTAACCCTTACCCTTACACTAACCCTAACCCTAACCCTAACCCTAAACCTAACCCTAACCCTCACCATAACCCTAACACCTAAACATAACCCTAACCCTAACCCTAAACCTACCCCTTAACCTAACCCTAACCCTAACCCTATCCCCTAACCCTAACCCATACCCTAACCCTAACCCTAACCCTTACCCTAACCCTAACCCTAAACCTTAGCCTAACCCTAACCCTAATACTAACCTCAACCCTAACCCTAACCCTTACCCTAACCCTAAGAATAAACCTAACCCGAACCCTAACCCTATCCCTAACCCTACCCTCACCCTAAACCTAACCCTGAACCCTAACCCTAAACCTAACCCTAATCCTACCCTTATCCTAAACCTAAACATAACACTTTCACTTACCCTTACCCTGACCCCTACCCTTACCCTAACCCTAAGCCTAACCCTTACCCTAACCCTAACCCTATACGAACCTCAACCCTAACCCTTACCCTTACCCTAACCCTAAGCCTAAACCTAACCCAAACCCTAACCCTATCCCTAACCCAACCCTCACCCTAACCCTAACCCTAACCCTAACCCTAAACCTAACCTAATCCTACCCTTATTCTAAGCCTAACCCTAACACTAACACTTACCCTTATCCTGACCCCTACCCTAACCCTAACCCTAAACCTAACCCTTACCGTAACCCTAACCCTAACCCTAACCCTTCCCATTACCCTAACCCTTAACCTAACCCTAACCTCAAACTTAACCCAAAGCCTAACCCTAACCCTAACCCTTACCCTTACCCTAACCCTAACCCTAACCATAACCCTAACCCTAATCTTAACACCAACCCTAAACATAACCCTTACCCTAACCCTAACCCTAGCCCTAACACTAAACCTGACCATAAACGTATCCCTTATGCTAACTCTAACCCTAACCCTTAACCTAATCCTAACATTAACCCTAACCCTTAACTCTAAACCTTACCCTAACCCTAACCCTAACCCTAACCCTTACCCTTACCCTGAACCTAACCCTAACTCTAACCCTAACCCTAAGCCTAACCCTAACCCTTACCCTAACCCTAACCCTAACCCTTCCTCTAACTCTAACCCTAACCACAACCATAAACCTAGCCCTAACCCTAACACTTACCCTTCCCATAACCCTAACGCTTATTCTAACCCTAACTCTAAGGCTAAACCTAACCCATCACCTAACCCTAAAACTAACCCTAACCCCTAACCCTAACCCTAACCCTAACACTAACCTTAACCCTAACCCTAACCTTAACCCTTACCCTTACGCTAACCCTAACCCTAAACCTAACCCTAACCATTCCGTTACCCTAAACCTAAACCTAAACCTAACCCTAACACTAACTCTAAACCTAACCGTTACTCTTACCCTAACCCTAAGACTAAACCTAACCCTAACCCTAACATTACCCTTAACCATAACCCTAACACTAACCCTAACCCAAACCCTTACGTTAGCCTAACCCTAACCCTAAAACTAACCCCAACCCTAACCATAACCCTAACCTTTACCCTTACCCTTACCCTAACCCTAAACCTAAACCTAACCCTAACCCTAACCCTAACCATAACACCTAAACCTAATCCTAACCCTAACCGTTACCCTAACCCTAATTCTAACCCTAAACCTAACACTTAATCTTACCCTAACCCTAACCCTTATCCTAACCGTAACCCAACCCTAACCCTTAACCTAACACTAACACTAACCCTAACCCCTGACCCTAACCCTTACCCTAACCTTAACCCTAAACCTAACCCGTCCCCTTACCCTAACCCTAAGCCTAACTCTAACCCTAACCCTAACCCTAACCTACCCTAACCCTAAACCTAACCCTTACGCTAACCCTAACCCTAACCTCAATCTTAACACTTAACCTAACCATAACCCTTACCCTTACCCTTACCCTAACCCTAACCCTAAACCTCAACCTTACCCAAAACCTTAACCTAAACCTAACCGTAACTCTAACCCCTACCATTAACCCATACCCTAACCCTAACCCTGACCCTAATCTTAATTCTAAACCTTAACCTTGACCTTACCCTAACATTAACCCTAAACCTAACCCTAACCCTAACCCTAACCCTAAACCTTACCCTTACCCTAACCCTAACACTAAACCTAACCCTAACCCTAACCCTAACTCTTACCCTTACCCTAACTCTAACCCTAAACTTAACCCTAACCCTCATGCTAACCTTAACACCTAAACGTAACCCTAACCCTTACCCTAACCCTAACCGCAACCCTTACTCAAACCCTAAACCTAACCTCAATCTTAACCCTAACCCTAACCCTAACCCTTACCCTTACCCTAACCCTAACCGTAACCCTAAACCTAACCCTAAACCTAACTCTAATCCTAACCCTAACCCTTACCCTAACACTAACCTTAACCCCAACACTAAATCTAACCCTAACCCTAACCCTAACCCTTACCCTTACCCTAACCCTAACCCTAACCCTAACCCTTTCCCTTACCCTAACCCTAACCCTAACCCTAAACCTAACTCTAACACTAAACTTAACCCTAAACCTTACACTTATCCTTACCTTAACCCTAACCATAACCCTAATCCTTACCCTAACCCTAACCCTAACCTCAACCTTATCGCTAACCCTAACCGTAACGCTTACCCTAACCCTTACCATTACCCAAACCCTAACCCTAACCCTAACCCTAACCCTTACTCTAACCCTAACCCTAACCTCAACCTTAACCCTAACCCTACCCCTAACCCTAAACCTTATCCTTACCCTTACCCTAACACTAAACCTTACCATTGACCTAACCCTAACCCTAACCCTTACCCTAACCCTAACCCTAACCCTTACTCTAAAGCTAACAATAAGGCTAATCTTAACCCTAAACCTTATCCTTACCCTAACCCTAACCCTAACCCTAACCCTAACCCTGACCGTAACCCTAATCCTAACCCTAACCCTAAACTTAACCCTTACCCTTACCCTAACCCTAACCCTAAACCTAAACTTAACCCTTACCCTTACCCTAATCCTCACCCTAACACTAACCTTAAACCTACCCTTAACCTAATCCTTACACTTACCCTAAACCTAACCCTAACCCTAACCCTAAACCTAACCCTAAACCTAACCCTTACCCTTACCCTTACCCTAACCCTAATCCTAAACCTAACCCTAACCCTAACCCTAACCCTTACTCTTACCCTAACCCTAACCCTAACCCTAAACCTAAACCTAAACCTAACCCTTACCCTAACACTAACCCTAACCCTTACCCTAACCCCAACCCTAAACCTAACCTCAACCTTATCCCTAACCCTAACCCAAAACCTTGACCTAATCCTTACCCTAACCCTAACGCTAACCCTAACCCTTACCCTTACCTAACCCTAACCATAAACCTAACCCTAACCCTAATCCTAAACCTAACACTAACTATAACCCAAACCCATACCCTTACCCTAACACTAACACTAAACCTAACCCTAATCCTAACCCTAACCCCCAACCCTAACCCTAACCATAACCCTTACACTCACCCTAACCCTAACCCTAAACCTAAAACTTATCCTAACCCTAACCCTAACCCTAACCCTAAACCTTACCCTTACCATAACACTAACCCTAACCCTAACACATACCCTTAACCTAACCCTAACCCTAACCCTAACTCTTCACCTAACACTAACCATACCCCTAACCCTTAAGCTAACCCTAACCCTAACACTAACCCTAACCCTTACCCTAACACTAACCCCTAACCCTAACCTTTACCTGACCCTAACCCTAACCCTAACCCTTACCCTAACCCTAACCCTAACCCTAACCTTTAACCTTACCTAACCCTAACCCTAAACCTAACCCTCACCCTAACCCTAAACCTAACCATAACCCTAACACAAACCCTTACCCTTACCCTAACCCTAACCCTAAACCTAACCCTAACCCTAACCCTAACCCTAACCCTAACCCAAAACCCTAACCCTAACCCTTACCCTTACCCTAATCCTAACCCTAACTCTAACACTTACCCTAACCCTAACAATAACCCTAACCCTTACACTTTCCCTAACCCCAACCCTAAACTTAATCACAACCCTAAACCTATCCCTAACCCTAACCCTTATCCTAGTAATTGCCCAAACCCTAACCCCTAACCCTAACCCTTACCTAACCCTAACCCTAACCCTAAGCCTTACCTTAACCCCAGCCCTAACCCTAACCGTTACCCTTACCTAAACCTAATCCTAACCCTAACCCTAACCCTAACCCTAACCCTAACCCTAACACAAACCCTTACCCTTACCCTAACCCTAACCGTAAACCTAACCCTAACCCTAACCCTAACCCTAACCCTAACCCTAAACCTAACCCTAAGCCTAACCCTTACCCTAACCCTAACCTAACCAAAACCCTAATCCTTACCCTTACCCTAATCCTAAACCTAACCCTAAACCTAAACCTAACCCTAACCCTTACCCTTACCCTAACCCTAACCCTAACCCTAACCCTTACCCTTACCCTAAACCTAACCCTAAACCTTCCCCTAACAATAACCTTAACCCTAAAACTAACCCTTACCCTTATCTTAAACCTAAACCTAACCCTTACCCTTACCCTAATCCTAACCCTAACCCTAACCTTAACCCTAACCCTAACCCTAACCCTAACCATAACCCTAACCCTAACCCTAACCCTTTCTCTAATCCTAACCCTAACCCTTACTCTTATCCTAACCCTAACCCTAACCCTAAACCTAACCTTAACCCTAACCCTTACCCTTACCCTTACCCTTACCCTAACCCTCACCCTAAACCTAAACCTAACCCTTACCCTTACCCTAATCCTAACCCTAAACTTAACCCTAACCCTAACCCTAACCCTAACCTTAACCATAACCCTTATCCTTACCCTAACCCTAACCATAACCCTAACCCTTAACCTAACCCTAACCCTAAACCTAACCCTTACCCTTACCCTAATCCTAAACCTAAACCTACACGTAACCCTTACCCTGACACTACCCCTAACCATAATCCTAACTCTAACCCTAACCTTAACTCTAACACCTACCCTTACCCTAACCCTAACCCTAACCCTAACCCTAAACCTAACCCTAACACTAACCATAACCCTTACCCTAACAATAACCCTTTCCCTAACACTAACCCTAACACTTACACTTACCCTAACTCTCACCCTAAATTTACGCCTATCCCTAACCCTAACCCTTACCCAAACCCAAACTCTAACCCAAACTCTTACCCATCCCTATCCCTAACCTTAACCGTAACACTAACCAAACCCTAACCCTTACCCTTACCCTAACCCTAAACCTAAAACTAACCCTAACCCTAACCCTAAACCTTACCCTTACCCTAACCCTAAGCCTAAACCTAACCCTAACCCCAACCCTAAACCTAACACTAAGCCTAACCCTAAACCTAACCCTAACCATTACACTTATTCTAACCCTAACCCTAATGCTAACCCTTACCCTTAACCTAACCCCTACCCTAACCTCAACCCTAATCCTAACCCTTACCCTAACCGTAACCTAACCCTAACAGTAACCATTACCCTTACCCTAAACCTAAACCTAACCCAAACACTAAGCCTAACCCTTTCGCTTACCCTAAACCTAAACCTAACCCTAACCCTAACCTTAAAACTTACCCTTACCTAAACCTAACCCTAACCCTAACCTTAACCCCAACGCTAAACCTAACCCAAACCCTTACCCTAAACCTAACTGTAACCCTAACCCTTACTCTAATCCTAACCCTAAACTTAACCCTAACCCTAACCCTAAGTCTAACCCTTACTCTTACCCTAACAGTAACCCTAAACCTAACCCTAACCCTAACCTTAACCCTAACCCTAAACCTATCCCTAACACTTACCCTTACCCTAACCCTAACCTTAAACCTAACACTAACCCTAACCCTAACCCTTACCCTTACCCTAACCCTAACCCTAAAACTAGCTCTAACCCTAACCCTAATCCTAACCCCGAACCGTAACCCTAACCCTAAACCTAAAGCTTACCCTTATCCTAACACTAACCCTAACCCTAACCGTAACCCTAACACTTACCCTTAACCTAACCCTATAACTAACCCTAACCCTAAACCTTACCTTTACCCTAACCCTAACCCTAACCCTTAACCTAACCCTAACCCTAACCCTAACCCTAACCTTAACCCTAACCCTAACCCTTACCCTTACCCTAAACTTAACCCTAACCCTAACCTTAACCCTAACCCTAACCCTAACCCTAACCCTAACCTTAACCCTAACCCTTCTCCTTACAATAACCCTAACCATACGGCTAAACCTAAACCTAACCCTAACACTAAACTTAACCCTTACCATTACCCTAACCCTAAACCTAAACCTAACCGTAACATTTACCCTGACCCTAAGCGTATCCATAATATTAACTCTAACCCTAACCTTAAGCCTAACCCTTACCCTTACCCTAAGCCTAACCCTAAACCTAACCCTAACCCTAAACCTAACCTTAACTCTAACCATAACCCTTAGCCTAACAATAACCCTGGCCCTAACCCTAACTCTTACCCTTACCCTAAACCTAACCCTAACCTTCCGCTAACCCTAACCCTAACCCTTCCCAAACCCAAACTGTTACCCATACCCTAACCCTTAGCTTAACCCTAACACTAACCCTAACCCTAACCCTAACCCTACCCCTAACCCTTACCCTAAACCTAACATTAACACTAACCCTAACCCTCAACCTAACCCTTACCCTTAAGTAACACTAATCCTATCACCTAACCCTAACCCTAACCCTTACACTTATCCTAACCCTAACCCTAACCCTAACCCTAACCCTAACCTTAACCCTAAACCTAACCCTTACCCTTAACCTAACCCTAACCATAAACCTAACTCTAACCCTAACCCTAACCCTATCCTTAACCCTAAACCTAGCCCTATCCCTAACCCTAACCCTAACCCTTACCCTAACCCTAACCCTAACCCTTAACCTAACCCTAACCCTAACCCTAACCCTAAAATAACCCTAACCCTTACACTTACCCTAAACCTAACCCTAACCCTAACCTTAACCCTAACCCTAACCCTAACCCTAACCTTAACCCTAACCCTTCTCCTTACAATAACCCTAACCATACCGCTAAACCTAAACCTAACCCTAACACTAAACCTAACCCTTACCCTTACCCTAACCCTAAACCTAAACCTAACCGTAACATTTACCCTGACCCTAACCGTGTCCATAATACTAACTCTAACCCTAACCTTAAGCCTTACCCTTACCCTTACCCTAAGCCTAATCCTAACCATAACCCTAACCCTAAACCTAACCTTAACTCTAACCATAACCCTTAGCCTAACAATAACCCTGGCCCTAACCCTAACCCTTACCCTTACCCTAACCCTAACCCTAACCTTACCGATAACCCTAACCCTAACCCTTACCCAAACCCAAACTCTAACCCAAACTCTTACCCTTACCCTAACCCTTACCTTAACCCTAACACTAACCCTAACCCTAACCCTTACCTTACCTTAACCCTAACCCTAACCCTACCCCTAACCATTACCCTAAACCTAACATTAACACTAACCCTAACCCTAAACCTAACCCTTACCCTTAAGTAACACTAATCCTATCCCCTAACCCTAACCCTAACCCTTACACTTATCCTAACCCTAACCCTAACCCTTACCCTAACCCTAACCTTAACCCTAAACCTAACCCTTACCCTTAACCTAACCCTAACCCTAAACCTAACTCTAACCCTAACCCTAACCCTATCCTTAACCCTAAACCTAACCCTAACCCTAACCCTAACCCTAACCCTTACCCTTACCCTAACCCTAACCCTAACCCTAACCTTAAACCTAACCCTAAACCTATCCCTAACACTTACCCTTACCCTAACCCTAACACTAAACCTAACACTAACTCTATCCCTAACCCTTACCCTTACCCTAACCCTAAACCTAAAACTAACCCTAACCCTAACCCTAAACCTTACCCTTACCCTAACCCTAAGCCTAAACCTAACCCTAACCCCAACCCTAAACCTAACGCTAACCCTAACCCTAAACCTAACCCTAACCATTACACTTATTCTAACCCTAACCCTAATGCTAACCATTACCCTTAACCTAACCCCTACCCTAACCCTAACCCTAATCCTAACCCTTACCCTAACCTTAACCTAACCCTAACAGTAACCATTACCCTTACCCTAAACCTAAACCTAACCCAAACACTAAGCCTAACCCTTTCGCTTACCCTAAACCTAAACCTAACCCTAACCCTAACCTTAAAACTTACCCTTACCTTAACCTAACCCTAACCCTAACCTTAACCCCAACGCTAAACCTAACCCAAACCCTTACCCTAAACCTAACCGTAACCCTAACCCTTACTCTAATCCTAACCCTAAACTTAACCCTAACCCTAACCCTAAGTCTAACCCTTACTCTTACCCTAACAGTAACCCTAAACCTAACCCTAACCCTAACCCTAACCTTAACCCTAACCCTAAACCTATCCCTAACACTTACCCTTACCCTAACCCTAACCTTAAACCTAACACTAACCCTAACCCTAACCCTTACCCTTACCCTAACCCTATCCCTAAACCTAACTCTAACCCTAACCCTAACCCTAACCCCGAATCCTAACCCTAACCCTAACCCTAAAGCTTACCCTTATCCTAACACTAACCCTAACCCTAACCGTAACCCTAACACTTACCCTTAACCTAACCCTATAACTAACCCTAACCCTAACCATTACCCTAACCCTAACCCTAACCCTAACCCTTAACCTAACCCTAACCCTAACCCTAACCCTAACCATAACCCTAACCTTAACCCTAATCCTTACCCTTACCCTTACCCTAATCCTAATCCTAAAACTAACCCTAACCCTTACCCTTAACCTAAACCTAACCCTAACCCTAACCTTAACCCTAACCCTAACCCTAACCCTAACCCTAACCTTAACCCTAACCCTTCTCCTTACAATAACCCTAACCATACCGCTAAACCTAAACCTAACCCTAACACTAAACTTAACACTTACCCTTACCCTAACCCCAAACCTAAACCTAACCGTAACATTTACCCTGATCCTAACCGTATCCATAATACTAACTCTAACCCTAACCTTAAGCCTAACCCTTACCCTTACCCTAAGCCTAACCCTAACCCTAACCCTAACCATAAACCTAATCTTAACTCTAACCATAAACCTTAGCCTAACAATAACCCTTGCCCTAACCCTAACCCTTACCCTTACCCTAACCCTAACCCTAACCTTACCGCTAACCCTAACCCTAACCCTTACCCAAACCCAAACTCTAACCCAAACTCTTACCCTTACCCTAACCCTTACCTTAACCCTAACACTAACCCTAACCCTAACCCTTACCTTACCTTAACCCTAACCTTAACCCTACCCCTAACCCTTTCCCTAAACCTAACATTAATACTAACCCTAACCCTAAACCTAACCCTTACCCTTAAGTAACACTAATCCTATCCCCTAACCCTAACCCTAACCCTTACACTTATCCTAACCCTAACCCTAACCCTAACCCTTACCCTAACCCTAACCTTAACCCTAAACCTAACCCTTACCCTTAACCTAACCCTAACCCTAAACCTAACTCTAACCCTAACCCTAACCCTAACCCTATCCTTAACCCTAAACCTAGCCCTATCCCTAACCCTAACCCTAACTCTTACCCTAACCCTAACCCTAACCCTTAACCTAACCCTAACCCTAACCCTAACCCTAACCCTAACCTTAACCCTAACCCTTACCCTTACCCTTACCCTAATCCTAACCCTAAAACTAACCCTAACCCTTACCCTTACCCTAAACCTAACCCTAACCCTAACCTTAACCCTAACCCTAACCCTAACCCTAACCTTAACCCTAACCCTTCTCCTTACAATAACCCTAACCATACCTCTAAACCTAACCCTAACCCTAACCCTAACCCTAACCCTAACCTTAACCCTAACCCTAAACCTATCCCTAACACTTACCCTTACCCTAACCCTAACACTAAACCTAACACTAACCCTAACCCTAACCCTAACCCTTACCCTTACCCTAACCCTAAACCTAACTCTAACCCTATTCCTAACCGTAACCCCAAACCCTAACGCTAACCCTAAACCTAAACCTTACCCTTATCCTAACACTAACCGTAACCCTAACCGTAACCGTAACACTTACCCTAACCCTAACCCTAAACCTAACCCTAACCCTTACCCTTACCCTAACCTAAATCCTAACCTTAACCCCAACGCTAATCCTACCCCTAACCCTTACCCTAACCCTAACCCTAACCCTAACCCTAAAACTTACCCTAACCCTAACTCTAACCCTAACCCTAACTCTAACCCTAACCCTTACCCTAACCCTAACCCTAACCCTAACACTAACCCTAACTCTAACCCCAACTCTCACCCTTACCCTAACCCTAATGCTAAATCTAACTCCAACCCTAACCCTAACCCTAACCCCGAACCATAACCCTAACCCTAAGCTAACCCTTACCCTTATACTAACCCTAACTCTTACCCTTACCCTAATGCTAACCCTAACCCTAACCCTAACCTTAACCCTAACCCTAAACCTAAAACATACCCTTACCCTAACCCTAACCCTAACCCTAACAGTAACCGAAACATAACCCTAACCCTAACCCTAACCATAAACCTAACCCTTACCCTAATCCTAACCCTAACCCTTAACCTTACCCTAACCCTAACCCTAAACCTAAACTTAACCCTAATCCTTACCTTTACCCTTACCCTAACCCTCACCCTAAACCTAACCCTAACCCTTACCCTTACACTAACCCTAACCCAACCCTAACCCTAAAACTTACCCTTACCCTAACTCTAAATCTAACCATAACTCTAACCCTAACCCTGACCCTAACCCCAACCCTAAACCTTATCCTTACCCTAACCCTAACCCTAAACCTAACCCTTAACCTAACCCTAAACCTAACCCTTACCCTTACCCTAACCCTAACGCTAAACCTAACTCTAACCCTAACCCTAACCCCGCACCCTAACCCTAACCCTAAGCTAACCCTTACCCTTATCCTGACACTAACCCAAAACCTAAACCTAACACTAACACTTACCCTTACCCTAAACCTAAACCTAACCCTAAGTCTAACCCTTACCCTAACCCTAACCTAACCATAACCCTAACACTTACACTTACCCTAATCCTAAACCTAACCCTAACCCTAACCCTAACCCTAACCCTTACCCGTACCCTAACCCTAACCCTAACCCTAACCCTAACCCTTACCCTTACCATAAACCTAACCCTAAACCTTACCCTAACAATAACCTTAACCCTAACACTAACCCTTACCCTTATCTTAACCCTAATCCTCACCCTAACTCTTACCCTTACCCTAACGCTAACCCTAACCCAAACCTTAACCCTAACCCTAACCCTTACTCTAATCCTAACCCTAACCCTTACCCTTACCCTAACCCTAACCCTAACCCTAAACCTAACCTTAACCCTAACCCTTACCCTTACCCTTACACTTACCCTAACCCTTACCCTAAACCTAAACCTAACCCTTACCCTTACTCTAATCCTAACCCTAACATTAACCCTAACACTAACCCTAACCCTAACCTTAACCATAACCCTTATCCTTCCTCTAACCCTAACCATAACCCTAACCCTTAACCTAACCCTAACCCTAAACCTAACCCTTACCCTTACCCTAATCCTAAACCTAAACCTACACGTAACCCTTACCCTGACACTACCCCTAACCCTAATCCTAACTCTAACCCTAACCTTAACCCTAACCCCTACCCTTACCCTAACCCTAACCCTAACCCTAACCCTAACCCTAAACCTAACCCTAACACTAACCATAACCCTTACCCTAACAATAACCCTTTCCCTAACTCTAACCCTAACCCTTACACTTACCCTAACCCTCACTCTAAATTTACGCCTAACACTAACCCTAACCCTTACCCAAACCCAAACTCTAACCCAAACTCTTACCCATCCCTATCCATAACCTTAACCCTAACACTAACCAAACCCTAACCCTTACCCTTACCCTACCCCTAAACCTAAAACTAACCCTAACCCTAACCCTAAACCTTACCCTTACCCTAACCCTAAGCCTAAACCTAACCCTAACCCCAAACCTAAACCTAACACTAAACCTAACCCTAAACCTAACCCTAACCATTACACTTATTCTAACCCTAACCCTAATGCTAACCCTTACCCTTACCCTAATCCCTACCCTAACCCCAACCCTAATCCTAACCCTTACCCTAACCTTAACCTAACCCTAACAGTAACCATTACCCTTACCCTAAACCTAAACCTAACCCTAACCCTAAGCCTAATCCTTTCCCTTACCCTAAACCTAAACCTAACCCTAACCCTAACCTTAAAACTTACCCTTACCTAAACCTAACCCTAACCCTAACCTTAACCCCAACGCTAAACCTAACCCAAACCCTTACCCTAAACCTAACCGTAACCCTAACCCTTACTCTAATCCTAACCCTAAACTTAACCCTAATCCTAACCCTAAGACTAACCCTTACCATTACCCTAACCCTAACCCTAAACCTAACCCTAACCCTAACCCTAACCCTAACCCTAACCTTAACCCTAACCCTTCTCCTTACAATAACCCTAACCATACCGCTAAACTTAAACCTAACCCTAACACTAAACCTAACCCTTATCCTTAACCTAACCCTAAACCTAAACCTAACCGTATTATTTACCCTGACCCCAAGCGTATCCATAATACTAACTCTAACCCTAACCTTAAGCCTAAGCCTTACCCTTACCCTAAGCCTAACCCTAACCCTAACCCTAAACCTAAACCTAACCTTAACTCTAACCATAACTCTTAGCCTAACAATAACCCTGGCCCTAACCCTAACCCTTACCCTTACCCTAATCCTAACCCTAAAACTAGCCCTAAGCCTTACCCTTACCCAAACCTAACACTAACCCTAACCTTAACCCTAACCCTAACCCTAACCCTAACGCTAACCTTAACCCTAACCCTTCTCCTTACAATAACCCTAACCATACCCCTAAACCTAAACCTACCCCTAACACTAAACCTAACCCTTACCCTTACCCTAACCCTAAACCTAAACCTAACCGTAACCGTTACCCTGACGCTAACCCTATCCATAATACTAATTCTAACCCTAACCTTAAGCCTAACCCTTACCCTTACCCTAACCCTAACCCTAACCCTAACCCTAAACCTAACCTTAACTCTAACCATAAACCTTAGCCTAACAATAACCCTGGCCCTAACCCTAACCCTTACCCTTACCCTAACCCTAAACCTAACCTTACCGCTAACCCTAACCCTAACCCTTACCCAAACCCAACTCTAACCCAAACTCTTACCGTTACCCTAACCCTAAACTTAACCCTAACAGTAACCCTAACCCTAACCCTTACCTTACCTTAACCCTAACCCTAACCCTAACCCTTACCCTAAACCTAACATTAACACTAACCTAACCCTAAACCTAACACTTACCCTTAAGTAACACTAATCCTATCCCCTAACCCTAACCCTAACCCTAACCCTTACACTTATCCTAACCCTAACCCTAACCCTAACCCTTACCCTAACCCTAACCCTAAACCTAAACCTAACCCTTACCCTTAACCTAACCCTAACCCTAAACCTAACTCTAACCCTAACCCTAACCATATCCTTAACCCTAAACCTAACCCTATCCCTAACATTTACCCTTACCATTACCCTAACCCTAACCCTAACCCTAACCTTAATCCTAAACCTAACCCTATCCCTAACACTTACCCTACCCTAACCCTAACACTAAAGCTAACACTAACCCTAACCCTAACCCCAACCCTTACCCTTACCCTAACCCTAACCCTAAACCTAACTCTAACACTATTCCTAACTGTAACCCCAAACCCTAACGCTAACCCTAACCTGAACCTTACCCTTATCCTAACACTAACCCTAACCCTAACTGTAACCCTAACACTTACCCCTAACCTAACCCTAAACCTAACCCTAAACCTAACCCTTACCCTAACCCTAACCCTAACCCTAACACTAACTCTAACCCAAAACCTAACCTTAACCCTAACCCTTACACTTACCTTAACCCTAACCCTAACCCTAACCTTAACCCTAACCCTAAACCTAACCCTAACCTTAACCATAACCCTTAGCCTTACACTCACAATAACCATAACCCTAAACCTAAACCTAACACTAAACCTAAATCTTACCCTTACCCTAAACCTAAACCTAAACCTAACCGTAACCTTTACCCTGACCCTAACCCTATCCATAATCCTAACTCTAAGCCTAACCTTAACCCTAAAACTTACCCTTACCCTAACCCTAACCCTAAGCCTAACTCTAACACTAACCTTAACCTTAACCCTAAACCTAACCCTATCCCTACCACTAAAACTAACCCTAACCCCGAACCCTAATCTTAACCCTAACCCTAACCCCATCTCTAACACTTACCCTAACCCTATTCCTAACCCTAAACCTAACACTAACCCTCACACTAACCCTAACCCTTACCCATAGCCTAACCCTAACCCTAAACCTAACTCTAAACCTAACCCTAACCCTAACCTTAACCCTAAACCTAACCCTATCCCTAACCCTTACCCTTACCCTAACCCTAACCCTAACCCTAACCTTAACCCTAACCATAACCCGAACCCTAACAGTTACCCTTAACCTAACCCTAACCCTAAACCTAACTCTAACCCTAACCCTAACCCTAACCCCGAACCCTAACCCTAACCCTAACCCTAAACCTTACCCTTATCCTAACACTAAACCTAACCCTAACCGTAACCCTAACACTTACCCTTAACATAAACCTAAACCTAACCCTAACACTAACCCTTAACCTAACCCTACCCTAAACCTAACCCTAACCCTTACCCAAACCCTAACACTAACCCTAACCCTAAACCTAACCCTAACCCTTACCCTTACCCTAACCCTAACCATAAACCTAAAGTTAACCCTTACCCTTACCCTTTCCCTAACCCTAACCCTAAACCTAAACCTAACCCTTACCCTTACCCTAACCCAAAACCTAAACCTAACCATAACCTTTACCATGACCCTAACCCTATCCATAATCCTTACTCTAAACCTAACCTTAACCCTAACCCTTACCTTACCCTAACCCTAACCCTAACCCTAAACCTTACCCTTACCGTAACCCGAACACTAAACCTAACACTAACCCCAACCCTAAACCTAACATTAACACTAACCCTAACCCTAAACCTAACCCTTTCCCTTATGTAACACTAATCCTAAGCCCTAATCCTAACCCTAACCCTAACCCTTAAACTTATCCTAACCCTAACCCCAACGCTAACACTTACACTTACCCTAACCCCTACCCTAACCCTAACCCTAACCCTAACCCTAACCCTAACACTTATCCTTACCCTAACCCCTACCCTAACCCTAACCCTAACCCTAACACTTACCCTTACCCTAACCCTTACCCTAACCCTAACCCTAACCCTAACTGTTACCCTTACCTTAACCCTAATCCTAAACCTAACTCTAACCCTAACCCTAACACTAACCTTAACCCCAACCCTATCCCTAACCCTTACCCTTACCCTAACCCTAAACCTAACTCTAATCCTAACCCTAACCCTAACCCTTACACTTATCCTAACCCTAACCCCAACCCTAACACTTACACTTACCCTAACCCCTACCCTAACCCTAACCTTAACCCTAACCCTAACCCTAACCCTTACCCTTACCCTAACCCTAAACCTAACTCTAACCTTAAACCTATCCCTAACCCTATCCCTAACCCTTACCCTTACCCTAACCCTAAACCTAAACCTAACAATAACACTAACCCTAACCCTAACCCTTACCCTAACCCTAACCCTAAACCTAACTCTAACCCTTATCCTTACACTAACCCTAACCATAACCCTAACCCTAAACCTAACCCTAACACTAAACCTAACCCTTACCCTTACCCTAACCCTAACCCTAACCCTCACCCTAACCCTTATTCTTACCCTAAAGCTAACGCTAACCCTAACCTTAACCCTCACACTAACCCTACCACTTACCCTTACCCAAAACCTAACGCTAACGCTAACCCTAACCCTAAACCTAACCCTTACCCTAACCCTAACACTAACCCTTAACCTAACCCTAACCCTAACCCTAAAACTAACCCTAACCCTAACCCTAACTCTAACCTTAAACCTAACCCTAACCCTATCCCTAACCCTTACCCTTACCCTAACCCTAACCCTAAACCTAACACTAACCCTAACCCTAACCGTTACCCTTACCCTAACCCTAACCCTAAGCCTAACTCTAACCCTAAACCTAACCCTAACCTCGAAGCTAACCCTAACCCTAACCCTAAACCTTACCCTTATCCTACCACTAAACCTAACCCTAACCGTAACCCTAACACTTACCCTTCACATAAACCTAAACCTAACCCTAACCCTAACCCTTACCCTAATCCTACCCTAAACCTAACCCTAACCCTTACCCTAACCCTAACACTAAACCTAACCCTAAACCTAACCCTAACCCTTACCCTTACCCTAACCCTAACCCTAAACCTAAACTTAACCCTTACCCTTACCCTTTCCCTAACCCTAACCCTAAACCTAACCCTAACCCTTACCCTTACCCTAACCCTAAACCTAAACCTAACCGTAACCTTTACCATGACCCTAACCCTATCCATAATCCTTACTCTAACCCTAACCTTAACCCTAACCCTTACCCTTACCCTAACCCTAACCCTAAACCTTACCCTTACCGTAACCCTAACACTAAACCTAACGCTAACCCCAACCCTAAACCTAACATTAACACTAACCCTAACCCTAAACCTAACCCTTTCCCTTATGTAACACTAATCCAAAGCCATAATCCTAACCCTAACCCTAACCCTTACACTTATCCTAACCCTAAACCCAATCCTAACACTTTCACTTACCCTAACCCCTACCCTAACCCTAACCCTAACCCTAACCCTAACCCTAACACTTACCCATACCCTAACCCCTACCCTAAGCCTAACCCTAACCCTAACACTTACCCTTACCCTAAGCCTTACACTAAACCTAACCCTAACCCTAACCCTTACCCTTACCTTAACCCTAACCCTAAACCTAACTCTAACCCTAACCCTAACACTAACCTTAACCCTAACCCTAGCCCTAGCCCTAACCCTTACCCTTATCCTTACCCTTATCCTACAAGTAACCCTAACCTTAACCCTAACCCTAACCCTATCCCTAACCCTTACCCTAACCCTAACCCTAACCATAACCCTAACCCTACCCTTAACCTTAACCCTAACCCTAACCCTAACCTTAACCCTAACCCTTATCCTTACACTAACCCTAACCATAACCCTAACCCTAAACCTAACCCTAACACTAAACCTAACCCTTACCCTTACCCTAAACCTAACCCTAACCCTAAACCTAACCCTAACTCTAACCCTAACCCTTACAATAACCCTAACCCTTACCCAAACCCAAACTCTTACCCAAAATCTTACCCTTATCCTAACCCTAACCTTAACCCTAACACTAAACCTAAACCTAACCCTAACTCTAACCCTAAACCTTAGCCTTACCCTAACCCAAACACTAAATCTAACCCTAACCCCAACCCTAAACCTAACACTAACACTAACCCTAACCCTAAACCTAACCCTTACCCTTAAGTAACCCTAGTCCTAACCCTTAACCCTAAACCTAACCCTAACCCTTCACTTATCCTAACCCTAAACCCTACCCTAACACTTACCCTTACCCTAACCCTTACCCTAACCCTAACTCTTACCCAAACCCAAACTCTTACCCAAACTCTTAACCTTACCCTAACCCTAACCTTAACCCTAACACTAAATCTAAACCTAAACCTTATCCTTACCCTAACCCTAACCCTAAACCTAACCCAAACGCTAACCCTAACCCTTACCCTTACCCTAACCCTAATCCTAACCCTAACCCTAACCCTTACCCTTACCCTAAACCTAACCCTAAACCTTACCCTAAACATAACCTTAACCCTAACCCTAAACCTAACACATACCATTACCCTAACCCTAACCCTAACTGTAACCCTAAACATAACCCTAACTCTAACCCTAACCCTAAACCTATCCCTAACCCTTACCCTAACCCTAACCCTAACTCTAAACCTAACCCTAACCCTAACCCTAACCCTAACTCTAAACCTAAACTTAACTGTAACCATAAGCTTAACCCTAACCCTTACCTTAACCCTAACCCTAAACCTAACCCTAACACTAACCCTAACCCTAACCTTAACCCTAACCCTAACCCTATACCTAACCCTTACCCTAACCCTAACCCTAACCTTAAACTTAACCCTAACCCTTACCCTTACCCTAACCCTAACCCTAACCCTAACCCTAAACCTATCCCTAAACTTTACCCTAACCATAACCTTAACCCTAACCCTAACCCTTACCCTTACCTTAACCCTAATCTTAACTCTAAACCTTACCCTTACACTAAGGCTAACCCTAACTCTAACCTTAACCCTAACCCTAAACCTAACACATACCCTTACCCTAACCCTAACCCTAACCATAACCCTAACACTTACCCTTACCCTGACCCCTACCCTAACCCTAACCCTAACCCTAATACTTACCCTTACCCTAACCCTTACCCTAACCCTAAACCTAACCCTTAACCTTACCTTAACCCTAACCCTAAACCTAATTCTAACCCTAACCCTAACACTAACCTTAACCCTAACCCTAGCCCTATCCCTAAACCTTACCCTTACCCTTACCCTTATCCTAAAAGTAACCCTAACCTTAACCCTAACCCTAACCCTAATCATTACCCTTACCCTAACTATAAACCTAACTCTAACCTTAACCCTAACCCTAACCCTATCCCTAACCCTTACCCTTACCCTAACCCTAACCCTAAACCTAACACTAACCCTAACCTTAACCCTAACCCTAACCCTAATCCTTACCCTTACCCTAACCCTAAACCTAACTCTAACCTTAACCCTAATCCTAACCCTATCCCTAACCCTTACCCTTACCCTAACCCTAACCCTAAACCTAACCCTAACCCTAACCCTAACCCTTACCCTTACCCTAACCCTAACCCTAACTCTAACCCTAACCTTAACCCTAACCCTAACCCTAACCCTAACCTTACCCCTAACCCTTATCCTTACACTAACCCTAACCATAACCCTAACCCTAAACATAACCCTAACACTAAACCTAACCCTTACCCTTACCCTAAACCTAAACCTAAACCTAACCGTAACCTTTACCCTGACCCTAATCCTATCGGAATCCTAACTCTAACCCTAACCTTAACCCTAACCCTTACCCTTACCCTAACCCTAACCCTAACCCTAAGCCTTACCCTAAACCTAACCCTAACCCTTAACCTAACCTTAACAATAACCCTGGCCCTAACCATAACCCTAACCCTTACCCTTACCCTAACCCTAAACCTAACCTTACCCCTAACCCTAACACTAACCCTTACCCAAACCCAAAATCTAACCTAAACTCTTACCCTTACCCTAACCCTAAACTTAACCCTAACACTAACCCTATCCCTAACCCTTACCCTTACCCTAACCCTAACCCTAAAACTAACCCTAAACCTAACCCTAAACCTTACCCTTACCCTAACCCTAAGCCTAAACCTAACCCTAAACCCAACCCTAAACCTATCACTAACCCTAACCCTAACCCTAACAATTACCGTTACATAACCCTAACCCCAAACCTAACCCAAACCCTAACCCTAACCCTAATCCTAACTCTTACCCTTACCCTAACCCCTACCCTAACCCTAACCCTAATCCTAACCCTTACCCTAACCCTAACCCTAACCCTCACCCTAACCCTTACTCTTACCCTAACGCTAACGCTAACCCTAACCTTAACCCTCACACTAACCCTAACCCTAACCCTAACCCTAAACCTAACTCTAACCCTAACCCTAACCCTAACCCTTACCCTTACCCTAACCCTAACCCTAAGCCTAACTCTAACCCTAAACCTAACCCTAACCTCGAAGCTAACCCTAACCCTAACCCTAACCCTTACCCTTATCCTAACACTAAACCTAACCCTAAACGTAACCCTAACACTTACCCTTAACATAACCCTAAACCTAACCCTAACCCTAACCCTTACCCTAACCCTACCCTAAACATAACCCTAACCCTTACCCTAACCCTAACACTAACCCTAACCCTAAACCTAACCCTAACCCTTACCCTTACCCTAACCCTAACCCTAAACGTAAACTTAACCCTTACCCTTACCCTTTCCCTAACCCTAATCCTAAACCTAACCCTAACCCTTACCCTTACCCTAACCCTAAACCTAAACCTAACTGTAACCTTTACCATGACCCTAACCCTATCCATAATCCTTACTCTAACCCTAACCTTAACCCTAACCCTTACCCTTACCCTAACCCTAACCCTAACCCTAAACCTTACCCTTACCGTAACCCTAACACTAAACCTAACACTAACCCCAACCCTAAACCTAACATTAACACTAACCCTAACCCTAAACCTAACCCTTTCCCTTATGTAACACTAATCCAAAACCCTAATCCTAACCCTAACCCTAACCCTTACACTTATCCTAACCCTAACCCCAACCCTAACCCTAACCCTAACCCTAACCCTAACACTTACCCATACCCTAACCCCTACCCTAAGCGTAACCCTAACCCTAACACTTACCCTTACCCTAAGCCTTACCCTAACCCTAACCCTAACCCTAACCCTTACCCTTACCTGAACCCTAAACCTAAACCTAAATCTAACCCTAACCCTAACACTAACCTTAACCCTAACCCTAGCCCTAGCCCTAACCCTTTCCCTTACCCTTACCCTTATCCTAAAAGTAACCCTAACCTTAACCCTAACCCTAACCCTAACCCTTACCCTTACCCTAACCCTAAACCTAACTCTAACCTTAAACCTAACCCTAACCCTATCCCTAACCCTTACCCTTACCCTAACCCTAAACTTAACTCTAACCCTAACCCTAACCATAACCCTAACCCTACCCTTAACCCTAACCCTAACCCTAACCCTAACCCTAACCTTAACCCTAACCCTTATCCTTACACTAACCCTAACCATAACCCTAACCCTAAACCTAACCCTAACACTAAACCTAACCCTTACCCTTACCCTAACCCTAACCCTAACCCTAAACCTAACCCTAACTCTAACCCTAACCCTTACAATAACCCTAACCCTTACCCAAACGCGAACTCTTACCCAAACTATTACCCTTATCCTAACCCTAACCTTAACCCTAACACTAAACCTAAACCTAACCCTTATCCTTACCCTAACTCTAACCCTAAACCTAACCCTAACTCTAACCCTAAACCTTAGCCTTACCCTAACCCTAACACTAAACCTAACCCTAACCCCAACCCTAAACCTAACACTAACACTAACCCTAACCCTAAACCTAACCCTTACCCTTAAGTAACCCTAGTCCTAACCCTTAACCCTAAACCTAACCCTAACCCTTCACTTATCCTAACCCTAACCCCTACCCTAACACTTACCCTTACCCTAACCCCTACCCTAACCCTAACCCTAACCCTTACCCTAACCCTAACCCTAACCCTAACCCTTACCCTTACCCTAAACCAAAACCAAACCCTAACCCTAACCTAACCTTAACCCTAACCCTAACCCTAACCCTAACACTAAACCTAACCCTAACTCTAACCCTAACCCTTACCCTAACCCTAACCCTTACCCAAACCCAAACTCTTACCCAAACTCTTAACCTTACCCTAACCCTAACCTTAACCCTAACCCTAAACCTAAACCTAAACCTTATCCTTACCCTAACCCTAACCCTAAACCTAACCCTAACGCTAACCCTAACCCTTACCCTTACCCTAACCCTAATCCTAACCCTAACCCTAACCCTTACCCTTACCCTAAACCTAACCCTAAACCTTACCCTAACCATAACCTTAACCCTAACCCTAACCCTTACCCTTATCTTAACCCTAATCCTAACCCTAACCCTTACCCTTACCCTAACGCTAACCCTAAACCTAACCTTAACCCTAACCCTAAACCTAACACATACCCTTACCCTAACCCTAACCCTAACTGTAACCCTAAACATAACCCTAACTCTAACCCTAACCCTAAACCTATCCCTAACCCTTACCCTAACCCTAACCCTAACCCTAACTCTAAACCTAACCCTAACCATAACCCTTACCCTCACCCTAACCCTAACCCTAAACTTAACTGTAACCATAACCCTAACCCTAACCCTTACCCTAACCCTAACCCTAACCCTAACCTTAACCCTAACCCTAACCCTATACCTAACCCTTACCCTAACCCTAACCCTAACCTTAAACTTAACCCTAACACTTACCCTTACCCTAACCCTAACCCTAACCCTAAACCTAACCCTAAACCTTACCCTAAACATAACCTTAACCCTAACCCTAACCCTTACCCTTATCTTAATCCTAATCCTAACTCTAAACCTTACCCTTACACTAAGGCTAACCCTAACTCTAACCTTAACCCTAACCCTAAACCTAACACATACCCTTACCCTAACCCTAACCATAACCATAACCCTAACACTTACCCTTACCCTAACCCCCACCCTAACCCTAACCCTAACCCTAACACTTACCCTTACCCTAACCCTTACCCTAACCCTAACCCTAACCCTAACCCTTACCCTTACCTTAACCCTAACCCTAAACCTAATTCTAACCCTAACCCTAACACTAACCTTAACCCTAACCCTAGCCCTATCCCTAACCCTTACCCTTACCCTTACCCTTATCCTAAAAGTTACCCTAACCTTAACCCTAACCCTAACCCTAATCCTTACCCTTACCCTAACCCTAAACCTAACTCTAACCTTACCCTAACCCTAAGCCTATCCCTAACCCTTACCCTTACCCTAACCCTAACCCTAAACCTAACACTAACCGTAACCTTAACCCTAACCCTAACCCTAATCCTTCCCCTTACCCTAACCCTAAACCAAACTTTAACCTTAACCCTAACCCTAACCCTATCCCTAACCCTTACCCTTACCCTAACCCTAACCCTAAACCTAACCCTAACCCTAACTCTAACCCTTACCCCTACCCTAACCCTAACCCTAACTCTAACCCTAACCTTAACCCTAACCCTAACCCTAACCCTAACCTTACCCCTAACCCTTATCCTTACACTAACCCTAACCATAACCCTAACCCTAAACCTAACCCTAACACTAAAACTAACCCTTACCCTTACCCTAAACCTAAACCTAAACCTAACCGTAACCTTTACCCTGACCCTAATCCTATCCTAATCCTAACTCTAACCCTAACCTTAACCCTAACCTTTACCCTTAACCTAACCCTAACCCTAAGCCTAACCCTAAACCTAACCCTAACCCTTACCCTAACCTTAACAATAACCCTGGCCCTAACCCTAACCCTAACCCTAACCCTTACCCTAACCCTAAACCTAACCTTACCCCTAACCCTAACACTAACCCTTACCCAAACCCAAAATCTAACCTAAACTCTTACCCTTACCCTAACCCTAAACTTAACCCTAACACTAACCCTATCCCTAACCGTTACCCTTACCCTAACCCTAACCCTAAAACTAACCCTAACCCTAACCCGAAACCTTACCCTTACCCTAAACCTAAGCCTAAACGTAACCCTAAACCCAACCCTAAACCTATCACTAACCCTAACCCTAACCCTAACCATTACCGTTACGTAACCCTAACCCCAAACCTAACCCAAACCCTAACCCTAACCCTAATCCTAACTCTTACCCTTACCCTAACCCCTACCCTAACCCTAACCCTAACCCTAACCCTAACCCTTACCCTAACCCTAACCCTAACCCTCACCCTAACCCTTACTCTTACCCTAACGCTAACGCTAACCCTAACCTTAACCCTCACACTAACCCTACCCCTTACACTTACCCTAAACCTAACGCTAACTCTAACCCTAACCCTAAACCTAACCCTTACCCTAACCCTAAACCTAACACTTAACCTAACCCTTACCCTAACCCTAAAACTAACCCTAACCCTAACCGTAACTCTAACCTTAAACCTAACCCTAACCCTATCCCTAACCCTTACCCTTACCCTAACCCTAACCCTAAACCTAACTCTAACCCTAACCCTAACCCTAACCCTTACCCTTACCCTAACCCTAACCCTAAGCCTAACTCTAACCCTAAACCTAACCCTAACCTCGAAGCTAACCCTAACCCTAACCCTAACCCTTACCCTTATCCTAACACTAAAACTAACCCTAACCGTAACCCTAACACTTACCCTTAACATAACCCTAAACCTAACCCTAACCCTAACCCTTACCCTAACCCTACCCTAAACCTAACCCTAACCCTTACCCTAACCCTAACACTAACCCTAACCCTAAACCTAACCCTAACCCTTACCCTTACCCTAACCGTAAACCTAAACTTAACCCTTACCCTTACCCTTTCCCTAAACCTAACCCTAAACCTAACCCTAACCCTTACCCTAACCCTACCCTAAACCTAACCCTAACCCTTACCCTAACCCTAACACTAACCCTAACCTTAACCATAACCCTTACCCTTACCCTAACCCTAACCCTAACCCTAAACCTTACCCTTACCGTAAACCTAACACTAAACCTAACACTAACCCCAACCCTAAACCTAACATTAACACTAACCCTACCCTAAACCTAACCCTTTCCCTTATGTAACACTAATACTAAGCCCTAATCCTAACCCTAACCCTAACCCTTACACTTTTCCTAACCCTAACCCCAACCCTAACACTTACTCTTACCCTAACCCCTACCCTAACCCTAACCCTAACCCTACCCCTAACACTTACCTTTACCCTAACCCCTACCCTAACCCTAACCCTAACCCTAACACTTACCCTTACCCTAACTCTAACCCTAACCCTAACCCTAACCCTAACACTTACCTTTACCCTAACCCCTACCCTAACCCTAACCCTAACCCTAACACTTACCCTTACCCTAACCCTTACCCTAACCCTAACCCTAACCCTAACCCTTACCCTTAACTTAACCCTAACCCTAAACCTAACTCTAACCCTAACACTAACACTAACCTTAACCCTAACCCTAGCCCTATTCCTAACCCTTACCCTTACCCTTAAACTTATCCTAAAAGTAACCCTAACCTTAACCCTAACCCTAACCCTAACCCTTACCCTTACCCT
>JANJXV010000589.1:152500-210000 GCA_024803745.1 Megascapheus bottae | reverse complement strand
TAACCCTTACCCTTACCCTAACCCTAACCCTAAACCTAACATTAACCCTAGCCCTAACCCTAACCCTTAACCTTACCCTAACCCTAAACCTAGCTCTAACCGTAACCCTAACCCTAACCCTAACTCTAACCCTAACCGTAACCCTAACCCTAACCCTAACTCTAACCTTAACCCTAATCCTTATCCTTACACTAACCCTAACCATAACCCTAACCCTAACCCTAAACCTAACCCTAAACCTTACCCTAACCATAACCTTAACCCTAACCCTAACCCTTACTCTTATCTTAACCCTAATCCTAACTCTAACCCTTACCCTTACCCTAACGCTAACCCTAACTCTAACCTTAACCCTAACCCTAAACCTAACACATACCCTTACCCTAACCCTAACCCTAACCCTAAACATAACCCTAACTCTAACCCTAACCCTAACCCTATCCCTAACCCTTAACCTAACCCTAACCTTAACTCTAATCCTAACCCTAAACCTAACCCTTACCATAACCCTAACCCTAACCCTAAACTTAACCGTAATCATAACCCTAAACTTAACCCTTACCCTTACCCTAACCCTAACCCTAAACCTAACCATAATCCTAACCCTAACCTTAACCCTAACCCCAACCCTATCCCTAACCCTTACCCTAACCCTAAACCTAACCCTAACCCTAACCCTTACCCTAACCTTTACACTTATCCTAACCCTAACCCCAACCCTAACACTTACTCTTACCCTAACCGCTACCCTAACCCTTACCCTAACCCTAAACCTAACACTTACCCTTACCCTAAACCTTACCGTAACCCTAACCCTAACCCTAACCCTTACACTTACCTTAACCCTAATCCTAAACCTAACTCTAACCCTAACCCTAACACTAACCTTAACCCTAACCCTAGCCCTATACCTAACCCTTTCCCTTACCCTTAACCTTATTCTAAAAGTAACCCTAACCTTAACCCTAACCCTAACCCTAACCCTTACCCTTACTCTAACCCTAAACCTAACTCTAACCTTAAACCTAACCCTAACCCTATCCCTAACCCTAACCCTTACCCTTACCCTAACCCTAAACCTAACTCTAACCCTAACCCTAACCCTAACCCTAACCCTAAACCTAACTCTAACCCTAACCTTAACCCTAACCCTAACCCTAACCCTAACCTTAACCCTAAACCTTATCATTACACTAACCCTAACCATAACCCTAACCCTAAACCTAACCGTAACACTAAACCTAACCCTTACCCTTACCCTAACCCTAACCCTAAACCTAACCCTAACTCTAACCCTAACCCTTACAATAACCCTAACCCTTACCCAAACCCAAACTCTTACCCAAACTCTTACCCTTATCCTAACCCTAACCTTAACCCTAACACTAAACCTAAACCTAAACCTTATCCTTACCCTAACTCTAACCCTAAACCTAACCCTAACTCTAACCCTAAACCTTAGCCTTACCCTAACCCTAACACTAAACCTAACCCTAACCCCAACCCTAAACCTAACACTAACACTAACCCTAACCCTAAACCTAACCCTTACCCTTAAGTAACCCTAGTCCTAACCCTTAACCCTAAACCTAACCCTAACCCTTCACTTATCCTAACCCTAACCCCTACACTAACACTTACCCTTACCCTAACCCCTACCCTAACCCTAAACCTAACCCTTACCCTAACCCTAACCCTAACCCTAACCCTAACCCTTACCCTTACCCTAAACAAAAACCAAACCCTAACCCTAACCCTAACCTAAACTTAACCCTAACCCTAACCCTAACCCTAACACTAAACCTAACCCTAACTCTAACCCTAACCCTTACCCTAACCCTAACTCTTACCCAAACCCAAACTCTTACCCAAACTCTTAACCTTACCCTAACCCTAACCTTAACCCTAAGACTAAACCTAAACCTAAAGCTTATCCTTACCCTAACCCTAACCCTAAACCTAACCCTAACGCTAACCCTAACCCTTACCCTTATCTTAACCCTAATCCTAACCCTAAACCTTACCCTTACCCTAAAGCTAACCCTAAACCTAACCTTAAACCCAACCCTAAACCGAACACATACCCTTACCCTAACCCTAACCATAACCATAAATGTAACCCTAAACATAACCCTACCTCTAACCCTAAACCTAAACCTATCCCTAACCCTTACCCTAACCCTAACCCTAACTCTAAACCTAACCCTAACCCTAACCCTTACCATAACCCTAACCCTAACCCTAAACTTAACCGTAATCATAACCCTAAACTTAACCCTTACCCTTACCCTAACGCTAACCCTAAACCTAACCATAACCCTAACCCTAACCTTAACCCTAACCCTAAACCTATCCCTAACCCTTACCCTAACCCTAAACCTAACCCTAACCCTAATCCTAACCCTAAACCTAACCCTAACTCTAACCCTAAACCTGAGCCTAACAATAACCCTGGCCCTAACCCTAACCTTAACCCTTACCGTTACCCTAACCTTTACACTTATCCTAACCCTAACCCTAACCCTAACACTTACCCTTACCTTAACACCTACCCTAACCCTAACCCGAACCCTAACCCTAAACCTAACCCTAACTCTAACCCTAAACCTGAGCCTAACAATAACCCTGGCCCTAACCCTAACCTTAACCCTTACCGTTACCCTAACCTTTACACTTATCCTAAGCCTAACCCTAACCCTAACACTTACCCTTACCTTAACACCTACCCTAACCCTAACCCTAACCCTAACCCTAATCCTTACCCTTACCCTAACCCTAACCCTAAACCTAACTCTAACCCTAACCCTAACCTTATCCCTAACCCTAACCCTATCCTTACCCTTAAATTTACCCTTACCCTAACCCTAACACTAAACCCTACACTAACCCTAACCATAACTCTAACCCTTACCCTTACCCTAACCCGAACCCAAAACCTAACTCTAACCCTAACCCTAACCCTAACCCCGAACCCTAACCCTAAACCTAACCCTAAACCTTACCCTTATCCTAAACCTAACCCAACCGTAACCCTAACACATACCCTTAACCTAACCCTAAACCTAACCCTAACCCTAACCCTTACCCTACACCTAACCCTAAACCTAACCCTTTCCCTAAACCTAACCCTAACCCTAACCCTTACCCTTACCTAACCCTAACCCTAACCCTAATCCTTACCCTTACCCTAACCCTAAACCTAACTCTAACCTTAACCCTAAACCTAACCATATCCCTAACCCTTACCCTTACCCTTACCCTAACCCTAAACCTAACACTAACACAAACCCTAACCCTGACCCTTACCCTTACCCTAACCCTAAACCTCACTCTAACCCTAACCCTAAACCTAACCCTAACCCAACCCTAACCCTTACCCTTACCCTAACCCTAACCCTAACTCTAACCCTAACCTTAACCCTAACCCTAACCCTAACCCTAAACTTAACCCTAACCCTTATCCTTACACTAACCCTAACCATAACCCTAACCCTAAACCTAACCCTAACACTAAACCTAACCCTTACCCTTACCCTAACCCTAAACCTAAACCTAACCCTAACCTTTACCCTGACCCTAATCCTATCCTAATCCTAACTCTAACCCTAACCTTAACCCTAACCCTTACCCTAACCTTAACAATAACCCTGGCCCTAACACTAACCCTAACCCTTACCCTTACCCTAACCCTAAACCTAACCTTACCCCTAACCCTAACACTAACCCTTACCCAAACCCAAAATCTAACCTAAACTCTTACCCTTACCCTAACCCTAAATTTAACCCTAACACTAACCCTATCCCTAACCCTTACCCTTACCCTAACCCTAACCCTAAAACTAACCCTAACCCTAACACTAAACCTTACCCTTACCCTAACCCTAAGCCTAAACCTAACCCTAAACCCAACCCTAAACCTAACACTAACCCTAACCCTAACTCTAACCATTACCATTACGTAACCCTAACCCCAAACCTAACCCAAACCCTAACCCTAACCCTAATCCTAACTCTTACCCTTACCCTAACCCCTACCCTAACCCTAACCCTAACAGTAACCCTTACCCTAACCCTAACCCTAACCCTCAACCTAACCCTCACTCTTACCCTAACGCTAACCCTAACCTTAACCCTCACACTAACCCTACCCCTTACCCTTACCTAAACCTAATGCTAACTCTAACCCTAACCCTAAACCTAAGCCTTACCATAACCCTAACCCTAAACCTAACCCTAACCCTTACCCGTACGCTAACCTTAATCCTAACCCTAACCCTAACCCTTACCCTTACCCTAAACCTAACCCTAAACCTTACCCTAACCATAACCTTAACCCTAACCCTAAACCTTACCCTTATCTTAACCCTAATCCTAACCCTAACCATTACCCTTACCCTAACGCTAACCCTAACCCTAACCTTAACCGTAACCCTAAACCTAACTCATACCCTTACCCTAACCCTAACGCTAACCCTAACTGTAACCCTAAACATAACCCTAACTATAACCCTAACCCTAAACCTATCCCTAACCCTTACCCTACCCTAACCCTAACTCTAACCCTAACCCTAACCCTAACCCTTCCCCTAACCCTAACCCTAACTCTAAACCTAACCCTAACCCTAACCCTAACCCTTACCCTAACCCTAACCCTAACCCTAAACTTAACTGTAACCCTAACCCTAACTCTAACCCTTACCCTAACCCTAACCCTAAACCTAACCCTAACCCTAACCCTAACCCTAACCTTAACCCTTTCCCTAACCCTTACCCTAACCCTAACCCTAACCTTAACCTTAACCCTAACCCTTACCCTTACCCTAACCCTAAGCCTAACCCTAACCCTAAACCTAACCCTAAACCTTACCCTAACCATAACCTTAACCCTAACCCTAACCCTTACCCTTATCTTAACCCTAATCCTAACTCTAACCCTTACACTTACCCTAACGCTAACCCTAACTCTAACCTTAACGCTAACCCTAAACCTAACACATATCCTTACCCTAACCCTAACCCTAACCCTAAACATAACCCTAATTCTAACCCGAACCCTAACCCTATCCCTAACCCTTAACCTAACCCTAACCTTAACTCTAATCCTAACCCTAACCGTAACCCTAACCCTTACCCTAACCCTAACCCTAACCCTAAACTTAACCGTAATCATAACCCTAAACTTAACCCTTACCTTTACCCTAACGCTAACCCTAAACCTAACCATAACCCTAACCCTAACCTTAACCCTAAACCTAACCCTATCCCTAACCCTTACCTAACCCTAAACCTAACCCTAACCCTAACCCTAACCCTAAACCTAACCCTAACTCTAACCCTAAACCTGAGCCTAACAATAACCCTGGCCCTAACCCTAACCCTAACCCTTACCCTTACCCTAACCTTTACACTTATCCTAACCCTAACCCTAACCCTAACACTTACCCTTACCCTAACACCTACCCTAACCCTAACCCTAAACCTAACCCTAACCCTTACCCTTACCCTAACCCTAACCCTAAACCTAACTCTAACCATAACCCTAACCCTAACCTTATCCCTAACCCTAACCCTATCCTTAACCTTAAACTTACCCTTACCCTAACCCTAACTCTAAACCCTACACTAACACTTACCCTAACTCTAACCCTTACCCTTACCCTAACCCGAACCCAAAACCTAACTCTAACCCTAACCCTAACCCCGAACGCTAACCCTAAACCTAACCCTAAACCTTACCCTTATCCTAACCCTAACCCTAACCCAACCGTAACCCTGACACTTACCCTTAACCTAACTCTAAACCTAACCCTAACCCTAATCTTTACCCTTACCCTAACCCTAACCCTAACCCTAACCCTAATCCTTACCCTTACCCTAACCCTAAACCTAACTCTAACCTTAACCCTAACCCTAACCCTAACCCTAATCCTTACCCTTACCCTAACCCTAAACCACACTCTAACACTAAACCTAAACCTAACCCTAACCCTAACCATAACCCTTACCCTTACCCTAACCCTAACCCTAAATCTAACCCTAACCTTAACCCTAACCCTAACCCTAACCTTAGCCCTAACCCTTATCCTTACCCTAACCCTAACCCTAAACCTAACCCTAACGCTAACCCTAACCCTTACCCTTATCCTAACCCTAATCCTAACCCTAACCCTAACCCTTACCCTTACCCTAAACCTAACCCTAAACCTTACCCTAACCATAACCTTAACCCTAACCCTAACCCTTACCCTTACCTTAACCCTAATCCTAACCCTAACCCTTACCCTTACCCTAACGCTAACCCTAAACCTAACCTTAACCCTAACCCTAAACCTAACACATACCCTTACCCTAACCCTAACCCTAACCCTAAGTGTAACCCTAAACATAACCCTAACTCTAACCCTAAACCTAAACCTATCCCTAACCCTTACCCTAACCCTAACCCTAACTCTAAACCTAACCGTAACCCTAACCCTTACCCTAACCCTAACCCTAACCATAAACTTAACTGTAACCATAACCCTAACCCTAACCCTTACCCTTACCCTAACCCTAACCCTAAACCTAACCCTAACCCTAACCCTAACCTTAACCCTAACCCTAAACCTATCCCTAACCCTTACCCTAACCCTAACCCTAACCTTAACCTTAACCCTAACACTTAATCTTACCCTAACCCTAACCCAAACCCTAACCCTAAACCTAACCCTAAACCTTACCCTAACCATAACCTTAACCCTAACCCTAACCCTTACCATTATCTTAACCCTAATCCTAAGTCTAACCCTTACCCTTACCCTAAAGCTAACCCTAACTCTAACCTTAATCCTAACCCTAAACCTAACACATACCCTTACCCTAACCCTAACACTAACCCTAAACATAACCCTAACTCTAACCCTAACCCTATCCCTAACCCTTAACCTAACCCTAACCTTAACTCTAATCCTAACCCTAACCCTAACCCTAACCCTTACCCTAACCCTAACCCTAACCCTAAACTTAACCGATATCATAACCCTAAACTTAACCCTTACCCTTACCCTAACCCTAAACCTAAACCTAACCATAACCCTAACCCTAACCTTAACCCTAACCCTAACCCTATCCCTAACTCTTACCCTAACCCTAAACCTAACCCTAACCATAACCCTAAACCTAAACCTAACCCTAACTCTAACCCTAAACCTGAGCCTAACAATAACCCTGGCCCTAACCCTAACCCTAACCCTTACCCTTACCCTAACCTTTACACTTATCCTAACCCTAACCCTAACCCTAACACTTACCCTTACCCTAACACCTACCCTAACCCGAACCCTAACCCTAACCCTAACCCTTACCCTTACCCTAACCCTAACCCTAAACCTAACTCAAACCCTAACCCTAACCTTATCCCTAACCCTAACCCTATCCTTACCCTTAACCTTACCCTTACCCTAACCCTAACCCTAAACCCTACACTAACCCTAACCCTAACTCTAACCCTTACCCTTACCCTAACCCGAACCCAAAACCTAACTCTAACCATAACCCTAACCCTAACCCCGAACCCTAACCCTAAACCTAACCATAAACCTTACCCTTATCCTAACCCTAACCATAACCCCAACGTAACCCTAACACTTACCCTTAACCTAACCCTAAACCTAACCCTAACCCTAACCCTTACCCTAAATCTAACCCTAAACCTAACACTAACACTAACCCTAACCCTAAACCTAACCTTAACTCTAACCCTAACCCTTAGCCTAACAATAACCCTGGCCCTAACCCTAACCCTTACCCTTACCATAACCCTAACCTTACCGCTAACCCTAACTCTAACCCTTACCGAACCCAAACTCTAACCCAAACCCTTACCCTTACCCTAACCCTAACCTTAACCCTAACACTAACCCTAACCCAAACCCTTACCTTACCCTAACCCTAACCCTAACCCTAACCGTTAACCTAAACCTAACCTTAACACTAACCCTAACCCTAAACCTAACCCTTACCCTTAAGTAACACTAATCCTAATCCCTAACCCTAACCCTAACCCTAACCGTTACACTTATCCTAACCCTAACCCTAACCCTTACCCTAACCCTAACCCTAACCCTAAACCTAACCCTTACCATTAACCTAACCCTAACCCTAAACCTAACTCTAACCTTAACCCTAACCCTATCCTTAACCCTAAACCTAACCCTAACCCTAACCCTTACCCTTACCCTAACCCTAACCCTAACCCTAAACCTAACCTTAACCCTATCCCTAACCCTATCCCTAACACTTACCCTTACCCTAACCCTAACCCTAAACCTAACACTAACCCTAACCCTAACCCTAACCCTTACCCTTACCCTACCCCTAACCCTAAACATAACTCTAACCCTATTCCTAACCGTAACCCCGAACCCTAAACCTAACCCTAACCCTAAACCTTACCCTTATCCTAACACTAACAGTAACCCTAACACTTACCCTTAACCTAACCCTAAACCTAACCCTAACCCTAACCCTTACCCTAACCCTAACCCTAAACCTAACACTAACCCTAAACCTAACCTTACACCTAACCCTTACCCTTACCCTACCCTAACACTAACACTCACCCTAAACCTAACCCTAACCCTAACCCTTACCCTAACCCTAACCCTAACCCAAAAACTAACCCTAAACCTAACCTTAACCCTAAACCTTACCCTTACCCTTACCCTTACCCTAACCCTAACCCTAACCCTAAACCTAACCCTATCCCTTACACTTACCCAAACCCTAACCCTAACCCTAACCTTAACCCTAACCCTAACCCTAACCTTAACCCTAACCCTTATCCTTACACTAACAATAACCATAATCCTAACCCTAAACCTAAACCTAACACTAAACCTAAACCTTACCCTTACCCTAAGCCTAAACCTAAACCTAACCGTAACCTTTATCCTGACCATAACCCTATCCATAATCCTAACTGTAAGCCTAACCTTAACCCTAACCCTTACCCTTACCCTAACCCTAACCCTAAGCCTAACTCTAACACTAACCTTAACCTTAACCCTAACCCTAACCCTATCCCTAACACTAAAACTAACCCTAACCCCGAACCCTAATCTTAACCCTAACCCTAACCCTATCCCTAACCCTTACCCTAACCCTATCCCAAACCGTAAACCTAACACTAACCCTAACACTAACCCTAACCCTTACCCATAGCCTAACCCTAACCCTAAACCTAACCCTAAACCTAACCCTAACCCTATCCTTAACCCTAAACCTAACCCTATCCCTAACGCTTATCCTTACCCTTACCCTAACCCTATCCCTAACCTTAACCTTAAGCCTAAACCTAACCCGAACCCTAACCGATACCCTTACCCTAACCCTAACCCTAAACCTAACTCTAACCCTAACCCTAACCCTAACCCCGAACCCTAACCATAACCCTAATCCTAAACCTTACCCTTATCCTAACACTAACCCTAACCCTAAACGTAACCCTAACACTTACCCTTAACATAACCCTAAACCTAACCCTAACCTAACCCTGACCCTAACCCTAACCCTAAGACTAACCCTAACACTAACCCTAATCCTCATCCTAAACTTAACCCTAACCCTCACCCTTAAACTAACCCTAACCCCTACCCTTACCCTAACCCTAACCCTAACCCTAACCTTAACCATAAACCTTATCCTTACCCTAACCCTAACCATAACCCTAACCCTAAAACAAACCCTAACCCTAAACCTAACCCTTATGCTTACCCTAACCCTAAACCTAAACCTAACCGTGACCCTTCCCCTGACCCTACCCCTAACCATAATCCTAACTCTAACCCTAAACTTAACCCTAACCCCTACCCTTACCCTAACCCTAACCCTAACCATAACCCTAAACCTGACCCTAACACTAACCCTAACCCTTACCCTAACAATAACCCTGGCCCTAAACCTAACACTAACCCTTACCCTTACCCTAACCCTCACCCTAAATTTACGCCTAACCCTAACCCTAACCCTTACCCAAACCCAAACTCTAACCCAAACTCTTACACATCCCTATCCCTAACCTTAACCCTAACACTAACCCTATCCCTAAACCTTACCCTTACCCTAACCCTAACCCTAAAACTAACCTTAACCCTAACCCTAAAACTTACCCTTACCCTAACCCTAAGCCTAAACTTAACCCTAAACCCAACCCTAAACCTAACACTAACCCTAAACCTAACCCTAACCCTAACCCTCACCCTAACCCTTACTCTTACCCTAACGCTAACGCTAACCCTAACCTTAACCCTCACACTAACCCTACCCCTTACCCTTACCCTAAACCTAGCCCTAACTCTAACCCTAACCCTAACCCTTATCCTAACCCTAACCCTAACCCTTAGCCTAACCCTAACCCTTACCCTAAAACTAACCCTAACCCTAACCCTAACCCTAACCTTAAACCTAACCCTAACCCTATCCCTAAACCTTACCCTTACCCTTACCCTAACCCTAACCCTAAAACTAACCCTAACCCTAACCGTAAACCTATCACTAACCCTAACCCTAACCCTTACCCTTACCCGAACCCTAACCGTAAACCTAAACCTTACCCTTATCAAAACACTAATCCTAACCCTAACCGTAACCCTAACACTTACCCTTAACAAAACCCTAAACCTAACAGTAATCCTAACCCTTACCCTAACCCTACCCTAAACCTAACCCTAACCCTTACCCTAACCCTAACCCTAAGCCTAACCCTAACACTAACCCTAACCATAAACCTAACCATAATCCTTACCCTTACCCTAACCCTAACCCTAAACCTAACCCTATCCCTTACCCTTACCCTTTCCCTGACCCTAACCTTAAACGTAACTCTAACCCTTACCCTGAGGCTAACACTAAACCTAAACCTAACCGTAACCTTTACCATGACCCTAACCCTATCCATAATCCTTACTCTAACCCTAACCTTAACCCTAACCCTAAACCTTACCCTTACCTTAACCCTAACAGTAAACCTAACCCTAACCCCAACCCTAAACCTAACATTAACACTAACCCTAACCCTAAACCTAACCCTTACCCTTACGTAACACTAATCCTAACCCCTAAACCTAACCCTAACCCTAACCCTTACACTTATCCTAACCCTAACCCTAACCCTAACACTTACCCTTACCCTAACCCCTAACCTAACCCTAACCCTAACCCTAACCATTACCCTTACCATAACCCTTACCCTAATCCTAACCCTAACTCTAACCCTTACCCTTACCTTAACCCTAACCCTAAACCTAACTCTAACCCTAACCCTAACACTAACCTTAACCCTAACCCTAGCCCTATCCCTAACCGTTACCCTTACCCTTATCCTAAAAGTAACCCTAACCTTAACCCTAACCCTAACCCTAACCCTTACCCTTACCCTAACCCCTAACCTAACCCTAACCCTAACCCTAACCCTAACACTTACCCTTACCCTAACCCTTACCCTAATCCTAACCCTAACTAAAACCCTTACCCTTACCTTAACCCTAAACCTAAACCTAACTCTAACCCTAACCCTAACACTAACCTTAACCCTAACCCTAGCCCTATCCCTAACCCTTACCCTTACCCTTATCCTAAAAGTAACCCTAACCTTAACCCTAAACCTAACCCTAACCCTTACCCTTACCCTAACCCTAAACCTAACTCTAACCTTAACCCTAACCCTAACCCTATGCCTAAGCCTTACCCTTACCCTAACCCTAACCTTAAACCTAACACTAACCTAACCCTAACCGTAACCCTTACCCTTACCCTAACCCTAAACCTAACTCTAACCCTAACCCTAAACCTAACCCTAACCCTAACCCTAACCCTTACCCTTACCCTAACCCTAACCCTAACTCTAACCCTAACCTTAACCCTAACCCTAAACCTAACCCTGACCCTAACCTTAATCCTAACCCTTATCCTTACACTAACCCTAACCATAACCCTAACCCTAAACCTAACCCTAACACTAAACCTAACCCTTACCCTTACCCTTACCCTAACCCAAAACCTAAACCTAACCGTAACCTTTACCCTGACCCTAATCCTATCCTAATCCTAACTCTAACCCTAACCTTAACCCTAACCCTTACCCTTACCCAACCCTAACCATAAGCCTAACCCTAAACCTAACCCTAACGCTTACCCTAACCTTAACAATAACCCTGGCCCTAACCCTAACCCTAACCTTACGTCTAACCCTAACCCTTACCCAAACCCAAAATCTAACCTAATCTCTTACCCTTACCCTAACCCTAACACTAACCCTGTCCCTAACCCCTACCCTAAACCTAACCCTAAAACTAACCCTAACCCTAACCTAAACCTTACCCTTACCCTAACAGTAAGCCTAAACCTAACCCTAAACCCAACCCTAAACCTAACACTAACCCTGACCCTAACCCTAACCATAAAACTAACCCTAACCCTAACCCTAACCCTAACCTTAACCCTAACCCTATCCCTAACACTTACACTTACCGTAACCCTAACCCTAAACCTTACACTAACCCTAACCCTAACCCTTACCCTTACCCTAACCCTAACCCTAAGCCTAACTCTAACCCTAAAATTAACCCTAACCCCGAAGCTAACCCTAAACCTTAACCTAAACCTTACCCTTATCAAAACACTAAACCTAACCCTAACCGTAACCCTAACACTTACCCTTAACAAAACCCTAAACCTAACCGTAATCCTAACCCTTACCCTAATCTTACCCTAAACCTAACCCTAACCCTTACCCTAACCCTAACCCTAAGCCTAACCCTAATACTACCCTTACCCTAAACCTAACCCTAACCCTTACCCTTACCCTAACCCTAACCCTAAACCTAACCCTATCCCTTACCCTTACCCTTTCCCTAACCCTAACCTTAAACCTAACCCTAACCCTTAGCCTTAGCCTAAACTTAAACCTAAACCTAACTGTAACCTTTACCATGACCCTAACCCTATCCATAAACCTTACTCTAACCCTAACCTTAACCCTAACCCTTACCCTTACATTAACCCTAACCCTAACCCTAAACCTTACCCTTACCTTAACCCTAACAGTATACCTAACCCTAACCCCAACCCTAAACCTAACATTAACACTAACCCTAACACTAAACCTAACCCTTACCCTTACGTAACACTAATACTAACCCCTAATCCTAACCCTAACCCTAACCCTTACACTTATCCTAACCCTAACCCTAACCCTAACACTTACCCTTACCCTAACCCCTAACCTAACCCTAACCCTAACCCTAACACTTACCCTTACCCTAACCCTTACCCTAATCCTAACCAAAACTCTAACCCTTACCCTTACCTTAACCCTAACGCTAAACCTAACTCTAACCCTAACCCTAACACTAAACTTAACCCTAACCCTAGCCCTATCCCTCACCCTTACCCTGACCCTTATCCTAAAAAGTAACCCTAACCTTAACCCTAACCCTAACCCTAACCCTTACCCTTACACTAACCCTAAACCTAACTCTAACCTTTACCCTAACCCTAACCCTATGTCTAAGCCTTACCCTTACCCTAACCCTAACCCTAACCTTAAACCTAACACTGACCCTAACCCTAACCCTAACCCTTACCCTTACCCTAACCCTAAACCTAACTCTAACCCTAACCCTAAACCTAACCCTAACCCTAACCCTTAACCTTACCCTAACCCTAAACCTAACTCTAACCCTAACCGTAACCCTAACCCTAACCCTAACCCTAACCATAACCTTAACCCTAACCCTTATCCTTACAGTAACCCTAACCCTAACCCTAACCCTAAACCTAACCCTAACACTAAACCTAACCCTTACCCTTACCCTTACCCTAAACCTAAACCTAAACCTAACCGTAACCTTTACCCTGACCCTAATCCTATCCTAATCCTAACTCTAAACCTAACCTTAACCCTAACCCTTACCCTTACCCTAACCCTAACCATAAGCCTAACCCTAAACCTAACCCTAACGCTTACCCTAACCTTAACAATAACCCTGGCCCTAACCCTAACCCTAACCTTAGCCCTAACCCTAACCCTTACCCAAACCCAAAATCTAACCTAAACTCTTACCCTTACCCTAACCCTAACTTTAACCCTAACACTAACCCTATCCCTAACCCTTACCCTTACCCTAACCCTAACCTTAAAACTAACCCTACCCTAACCCTAAACCTTACCCTTACCCTAACAGTAAGCCTAAACCTAACCCTAAACCCAACCCTAAACCTAACACAAACCCTAACACTAACCCTAACCCTAAAACTAACCCTAACCCTAACCCTAACCTTAACCCTAACCCTAACCCTATCCCTAACCCTTACCCTTACCCTAACCCTAACCCTAAGCCTAACTCTAACCGTAACCCTAACCCTAACCCCGAAGCTAACCCTAACCCTAAACCTAAACCTTACCCTTATCAAAACACTAAACCTAACCCTAACCGTAACCCTAACACTTACCCTTAACAAAACCCTAAACCTAACCCTAATCCTAACCCTTACCCTAACCCTACCCTAAACCTAACCCTAACCCTTACCCTAACCCTAACCCTAAGCCTAACCCTAACACTAACCCTAACTCTAAACCTAACCCTAACCCTTACCCTTACCCTAACCCTAACCCTAAACCTAACCCTATCCCTTACCCTTACCCTTTCCCTAACCCTAACCTTAAACCTAACCCTAACACTTACCCTTAGCCTAACCCTAAACCTAAACCTAACCGTAACCTTTACCATGACCCTAACCCTATCCATAATCCTTACTCTAACCCTAACCTTAACCCTAACCCTTACCCTTACATTAACCCTAACCCTAACCCTAAACCTTACCCTTACCTTAACCTTAACAGTAAACCTAACCGTAACCTCAACCCTAAACCTAACATTAACACTAACCCTAACCCTAAACCTAACTCTTACCCTTATGTAAGACTAATCCTAACAACTAATCCTAACCCTAACCCTAACTCTTACACTTATCCTAACCCTAACCCTAACCCTAACCCTAAACCTAAACCTTACCCTTAGCCTAACCCTAAACCTAAACTTAACCTTAACCCTAACCCTTACCCTAACCCTTACCCTTACCCTAACCCTAACCCTAACCCTAACCCTAAACATTACCCTTACCCTAACCCTAACCCTAACTCTAACCCTTAAGCTAAACCTAACCCTAACCCTAACCCTTACCCTTACCTTAACCCTAACCCTAACCCTAACACTTACCCTTACCGAAAGCTAACCCTAACCGTAACCCTAAACCTTACCCTTACCCTAACCCTAAGCCTAACCCTAACCCTAAACCTAAACCTTACCCTTAGCCTAACCCTAAACCTAAACTTAACCTCAACCCTAACCCTAACTCTAACCCTTCCCTTACCCTAACCCTAAACCTAACCCTAACCCTAAACCTTACCCTTACCCTAACCCTAACTCTACCATTAACCCTTACCCTAAACCTAACCCTAACCCTAACCCTAACCCTTACCCTTACCTTAACCCTAACCCTAACCCTAACACTTACCCTTACCCTAATGCTAACCCTAACCCTAACCCTAACCCTTACCCTAAACCTAACCCTAACCCTAACCCTAACCCTTACACTTATCCTAACCCTAACCCTAACCCTAAACCTTACCCTTACCCTAAACCTAAACCTAACCCTTACCCTAAACCTAACCCTATCCCTAACCCTTACCCTTACATTAACCCTAACCCTAACCCTAACCCTTATGCTTACCCTAATGCTAACACTAACCCTAACCCTAACCCTAACCCTAACCTTAACCCCAACCCTAAACCTAAACTTAACCGTAACCCTAACCCTAACCCTTACCCTTACCCTAACCATAACCCTAACACTAAAACTAACTGTAACCCTAACCCTAACCCTTATCCTTACCCTAACCCTATCCCTAATCCTAACTATAACACTGCATCTAACCCTAACCCTTACCTTTACCCTCACCGTAACCCTAACCTTAACCCTAACCCTAACCCTAATCCTAACCCTAACCCTAAATCTAACCCTATCCCTTACCTTTACCCTCACCGTAACCCTAACCTAACACTTACCCTTACCCTAACCCTAAACCTAACCTTAACCCTAACCTTAACCCTTACCCTTACTCTTACCCTAACCCTAACCCTAAGCCTAACCCAAACCCTAACCCTGAAAATTACACTTATCCTAACCCTCACCCTACCCTTACCCTAAACCTAACCCTAACCCTAACCCTAACCCCAACCCTTACCCTTACCTTAACTCTAACTCTAACCCTAACACTTACACTTACCCTAACGCTAACAGTAACCCTAACCCTAACCCTAACCCTAACACATATCCTCACCCTTACCCTAAACCTAACAGTAACCCTAACCCTAACTGTAACCCTAATCCTAACCCTAACCCTTACCCTTACCCCTACCCTAACCCTAAACCTAATCCTAACCGTAACCCTAACCCTTATCCTACCCCTAACTTTAATCCTAACCATAATTCTAAACCTAACACTTACCCTAACCCTAATCCTAACCCTTACTCTAACCCTAAACTCAAACTTAATCCTAACCCTAACCCTAACCCTTATCCTTACCGTAAACCTAACCCTTACCCTAACCCTAACCCTAACCCTAACATATATCCTTACCCTAACCCTAACCCTAACCCTAACAGTAACCCTAACCCTAACTCTAATCCTCACCCTAACCCTAACCCTTACCCTTACCCTAACCCTAACCGTAACCCTAACACAAACCCTTATCCTAACCCTAACCCTAACCCTAACCTTATCCTTACCGTAAACCTAACCCTAACCCTAACCCTAACACTAACCCTAACCCTTACCCTAACCCTAACCCTAATTCTTACCCTTTCCCTAACCCTCACACTAACCCTAACCCTTAACCTAACCCTAACCCTAACCCTTACCCTAACACTAAACCTAACCCTAACCCCTACCCCTAACACTTAACCTAACACTAACCCTAAACCTGACCCTAAACCTTACTCTTACCGTAACCCTATCCCTTACCATTACCCTAATCCTAACCCTAAACCTAACACTAACCATAACACCAACCCTAACTCTAACCCTAACCCTTACCCTACCCTACACCTAAGCCTAACCCTAATCCCTAAGCCTAACCCTAACCCTAACCCTAACCCTTACCCTTATCCTAACCCTAACCCTAACCCTATCGCTAACCCTTACCCTAAACCCTGCCCTAACCCTGACGCTAACCCTAACCCTTACCCTAACCCTCACCCTAACCCTTACCCTACCCTAACCCTAACCGTAACCCTAACCCTAAACATTACCCTTACCCTAAACCTAACCCTAACCCTTATCCTAAACCTAACCCTTACCCTTACCTTAACCCTAACCCTAAACCTAACCCTTACCCTTACCATTACCATAACGCTAAAACTAACCCTAACCCTCACCCTAACCCTTACCCTTACCCTAACCTTAACCCCAACCCTAAACCTAACCCTAACCATAACCCAAACCCTTACCCTTACCCTAACCCTAACCCTAAACCTAACCCTAACCCTAACCTTACCCTTAACCTTGCCCTAACCCTAATCCTAAACCTAACCCTAAATCTAACCGTAACCCTTACCTTTACCCTCACCGTAACCCTAACCATAACCCTAACCCTAACCCTAAACCTAACCCTAACCTTAACCCTAACCCTTATCCTTACCCTAACCCTAACACTAACACTAACCCTAAAGGTAACCCTCACCCTAAACCTAACCCTTACCCTTACCCTAACCCTAACCCTAACACTAACCGTAACCCCTAAGCCTAACCCTAACCCTAACCCTAAACCTAACACTTACCCTAACCCTAACCCTAACCCTAACCCTTACCCTTATCCTAACCCTAAACCTAACCCTAAACCTAACACTTACCCTTACCCTAATCCTAAACCTAACCTTATCCCTAACCTTAACCCTAACCCTTACTCTTACCCTAACCCTAACACTAAGCCTAACCCTAACCGTAACCCTAAACCTTACAGTTATCCTAACCCTTACCCTAAATCTAACACTAAACCTAACCCTAACCCCAACCCTTACTCTTACCTTAACGCTAACTCTAACCCTAACACTTACACTTACCCTAATGCTAACCGTATTTGTAACCCTAACCCTAACCTTAACACATATCCTTACCCTAACCCTAACCCTAACAGTAACCCTAACCCTAACTGTAAACCTAACCCTAACCCTAACCCTTACCCTTACCCTTACCCTAACCCTAAACCTAATCCTAACCCTTATCCTACCCCTAACTCTAATCCTAACACTTAACCTAACCATAACCCTAACCCTAACACTTACCCTAACCCTAATCCTAACCCTTAATCTAACCCTAACCTCAACCTAAACCCTAACCCTAACCTAACCCTTATCCTTACCGTAAACCTAACCCTAACCCTAACCCTAACATTAACCTTTACCCTAACCCTAACCCTAATCCTAACTCTAACCCTTACCTTACCCTAACCCTAACCCTAAACCTAACCCTAACCCTAACCCTAAACCTTTACCTTAGCCTAACCCTAACCCTAAACTTAACCTTAACCCTAACCCTAACCCTAACCCTTACCCTTACCCTAACACTAACCCTAACCATAAATTTTACCCTTACCCTACCCTAACCCTCACCCTAACCCTTACCCTAAACCTAAACCAAACCCTAACCATAACCCTTACCCATACCTTAACCCTAACCCTAACCCTAACACTTACCCTTACCCTAACGCTAACCCTAACCCTAACCCTAAACCTAACCCTTACCCTTATCCTAACCCTAACCCTAACCATAAACCTTACCCTTACCCTAAACCTAACCCTAACACTTACCCTAAACCTAATCCTATCCCTAAGCCTTACCCTTACCTTAACCCTAAACCTAACCCTAACCCTAACCCTTACCCTAACCCTAACCCTAGACTTAACCCCAACCCTAAACCTAACCCTAACCCCAACCCTTATCCTTACCCTAAACCTAACCATAATCCTAACCCTAACCCTAAATCTAACACTAACGCTTACATTACCCTCACCCTAACCCTAACCTTAACCCTAACCCTAACCCTAAAACTAACCCTAACCTTAACCCTAAACCTTATCCTTACCCTAACCCTAACACTAACCCTAATCCTAAAGGTAACCCTAAACCTAAGCCTAACCCTTACCCTTACCCTAACCCTAACCCTAACACTAACCATAACCCCTAAGCCTAACCCTAACCATAACGCTAACCCTAAACCTTATCCTAACCCTAACCCTAACCCTAAACCTAACACTTTCCCTTACCCTAACCCTAAACCTAAACTTAACCCTAACCTTAACCCTAACCCTTACTCTTACCCTAACCCTAACCCTAAGCCTAGCCCTAACCCTAACCCTAAACCTTACACTTATCCTAACCCTAACCCTACCCTTACCCTAAACCTAACCCTAACCCTAACCCCAACCCTTACCCTTACCTTAACGCTAACTCTGACCCTAACACTTACCCTTACCCTAACCCTAAACCTAACCCTTACCCTTACCCCTACCCTAACCCTAAACCTAATCCTAACCCTAACCCTAACCCTTATCCTACCCCTAACTCTAATCCTAACACTTAACCTAAACATAACCCTAACCCTAACACTTACCCTAACCCTAATCCTAACCCTTACGCTAACCCTAACCACAACCTTAACCCTAACTCTAACCCTAACCCTTATCTTTACCGTAAACCTAACCCTAACCCTAACCCTCACCCTAACCCTTACCCTAACCCTAACACTTACCCTAACCCTAACCCTAACCCTAAACTCAACCTTAACCTTAACCCTAACCCTAAACCTAATCCTTACACTTACCCTAACCCTAAACATAACCCTAACCCTTACCCTTACCCTAACCCTAACCCTAAACCTAACCCTAACCCTAACCCTAAACCCTAACCCTAAAACTAACCCTAACCCTAACCCTAACCCCTCAGCCTAACCCTAACCCTAAACCTAACCCTTTCCCTTATCCTAACCCTAACCCTAACCCTAACACTTACCCTTACCTTAAAACCTGCCCTAACCCTAACGCTAACCCTAACCCTTACCCTAACCCTAACCCTAAACCTTACCCTTACCCTTTCCCTAACACTAAATCTAACCTTAACACTAACCCTAAACCTAACCCTAACCCTTATCCTAAACCTAACCCTAAACCTAACCCTAAAACTTACCCTTACCCTAAACCTAACCCTAACCCTTACCCTAAACCTAACCCTAACCATATCCCTTACCCTTACCTTAACCCTAACACTAACCCTTACCCTTACCCTTACCCTTACACTTACCCTAACCCTAACCCTAAACTTAACCCCAACCCTAACCCTAACCGTAATTCTAACCCTTACGCTTACCCTAAACCAAACCCTAAACCTAACCTTAACCCTAACCCTTACATAACCCTAACCCTAATCCTAACCCTAACCATTACGGTACCCTAACCCTAACCCTAACCCAAACCTAACCCTAACCCTAATCCTGACCATAACCCTTACCATTACCCTCACCCTAACCTTAACCCTAAACCTAACCCTAACCCTAATCCTAACCCTAACCCTTAACATTACCCTCACCCTAACCCTAACCTTAACCCTAACGCTAACCCTAACCCTAACCCTAACCTTAACCCTAAACCTTATCCTTACCCTAACCCTAACACTAACCCTAATCCTAAAGGTAACCCTAACCCTAAGCCTAACCCTTACCCTTACCCTAACCCTAACCCTAACACTAACCATAACCCCTAAGCCTAACCCTAACCATAACGCTAACCCTTAACCTTATCCTAACCCTAAACCTAACCCTAAACCTAACACTTTCCCTTACCCCAACCCTAAACCTAAACTTAACCCTAACCTTAACCTTAACCCTTACTCTTACCCTAACCCTAACCCTAAGCGTAGCCCTAACCCTAACCCTAAACCTTACACTTATCCTAACCCTAACCCTACCCATACCCTAACCCTAACCCTAACCCTAACCCCAACCCTTACCCTTACCTTAACGCTAACTCTGACCCTAACACTTACCCTTACCCTAAACCTAACCCTAACCCTTACCCTTACCCCTACCCTAACCCTAAACCTAACCCTAACCCTAACCCTAACCCTTATCCTACCCCTAACTCTAATCCTAACACTTAACCTAAACATAACCCTAACCCTAACACTTACCCTAACCCTAATCCTAACCCTTACGCTAACCCTAACCACAACCTTAACCCTAACACTAACCCTAACCCTTATCTTTACCGTAAACCTAACCCTAACCCTAACCCTCACCCTAACCCTTACCCTAACCCTAACATTTACCCTAACCCTAACCCTAACCCTAAACTCAACCTTAACCTTAACCCTAACCCTAAACCTAATCCTTACCCTTACCCTAACCCTAACCATAACCCTAACCCTTACCCTTACCCTAACCCTAACCCTAAACCTAACCCTAACCCTAACCCTAAACCCTAACCCTAAAACTAACCCTAACCCTAACCCTAACCCCTCAGCCTAACCCTAACCCTAAACCTAACCCTTTCCCTTATCCTAACCCTAACCCTAACCCTAACACTTACCCTTACCTTAAAACCTGCCCTAATCCTAACGCTATCCCTAACCCTTACCCCAAACCTAACCCTAAACCTTACCCTTGCCCTTTCCCTAACACTAAATCTAACCTTAACACTAACCCTAAACCTAACCCTTACCCTTATCCTAAACCTAACCCTAATCCTAACCCTAAAACTTACCCTTACCCTAAACCTAACCCTAACCCTTACCCTAAACCTAACCCTAACCATATCCCTTACCCTTACCTTAACCCTAACACTAACCCTTACCCTTACCCTTACCCTTACACTTACCCTAACCCTAACCCTAACCTTAACCCCAACCCTAACCCTAACCATAATTCTAACCCTTACCCTTACCCTAAACCAAACCCTAAACCTAACCTTAACCCTAACCCTTACATAACCCTAACCCTAATCCTAACCCTAACCATTACGGTACCCTAACCCTAACCCTAACCCAAACCTAACCCTAACCCTAATCCTGACCATAACCCTTACCATTACCCTCACCCTAACCTTAACCCTAAACCTAACCCTAACCCTAATCCTAACCCTAACCCTTAACATTACCCTCACCCTAACCCTAACCTTAACCCTAACCCTAACCCTAACCCTAACCCTAACCTTAACCCTAAACCTTATCCTTACCCTAACCCTAACACTAACCCTAATCCTAAAGGTAACCCTAACCCTAAGCCTAACCCTTACCCTTACCCTAACCCTAACCCTAACACTAACCATAACCCCTAAGCCTAACCCTAACCATAACGCTAACCCTTAACCTTATCCTAACCCTAACCCTAACCCTAAACCTAACACTTTCCCTTACCCTAACCCTAAACCTAAACTTAACCCTAACCTTAACCTTAACCCTTACTCTTACCGTAACCCTAACCCTAAGCCTAGCCCTAACCCTAACCCTAAACCTTACACTTATCCTAACCCTAACCCTACCCTTACCCTAAACCTAACCCTAACCCCAACCCCAACCCTTACCCTTACCTTAACCCTAACCCTAACCCTAACCCTTATCCTACCCTAACCCTAACACAAACCCTAACCGTAAACATAACCATAACCCTAAACCTAACTCTTACCCTTACCCTAACCCTAACCCTAACCCTAACCGTACCCCCTAAGCCTAACCCTTACCCTAACGCTAACCCTTACCCTTATCCTAACCCTAACCGTAATCCTAAACATAACCCTTTCCCTTAACCTAACCCTTAACCTAAACTTAACCATAACCCTAACCATAACCCTTACCCTTACCCTAACCCTAACCCTAACCCTTACCCTTATCCTAACCCTAACCCTAACCCTAAACCTTACCCTTACCCTAAACCTAACCCTAACACTTACCCTAAACCTAACCCTATCCCTAAGCCTTACCCTTACCTTAACCCTAACCCTAACCCTAACCCTTACCCTAACACTAACCCTAGACTTAACCCCAACCCTAAACCTAACCCTAACCGTAACCCTAACCCTTACCCTTACCCTAACCCTAACCCTAAACGTAACCCTAACCCTAACCCTTATCCTTACCCTAACCCTAAACATAATCCTAACCCTAACCCTAAATCTAACCCTAACGCTTACATTAACCTCACCCTAACCCTAACCTTAACCCTAACCCTAACCATAAACCTAACTCTAACCTTAACCCTTAACCTTATCCTTACCCTAACCCTAACACTAACCCTAATCATAAGGTAACACTAACCCTAAGCTTAACCCTTACCCTTACCCTAACCCTAACCCTAAGACTAACCGTAACCCCTAAGCCTAACCCTAACCATAACGCTAACCCTTAACCTTATCCTAACCCTAACCCTAAACCTAAACCTAACACTTACCCTTACCCTAACCCTAAACCTAAACTTAACCCTAACCTTAACCCTAACCCTTACTCTTACCCTAACCCTAACCTTAAGCCTAGCCCTAACCCTAACACTAAACCTTACACTTATCCTAACCCTAACCCTACCCTTACCCTAAACCTAACCCTAACCCTAACCCCAACCCTTACCCTTACCTTAACGCTAACTCTGACCCTAACACTTACCCTTACCCTAACCCTAACCCTAACCCTTAGCCTTACCCCTACCCTAACCCTAAACCTAATCCTAACCCTAACCCTAACCCTTATCCTACCCCTAACTCTAATCCTAACACTAAACCTAACCATAACCCTAACCCTAACACTTACCCTAACCCTAATCCTAACCCTTACGCTAACCCTAACCAAAACCTTAACCCTAAATCTAACCCTAACCCTTATCTTTACCGTCAACCTAACCCTAACCCTAACCCTCACCCTAACCCTTACCCTAACCCTAAAACTTACCCTAACCCTAACCCTAACCCTAAACTCAACCTTAACCTTAACCCTAACCCTAAACCTAATCCTTACCCTTACCCTAACCCTAACCCTAACCCTAACCCTTACCCTTAACCTAACCCTAACCTAAACCTAACCCTAACCCTAACCCTAAACCCTAACCCTAAAACTAACCCTAACCCTAACCCTAACCCTAACCCCTCAGCCTAACCCTAACCCTAAACCTAACCCTTTCCCTTATCCTAACCCTAACCCTAACCCTAACACTTACCCTTACCTTAAAACCTGCCCTAACCCTAACGCTAACCCTAACCCTTACCCTAACCCTAACCCTAAACCTTACCCTTACCCTTTCCCTAACACTAAATCTAACCTTAAAACTAACCCTAAACCTAACCCTTACCCTTATCCTAAACCTAACCCTAAACCTAACCCTAAACCTTACCCTTACCCTAAACCTAACCCTAACCCTTACCCTAACCCTAAACCTAACCATATCCCTTACCCTTACCTTAACCCTAACACTAACCCTTACCCTTACCCTTACCCTTACCCTAACCCTAACCCTAACCTTAACCCCAACCCTAACCCTAACCGTAATCCTAACCCTTACACTTACCCTAAACCAAACCCTAAACCTAACCTTAACCCTAACCCTTACATAATCCTAACCCTAAGCCTAACCCTAACCCTTACGGTACCCTAACCCTAACCCTAACCCAAACCTAACCCTAACCCTAATCCTGACCATAACCCTTACCATTACCCTCACCCTAACCTTAACCCTAAACCTAACCCTAACCCTAATCTTAACCCTAACCCTTAACATTACCCTCACCCTAACCCTAACCTTAACCCTAACCCTAACCTTAACCCTAACCCTAACCCTAACCGTAACCTTAACCCTAACCCTTATCCTACCCTAACCCTAACACAAACCCTAACCGTAAACATAACCGTAACCCTAAACCTAACCCTTACCCTTACCCTAAACATAACCCTAACCCTAACCGTACCCCCTAAGCCTAACCCTTACCCTAACGCTAACCCTTACCCTTATCCTAACCCTAACCGTAATCCTAACCATGACCCTTTCCCTTAACCTAACCCTTAACCTAACCTTAACCATAACCCTAACCCTAACCCTTACCCTTACCCTAACCCTAACCCTAACCCTTACCCTTATCCTAACCCTAACCCTAACCCTAAACCTTACCCTTACCCTAAACCTAACCCTAACACTTACCCTAAACCTAAACCTATCCCTAAGCCTTACCCTTACCTTAACCCTAACCCTAACCCTAACCCTTACCCTAACCCTAACCCTAGACTTAACCCCAACCCTAAACCTAACCCTAACCGTAACCCTAACCCTTACCCTTACCCTAACCCTAACCCTAAACGTAAACCTAACCCTAACCCTTATCCTTACCCTAACCCTAACCATAATCCTAACCCTAACCCTAAATCTAACCCTAACGCTTACATTACCCTCACCCTAACCCTAACCTTAACCCTAAACCTAAGCCTAAACCTAACCCTAACCTTAACCCTTAACCTTATCCTTACCCTAACCCTAACACTAACCCTAATCCTAAAGGTAACACTAACCCTAAGCTTAACCCTTACCCTTACCCTAACCCTAACCCTAACACTAACAGTAACCCCTAAGCCTAACCCTAACCATAACGCTAACCCTTAACCTTATCCTAACCCTTACCCTAACCCTAAACCTAAACTTAACCCTAACCTTAACCCTAACCCTTACTCTTACCCTAACCCTAACCCTAAGCCTAGCCCTAACCCTAACCCTAAACCTTACACTTATCCTAACCCTAACCCTACCCTTACCCTAAACCTAACCCTAACCCTAACCCCAACCCTTACCCTTACCTTAACGCTAACTCTGACCCTAACACTTACCCTTACCCTAACCCTAACCCTAACCCTTAGCCTTACCCCTACCCTAACCCTAAACCTAATCCTAACCCTAACCCTAACCCTTATCCTAACCCTAACTCTAATCCTAACACTTAACTTAACCATAACCCTAACCCTAACACTTACCCTAACCCTAATCCTAACCCTTACGCTAACCCTAACCACAACCTTAACCCTAACTCTAACCCTAACCCTTATCTTTACCGTCAACCTAACCCTAACCCTAACCCTCACCCTAACCCTTACCCTAACCCTAAAACTTACCCTAACCCTAACCCTAACCCTAAACTCAACCTTAACCTTAACCCTAAACCTAAACCTAATCCTTACCCTTACCCTAACCCTAACCCTAAACCTAACCCTTACCCTTAACCTAACCCTAACCCTACACCTAACCCTAACCCTAACCCTAAACCCTAACCCTAAAACTAACCCTAACCCTAACCCTAACCCTAACCCCTCAGCCTAACCCTAACCCTAAACCTAACCCTTTCCCTTATCCTAACCCTAACCCTAACCCTAACACTTACCCTTACCTTAAAACCTGCCCTAACCCTAACGCTAACCCTAACCCTTACCCTAACCCTAACCCTAAACCTTACCCTTACCCTTTCCCTAACACTAAATCTAACCTTAAAACTAACCCTAAACCTAACCCTTACCCTTATCCTAAACCTAACCCTAAACCTAACCCTAAACCTTACCCTTACCCTAAACCTAACCCTAACCCTTACCCTAAACCTAACCCTAAACATATCCCTTACCCTTACCTTAACACTAACACTAACCCTTACCCTTACCCTTACCCTTACCCTAACCCTAACCCTAACCTTAACCCCAACCCTAACCCTAACCGTAATCCTAACCCTTACCCTTACCCTAAACCAAACCCTAAACCTAACCTTAACCCTAACCCTTACATAATCCTAACCCTAAGCCTAACCCTAACCCTTACGGTACCCTAAACCTAACCCTAACCCAAACCTAACCCTAACCCTAATCCTGACCATAACCCTTACCATTACCCTCACCCTAACCTTAACCCTAAACCTAACCCTAACCCTAACCTTAACTCTAACCCTAACCCTAACCCTAACCCTAACCTTAACCCTAACCCTTATCCTGCCCTAACCCTAACACAAACCCTAACCGTAAATGTAACCGTAACCCTAAACCTAACCCTTACCCTTACCCTAACCCTAACCCTAACCCTAACCGTACCCCCTAAGCCTAACCCTTACCCTAACGCTAACCCTTACCCTTATCCTAACCCTAACCCTAATCCTAACCATAACCCTTTCCCTTACCCTAACCCTTAACCTAACCTTAACCATAACCCTAACCCTAACCCTTACCCTTACCCTAACCCTAACCCTAACCCTAAACCTTACCCTAACCCTAACCCTAACCCTTACCCTAAAACTAACCCTAACCATAACCCTAACCCTAGCATTCACCCTTACCCTAACCCTAACTCTAACTCTAACACTTACCCTTACTCTAACGCTAACCCTAACCCTAACCCTAACCCTAACACACATCCTTACCCTAACCATAATCCTAACCGTAACCCTAACTCTAACCCTAACACTTATCCTTACCCTAACCCTACCCTAACCCTAACCCTAACCCTTACCCTTACTCTAACCCTACCCTAACCCTAACCCTAAACCTTACCCTTAGCCTAACACTAACCCTAATCCTAACCCTAACCCTTACCCTTACCCTAACCCTAACCCTAGCCTTAACCCTAACCCGAACCCTAACGCTAACCCTAACCTTAACCCTAACACTTATCCTTACACTAACCCTAAAACTAACCCTAACCCTAAACCTAAACCTAATCCTAAACCTATCCCTTACCATTGCTCTAACCCTATCCCTAACCCCAACCCTAATCTTATCCCCTAAGCCTAACCCTAACACCAAACCTAACCCTTACCCTTACCCTAACCTTAACCCCAGCTCTAAACATAACCCTAACCGTAACCCTAACCCTTACCCTTACCCTAACCCTAACCCTAAACCTAACCCTAACCCTAAACCTAACCTTTACCCTAACCCTAAACCTAATCCTAACTCTAACCCTTACCTTACCCTAACCCTAACCCTAACCCTAACCCTAAACCTAACCCTAACCTTAACCCTAACTCTTATCCTTACCCTAACTGTAACACTAAACCTAACCCTAAAGGTAACCCTAACCCTAAACCTAACCCTTACCCTTATCCTAACCCTAACACTAACACTAACGGTAACCCCTAATCCTAAACCTAACCATAATGCTAACCGTTACCCTTATCCTAACCCTAACCCTAACCCTAAACCTAACACTTACCCTTACCCTAACCCTAAATCTAACCTTTACCCTAACCTTAACCCTAAACCTTACTCTTACCCTAACCCTAACCCTAAGCCTAACCCTAACCCTAAACCTTACACATATCCTAACCCTAACCCTACCCTTACCCTAAACCTAACCCTAACCCTAACCCTAACCCTAACCCTAACCCTTACCCTTACCTTAACGCTAACTCTAACCCTAACACTTACCCTTACCCTAACGCTAACCGTTACCCTAATCCTAACCCTAACCCTAACACATAGCCTTACCCTAATCCTAACCCTAACCGTAACCCTAACTGTAACCCTAACCCTAACCCTAACCTTTACCCTTACCCTAACCATAACTCTAAACTTAACACCAACCCTAAACCTAACCCGTTCCCTAACCCTAACCGTTACCCTTACCCTACCCCTAACCCTAAACTAACCGTAACCATAACCCTAAAATTTACCCATACCCTAACCCCTACCCTAACCCTAACGCTAATCCTAACTTTACCCTAACCCTAACCCTTACCCTAAACCTAACACTTACCCTTACCCTAACCCTAAACCTAAACTTAACCCTAACCCTAAGCCTTACCCTTGCCCTAACCCTAACCCTAACCCTAAAACTCACCCTTACCCTAAACCTAACACTAACCCTAACCCTAACCCTCTTACACTTACCCTAACCCTAACCCTAACCCTAACTCTTACCCTTACAATAAACCTAACCATAAGCCTAAATCTAACCCTAACCCTTACCCTTACGCTAACATTAAACCTAACCGTAACCCTAACCCTAACCCTAACCCTTACCCTAACCCTAACCCTAATCCTAACCCTAACCCTTCCGGTACCCTAACCCTAACCCTAAACCTAAACCTAACCCTAATCCTGACCCTAACCCTTACCATTACCCTCACCCTAACCCTAACCTTAACCCTAACCCTAACCCTAACCCTAACCGTAACCTTAACCCTAATCCTTATCCTACCCTAACCCTAGCACAAACCCTAACCGTAAACGTAACCGTAACCCTAAACCTAACCCTTACCCTTACCCTAACCCTAACACTAACCCTAACCATAAACCCTAAGCCTAACCCTTACCCTAACGCTAACCCTTACACTTATCCTAACCTTAACCCTAATCCTAACCATAAGCCTTTCCCTTACCCTAACCCTTAACCTAACCTTAACCATAACCCTAACCCTAACCCTTACCCTTACCCTAACCCTAACACTAACCCTAAACATTCCACTTACCCTAACCCTAACCCTAACCCTTCCCCTTACCCTAACCTTAACCCCAACCCTAAACCTAACCCTAACCGTAACCTAACCCTTACCCTTACCCTAACCCTAACCCTAAACCTAACCCTAACCCTAAACCTAACCTTTACCCTAACCCTAAACCTAATCCTAACTCTAACCCTTACCTTACCCTAACCCTAACCCTAACCCTAAACCTAAACCTAACCCTAACCTTAACCCAAACTCTTATTCTTACCCTAACTGTAACACTAATCCTAACCCTAAAGGTACCCCAACCCTAAACCTAACCCTTACCCTTATCCTAGCCCTAACACTAACACTAACGGTAACCCCTAATCCAAAACCTAACCATAATGCTAACCGTTACCCTTATCCTAACCCTAACCCTAACCCTAAACCTAACACTTACCCTTACCCTAACCCTAAATCTAACCTTAACCCTAAACTTAACCCTAACCCTTACTCTTACCCTAACCCTAACCCTAAGCCTAACCCTAACCCTAAACCTTACACTTATCCTAACCCTAACCATACCCTTACCCTAAACCTAACCCTAACCCTAACCCTAACCCTTACCCTTACCTTAACGCTAACTCTAACCCTAACACTTACCATTACCCTAACGCTAACCGTAACCCTAACCCTAATCCTAACCCTAACACATATCCTTACTCTAATCCTAACCCTAACCGTAACCCTAACTGTAACCCTAACCCTAACCCTAAACTTTAGCACTACCATAACCCTAACTCTAAACTTAACCCCAACCCTAAACCTAACCCGTTCCCTAACCCTAACCGTTACCCTTACCCTACCCCTAACCCTAAACTAACCCTAACCATAACCCTAAAATTTACCCATACCCTAACCCCTACCCTAACCCTAACTCTAATCCTAACCTTACCCTAACCCTAACCCTTACCCTAAACCTAACCCTTACACTTACCCTAACCCTAAACCTAAACTTAACCCTAACCCTAACCCTAAACCTTACCCTTACCCTAACCCTAACCCTAACCCTAAAACTTACCCTTACCCTAAACCTAACACTAACCCTAACCCTAACCCTTAACCTTACCCTAACCCTAACCCTAAACATAACCCGAACCTTAACCCTAACCCTAACCCTAACCCTTACCCTTACCCTAACCCTACACTAACCCTAACCTTAACCCTTACCCTTAGCCTAACCCTAACCCTAAACCTAACCCTAACCCTTACCCTTACCCTCACCCTAAACCTAGCCTTAACCCTAACCCGAATCCTAACGCTAATCCTAACCTTGCCCCTAACCCTTATGCTTACCCTAACCCTAACACTAACCCTAACCTTAAACCTAAGCCTAACTCTAAACCTAACCCTTACCTTACTCTAAACCTAACCCTAACCCTAACCCTAACCCTAATCGTAACCCCTAAGCCTAACCCTAACCCTAACACTAACTCTTACCCTTACCGTAACCCTAAAATTAACATTAACCCTAACGCTAACCCTAACCCTTACCCTTACCCAACCCCTAACCCTAAACCTTACCCTTACCCTAAACCTAACCCTAACCCTAACCCTAACCCTAACATATATCCTTACCCTAACCGTAACCCTAACCCTAACAGTAACCCTAACCCTAACACTAATTCTCCACCTAAACCTAAACCAAACCCTTATCCTAACCCTAACCCTAACACTAACCCTAACCCTTAACCTAACCCTAACACTAATCCTAACCACTAACCCTAACCCTTACCCTAACCCTATCCTTAACCCTAAACCTTACTCTAACACTAATCCTAACCCTTACTCTAACCCTAACCCTAACCTCAAACTTAACCCTAAACCTAACCCTAACCCTAACCCTTACCCTTACCCTAACCCTAACCCTAACCCTAACCCTTAACCTTACCTAACTCTAACCCCAAAGCTAACCATAACCCTAACCCTAACCCCTAAACCTAAAACTAACCCTAAACCTAACCCTAAACCTTACCCTTATCCTAACCCTAACCCTAACCTTTAACCCAACCCTAAACCTGACCCTAACCCTAACCCTTACCCTAACACTTACCCTAACCCTAACCCTAACCCTAACACTTACCCTAATCCTAACCCTAACCCTAACTCTAACAATAACCCTTACCCTAACCCTAAACCTAACCCTAACACTTACCCTTACCCTAACCCTAACACTAACCCTAACCCTTATCCTAACCCTAACCCTCACCCTTACCCTAACCCTAAACTTAACCCTAACCCCTAACCCTAACCCTTAAGCTAACACTAACCCTAACCCTGACCCTAATCCTTACCCTTACACTAACCCTAACCCTTACCCTAACCCTAACCCTAAACCTAACACTGACCCTAACTCTAACCCTAAACCTAACCCTTACCCTACCCTAACCCTAACCCTAACCCTAACCCCTAAGCCTAACCCTATTCCTAACCCTAACCCTTACCCTTATCCTAAACCTAACCCTAACCATAACCCTAACACTTACACTTACCCTATACCCTGTCCTAACCCTAACGCTAACCCTAACCCTTACCCTAACCCTAAACCTAAACCTTACCCTTACCCTTACCCTAACACTAACCCTAACCCTAAACCTTAGCCTTACCCTAAACCTATCCCTAACTCTTACCCTCAACCTAACCCTAACCCTAACCCTTAACCTTACCTTAACCCTAAGCCTAACCCTAACCCTTACACTTACCTTAACTCTAAAATTAACCCTAACCCTCACCCTAACCCTAATCCTTAACCTTACCCTAACCCTAACCCTAATCATAACTCTAATCCTTATCTTACACTAACCCTAACCCTAATCCTAACCCTAACCCTAACCTTACCCCTACCCTTACCCTAACCCTAAGCCTAACCCTAAGCCTAACCCTAACCCTAAACCTAAACTTTACCCTTACCCTAACCCTAAACCTAAACTTAACCCTAATCCTTACCTTCACCCTAACACTAACCTTAACACTAACCCTAACCCTAACCCTAATCTTAACCCTAACCCTTATCCTTACCCTAACCCTAACACTAACCCTAACCCTAAACCTAACGCTAAAACTAACCCTTACCCTTAACCTAACACTAACCCTAACCCTAACACTTACCCTAACCCTAAACCTAACCCTAAACCTAAACCTTAACCTTACCCTAACCATAACCTAACCCTAAACCTAACTCTAACCCTAATCTTAACCCTAACCCTTACCCTTATCCTAACCCTAACCCTAACCCTAACACTTATCCTTACCCTAAACCTAACCCTAAAACTAACCCTATACCTAACCCTAACTGTAACCCTAAACATAACCCTAACACTTACCCTTACCCTCACCCTATCCCTAACCGTAACGCTAACCCTAACCCATACCCTTACCCTAACGCTAAAACTAACCTTAACCCTGACCACAACCCTAACTTTTACCCTTACCCTAACCCTAACCCTAACCCTAACCCTTACCCTAACCCTACCCTAACCCTAACATCAACCTTAACCATATCCCTAACCTAAAACTAACCCTAATCGTAAACCTAACCCCTAACCCTAAAATAACCCTAAATCTAACCCTAACGCGTAAGCCTAACCCTAACCCTAACCCTAACCCTTACCCTTATCCTATCCCTGACCCTAACCCTAACACTTACCCTTACCTTAAACCCTACCCTAACCCTAACGTTAACCCTAACCCTTACCCTAACCCTAACCCTAAACCTTACCCTTACCCTTACTCTAACACTAAACCTAACCTTAACACTAACCCTAACCCTAACCCTAAACCTAACACATACCCTTATCATAACCCTAACCCTAAGAGTACCCCTAACCCTAATTCAAACCATATCCCTAACCATTACCCTTACCCTAACCCTAACCCTAAACCTAACACTAACCCTAAACCTAACACCTAACCTTAATACTAACCATAACCCTAACCCTAACCCCTAAGCCTAACCCTAACCCTTACCCTTATTCTAACCCTAAACATAACCCTAACCTTAACACTTACCCTTACCTTAAACCCTGCCCTAACCCTAACGCTAACACTAACCCTGACCCTAACCCTAACCCTAAACCTTACCCTTACCCTTACACTAACACTAAACCTAAGCTTAACCCTAACCCTAACCTTAACCCTAACGCTGATACATATCCTTACCCTAACCCTAACCCTAACAGTAACCCTAACCCTAACTGTAACCCTAACCCTAACCCTTACACCTACCCTAACCCTAACCCTAACGCTAACCCAAAGAGTAACCCTAACCCTAACCGTAACCCTAACCCTAACCCTTACCCTTACCCTAACCATAACCCTAATCCTAACCCTAACTCTAACCCTTATCCTAACCCTAATCCAAATCAAACCCTTAACCTAACCCTAACACTAACCCTAACCACCAACCCTAACCCTTACCCTAAACCTAAACCTAACCCTAACCCTAACCCTTACCATAACCCTAATCCTAACCCTTACTCTAACCCTAACCTCAACATTAAACTTAACACTAACCCTAACCCTAACCCTTACCCTTACCCTAAACCTAACCCTAACGCTAACCCTAACCCTAACCCTCACCCTAACCCTAACCCTTACCCTAACCCTAACCCTAACCCTAACCTCAAATTTTACCCTAACCCTAACCCTAAACCTAACCCTTACCCTTCCCTAACCATAAACCTAACCCTAACCCTAACCCTAACCCTAACCCTTGCCCTGACCCTAAACCTAACCCTAACCCTTACCCTCACCCTAACCCTAACCTTAACCCTAACCCTAACCCATACCCTTACCCTAACCCTAACACTAAACCTGACCCTAAACCTAAACCTAAACCTAACCTTAACCCTAACCCTAACCCTAAATCTTACACTTACCCTAACCCTTACCCTTATCCTGACCCTAACCCTAACCCTAACACTTATCCTTACCCTTTCCCTAACCCTAAAAGTAACCCTATACCTAACCCTAACTCTAACACTAAACCTAAACCTAACCCTTTCCCTTACCCTCACCCAAACCCTAACCCTAACTCTAACCCAAACCCTATCCCTAATCATAACCCTAACCCTAACCCTTACCCTTATCCTAACCCTAACCCTAACCCTAACACATAACCTTACCCTAACCCCTACCCTAACCCTAACCCTAACCCTACCCTTACCCTAACGCTAACCCTAACCCTGACCCTAACCCTAAACCTAACCCTTACCCTAACCCTAACCCTAACAGGAACCCTAACCCTAACCGTAACCGTAACTATAACCCTAAACCTTACCTTTACCCTAATCCTTACCCTAACCCTAACCCTAACCCTAAGCCTTATCCTAATCCTAACCATAACCATAACCCTTAACCTAACCTTAACACTAACCCTAAACACTAACCCTAACCCTTAACCTAAACCTAAACCTAATCCTAACCCTTACCCTTACCCTAATCCTAACCCTAACTCTAACCCTAACCATAACCATAACTCTAACACTTACCCTAAACCTAATTCTAACCCTTACTCTAACCCTAACCTCAACCTTAACCCTAACCCTAACCCTAACCCTAACCTCACCCTTATCCCTAACCCTAACCCTAAACCTAACCCTTACCCTTACCCTAACCCTAACACTAAACCTAACCCTAAATCTAACCCTAACCCCTAACCATAAAACTAACCCTAACTCTAAGCCTAACCCCTAAGCCTAACTCTGACCCTATCCCTAACACTTACCCTTATCCTAACCCTAAACCTAACACTAACACTTAACCTTACCTTAAACCCTGCCCTAACCATAACGCTCATCCTAACCCTTAGCCTAACCCTAACCCTAAACCTTACTCTTACCCTTACCCTAACACTAAACCGAACCTTAACCCTAACCCTAATCCTTACCCTTATCCTAACCCTAACCCTAACCCTAAAACTTACCCTTACCCTAATCCTTACCCTAATCCTAACCCTAATCCTAAGCCTTATCCTAATCCTAACCATAACCATAACCCTTAACCTAACCCTAACACTAACCCTAAACACTAACCCTAATCCTTACCCTAACCCTAAACCTAACCCTAACCTTTACCCTTACCCTAATTCTAACCCTTACTCTAACCCTAACCTCAACCTTAACCCTAACCCTAACCCTAAACCTAACCCTTACCCTTACCCTAACCCTAACACTAAACCTAACCCTAACTCTAACCCAAACCCCTAAACCTAAAACTAACCCTAACCCTAAGCATAACCCCTAAGCCTAACCCTGACCCTAACCCTAACACTTACCATTATCCTAACCATAACCCTAACACTAACACTTACCCTTACCTTAAACCCTGCTCTAACCATAACGCTCACCCTAACCCTTACCCTAACCCTAACCCTAAACCTTACCCTTACCCTTACCCTAACCCTAACCCTAAACCTTACCCTTACCCTAAACCTAACATTAACCCTTACCCTAAAACTTACCATACCCTACCCTTACCCTTACCTTAACCCTAACACTAACCCTAACCCTTACTCTTACCCCAAACCTAACCATAACCTTTAACACAACCCTAAACCTAACCCTAACCTTAACCCTAACCCTTACCCTTACCCTAACCCTAACCCTAAACCTAACCCTAACCCTAACCCTAACCCTTACCCTAAACCTAACCCTAATCCTAACCCTAACCCTTACCGTTACCCTAACCCTAACCCTAAACCTAAACCTAACCCTAATCCTAAGCTTAACCCTAACCCTTACCCGTACCCTTACCCTAAGCATAACCCTAACCCTAACCCTAACGCTAAGCCAAACAGTAACCTTAACCCTAACTGTAACCCTAACCCTAACCGTAACCCTTACCATAACCATAACCCTAATCCTACCCCTAACCCTAATCCGTATCCTAACCCTAATCAAAATCTAACCCTTAACCTAACCCTAACACTAACCTAACCACCAACCCTAACCCTTACCCTAAACGTAACCCTAACCCTAACCCTAACACTAACCCTAAACCTAACCCGAAACCTAACCCCAACTCTAACCCTAACACTTAACCTTACCCTAACTCTAACCCTAACCCTTACCTTAACCCTAACCCGTATCCTAACCCTAAACTGAACCCAACCCTAAACCTAACACTTACCCTAACCCTAACACTTACGCTTACCCTAACCCCTACCCTAACCCTAACGCTAACCCTAACCGTAACCCTAACTCTAACCCTAACCCTAACCCTAACCTTTACCCTTACCCTAATCCTAACCCTAAACTTTACCCCAACCCTAAACCTAACCCTTACCCCAACCCTAACACTTAACCTTACCCTTACCCCTACCCTAACCCTAACACTAACCCTAACCTTACCCTAACCCTAACCCTAACCCTAACCCTTACTCTTACCCTAACCCTAAACCTAACCCTAAACCTTACCCTTACACTAAACCTAACCCTAAACCTAACCCTTACCCTTACCCTAACACTCACCCTAACCCTAACTCTTACCTTATCCTAACGCTAACCCTAAACTTAACCCTAACCCTAAACCTAACACATATCCTTACCCTAACCCTAACCCTAACAGTAACCGTAACACTAAACGTAACCCTAACACTAATCCTAACCCTTACCCTTACCCTAACCCTAAACCTAACCTTAACCCTCACCGTTATCCTAACCCTAACCCTAACCCTAACTCTAACCCTTAACCTAACCCTAACACTAAACCAAACATTAACCCTAACCCTTACCCTAACCCTAATCCTAAACCTAACCCTTACCCTTACCCTAATCCTAACCCTAACTCTAACCCTAACCATAACCCTAACAATAACACTTAACCTAACCCTAATCTTAACCCTTACTCTAACCCTAACCCTAACCTCAACCTTAACCATAAACTAAACCTAACCCTAACCCTTACCCTTACCCTAAACGTAATCCTAAGCCTAACCCTAACCCTAAACCTAACCCTTACCCGAAACCTAACCCTTACCCTAAACCTAACCCTAACCCTAACCTCAACATTAACCGAACCCTAACCCTAAACCTAACGTTTACGCTTACCCTAACCCTAACCCTAAACCAAAGCCTAACCCTAACCCTTACCCTTATCCTAAGCCTAAGCCTAACCCTAACACCTAACCCTAAAACTAACCCTAACCCTAACTCTAACCCTTACCTTTACCCTACCCCTACCCCTAACCCTAACACTTACCCTAACCCTAACCTTAACCCTTACCCTAACCATAACCCTAACCTTAACCCCAACACTAAACCTAAACCTAAACCTAACCCTTACCCTAACACTTACCCTAACCCTAACCCTAACCTTAACCCTAACTCTTACCCATACCCTAACCCTAACCCTAACCCTTACCTTAACCCTAACCCTAACCCTAACCCTTACCCTAACAAAACCCTAACCCTAACCCCTAACCCTAACCCTTAACCTAACACTAACCCTAACCCTAAATCTAAACCTTACCCTTACCATATCCCTAAACCTAAATCTAACCCTAACCCTAATCCTAAACCTAACCCTAACCCTTAACCTTACCCTCACCCGAACCCTAACCTTAACATTAACCCTAACCCTAACCCTAAAATTAAACCTAACCCTTATCCTTACCCTAACCCTAACTCTAACCCTAACACTAAACCTAACCATAACCCTAAACCTAACCCTTACCCTTACCCTCACCCTAACCCTAACCCTAACCCTTATCCTTACCCTAACCGTAACCCTAACCCTATCCCTAACCCTAACCCTAACCTTATCTAACCCTAACCCTAACTCTAACCCTTAACCTAATCCTAACACTAACCCTAAGCACTAACCCTAACCCTTACCCTAACCCTAACACTAACCCTAACCCTAACACTTATCCTTACCCTAACACTAACCCTAAACCTAACCCTATACCTAACCCTAACTCTAAACCTAAACCTAACCCTAACCCTAACCCTAACCTTATCTAACCCTAACCCTAACTCTAACCCTTAACCTAATCCTAACACTAACCCTAACCACTAACCCTAACCCTTACCCTATACCTAACCCTAACTCTAAACGTAAACCTAACCCTAACACTTACCTTTACCCTCTCCCTAACCCTAACCCTAACCCTAACCCTAACCATTACCCTTACCCTAAACATTACCCTAACCCTAACCCTAACCCTTACCCTAACCCTAAACCTTACCTTAAACCTACCATAACCCTAACCTCAACTTTAACCCTAACCCTAACCCTAAAACTAATCCTTACCCTTACACTAACCCTAACCCTAAACCTAACCCTAACGCTAACCCTAACCCCTAACCCTAAAACTAACCTTAAACCTAACCCTAACCCCTAAGCCTAACCCTAACCCTAACCCTAACCCTTACACTTTTCCTAACCCTAACCTAACCCTAACACTTACCCTTACCTTAATCCCTGCCCTAACCCTAACGCTAACCCTACACTTACCATAACCCTAAACCTAAACCTTACCCTTACCCTTACCCAAACACTAAACCTAAACTTAACCCTAACCCTAACTTTAAACCTTACCCTTATGTTAACCCTAACCCTTACCCTAACCCTAACCTTAACCCTAACCTCAAACTTAACCCTAACCCTCACCCTAAACCTAACCCTTACCCTTACCTTAACCCTAACCCTAACCCTAACCATTACTCTTACCCTAACCCTAACCATAACCTTAAAACCAACCCTAAACCTTACCCTTACCCTAACCCTAACCCTAAACCTAACCCTAACCCTAACCCTAAACCTAACCCTTACCATAAGCCTAACCCTAATCCTAACCCTAACCCTTACCATTACCCTAATCCTAACCCTAACCCTAAACCTAACCCGAATCCTAACCTTAACCCTATCCCTTACCCTTACCCTTACCCTAACCCTAACCCTAACCCTAACCCTAAACCTAACCCTAACGCTAACCCTAACCCTTACCCTTAGCCTAACCCTAACACAAAACCTAACGCTAACCCTTACCATTACCCTCACCGTAACCCTAACCTTATCCCTAACCCTAACCCTAACCCGAACCCTAACCTTAACCCTAACCCTTATCCTTACGCTAACCCTAACACTAACCCTAACCCTAAACGTAACCCCAACCCTAAACCTAACCCTTATCCTTACCCTAACCCTAAACCTAACCCTAACGCTCATCCTTACCCTTATCCTAACCCTAATCCTAACCCTAACCCTAAACCTTACCCTTATGCTAACCCGAAACCTAACCTTAACCCTAGTCCTAACCCTAACCCTTAGCCTAACCCTAACCCTAACCCTAAACCTTACACTTAGCCTAAACCTAACCCTAACCCTTACCCTAAACCTAACCCTAAACCTAACCCTAACCATAACCCTTCCCCTTACCTTAACCCTAACTCTAACCCTAACACTTAGCTTACCCTAACGCTAACCCTAACCCTAACCCTAACCCTAACTCTTACCCTTACCCTAACCCTAACCCTAACCCTAACCCTTATTCTAACCCTAACCCTAACCCTAAAGCTAAACCTTAAGCAAACCCTAACACTAACCCTAACCACTAATCCTAACCCTAACCCTGAACCTAACCCTAAACCTAAACCTTACCCTTACCCTAATCCTAAACCTAACTCTAACCCTAACCATAACCCTAACCCTAACACTTACCCTAACTCTAATCCTAACCCTTACTCTAACCCTAACCGTAACCTCAACCTTAACCCTAACCCTAACCCTAAGTCTAACCCTTACCCTTACCCTAAACGTAACCCAAACCTAACCCTAACTATAACCCTAAGCCTTACCCTTACCCTAAACATAACCCTAACCCTAACCCTAAATATACCATTAACCTAACGCTAATCCTAACTCTAACCCTAACCCTAACCTAACACATATCCTTACCCTAACCCTAACCCTAAGTGTAACCCTAACCCTAACCCTAAACCTAAACCTAAAACTTACCCTAACAATAACCCTAACCCTAACCATAACCATAACCCTAACCCTAACCTTATCTTAACCCTAACCCTAACCCTTAACCTAACCCTAACACTTACCCTAACCTCTAACCCTAACACTTACCCTACCCCTAACCCTAACCCTAACCTCAAAATTTACCCTAACCCTATCCCTAAACCTAACCCTTACCCTTAACCTAACCCTAACCCTAAACCTAACCCTAACCCTAACCCTAACCCTTACCCTCACCCTAACCATAAACTTAACCCTAACTTTAACCCATACCCTTACCCTAACCCTAACCCTAAACCTAACCCTAAACCTAAACCTAAACCTAACCTTAACCCTATACCTAACACTTACCCTTACCATAACCCTTACCCTTATCCTAACCCTAACCCTAACCCTAACACTTATCCTTACCCTTTCCCTAACCCTAAACCTAACCCTATACCTAACCCTAACTCTAACCCTAAACCTAACCCTAACCCTTACCCTTACCCTCACCCTAACCTTAACCGTAACGCTAACCCTAACCCTAACCCTAACCCTAACCCTTACCCTTGTCCTAACCCTAACAATAACCCTAACACTAACACATACCCTTACCCTAACCCCTACCCTAACCCTAACCCTAACAGTAACCCTAACCCTAACCCTAAATCTTACCCTTGCCCTAACCCTAACCCTAACCCTAACCCTAACCCTTACACTTACCTAACCCTAACCCTAACCCTAAACCTAAACCTAACCCTAACCCTAACCCTGAACGAAACCTTAACCCTAACCGTAACCCTAACCCTTACCCTTACCCTAATCCTTACCCTTATCCTAACCCTAACCCTCACCCAAACACTTATCCTTAGCCTAAACCTAACCCTAACCCTTACCCTTACCCTGACCCTAACCCTAACACTAAACCTAACACTATCCTTAACCCTAACCCCTAACCCTAAAACTAACCCTAACCCTAACCCTAACCCCTAATCCTAACCCTGACCCTAACCCTAACCCTTACCCTTATCCTAACCCTAACCCTAACCCTAACACTTACCCTTACCTTAAACCCTCCCCTAACCATAACACTCACCCTAACCCTTACCCTAACCCTAACCCTAAACTTTACCCTTACCCTTACCCTAACACTAAACCTAACCTTAACCCTAACCCTAACCCTAACCCTTACCCTTATCCTAAGCCTAAGCCTAACCCTAACACCTAACCCTAAAACTAACCCTAACCCTAACCCTAACCCTTACCTTTACCCTACCCCTACCCCTAACCCTAACACTTACCCTAACCCTAACCTTAACCCTTACCCTAACCATAACCCTAACCTTAACCCCAACAAGAAACCTAAACCTAAACCTAACCCTTACCCTAACACTTACCCTAACCCTAACCCTAACCTTAACCCTAACTCTTACCCATACCCTAACCCTAACCCTAACCCTTACCTTAACCCTAACCCTAACCCTAACCCTTACCCTAACCAAACCCTAACCCTAACCCCTAACCCTAACCCTTAACCTAACACTAACCCTAACCCTAAATCTAAACCTTACCCTTACCATATCCCTAAACCTAAATCTAACCCTAACCCTAATCCTAAACCTAACCCTAACCCTTAACCTTACCCTCACCCGAACCCTAACCTTAACATTAACCCTAACCCTAACCCTAAAATTAAACCTAACCCTTATCCTTACCCTAACCCTAACTCTAACCCTAACACTAAACCTAACCATAACCCTAAACCTAACCCTTACCCTTACCCTCACCCTAACCCTAACCCTAACCCTTATCCTTACCCTAACCGTAACCCTAACCCTATCCCTAACCCTAACCCTAACCTTATCTAACCCTAACCCTAACTCTAACCCTTAACCTAATCCTAACACTAACCCTAAGCACTAACCCTAACCCTTACCCTAACCCTAACACTAACCCTAACCCTAACACTTATCCTTACCCTAACACTAACCCTAAACCTAACCCTATACCTAACCCTAACTCTAAACCTAAACCTAACCCTAACCCTAACCTTATCTAACCCTAACCCTAACTCTAACCCTTAACCTAATCCTAACACTAACCCTAACCACTAACCCTAACCCTTACCCTATACCTAACCCTAACTCTAAACGTAAACCTAACCCTAACACTTACCTTTACCCTCTCCCTAACCCTAACCCTAACCCTAACCCTAACCATTACCCTTACCCTAAACATTACCCTAACCCTAACCCTAACCCTTACCCTAACCCTAAACCTTACCTTAAACCTACCATAACCCTAACCTCAACTTTAACCCTAACCCTAACCCTAAAACTAATCCTTACCCTTACACTAACCCTAACCCTAAACCTAACCCTAACGCTAACCCTAACCCCTAACCCTAAAACTAACCTTAAACCTAACCCTAACCCCTAAGCCTAACCCTAACCCTAACCCTAACCCTTACACTTTTCCTAACCCTAACCTAACCCTAACACTTACCCTTACCTTAATCCCTGCCCTAACCCTAACGCTAACCCTACACTTACCATAACCCTAAACCTAAACCTTACCCTTACCCTTACCCAAACACTAAACCTAAACTTAACTCTAACCCTAACTTTAAACCTTACCATTATGTTAACCCTAACCCTTACCCTAACCCTAACCTTAACCCTAACCTCAAACTTAACCCTAACCCTCACCCTAAACCTAACCCTTACCCTTACCTTAACCCTAACCCTAACCCTAACCATTACTCTTACCCTAACCCTAACCATAACCTTAAAACCAACCCTAAACCTTACCCTTACCCTAACCCTAACCCTAAACCTAACCCTAACCCTAACCCTAAACCTAACCCTTACCATAAGCCTAACCCTAATCCTAACCCTAACCCTTACCATTACCCTAATCCTAACCCTAACCCTAAACCTAACCCGAATCCTAACCTTAACCCTATCCCTTACCCTTACCCTTACCCTAACCCTAACCCTAACCCTAACCCTAAACCTAACCCTAACGCTAACCCTAACCCTTACCCTTAGCCTAACCCTAACACTAAACCTAACGCTAACCCTTACCATTACCCTCACCGTAACCCTAACCTTATCCCTAACCCTAACCCTAACCCGAACCCTAACCTTAACCCTAACCCTTATCCTTACGCTAACCCTAACACTAACCCTAACCCTAAACGTAACCCCAACCCTAAACCTAACCCTTATCCTTACCCTAACCCTAAACCTAACCCTAACGCTCATCCTTACCCTTATCCTAACCCTAATCCTAACCCTAACCCTAAACCTTACCCTTATGCTAACCCGAAACCTAACCTTAACCCTAGTCCTAACCCTAACCCTTAGCCTAACCCTAACCCTAACCCTAAACCTTACACTTAGCCTAAACCTAACCCTAACCCTTACCCTAAACCTAACCCTAAACCTAACCCTAACCATAACCCTTCCCCTTACCTTAACCCTAACTCTAACCCTAACACTTAGCTTACCCTAACGCTAACCCTAACCCTAACCCTAACCCTAACTCTTACCCTTACCCTAACCCTAACCCTAACCCTAACCCTTATTCTAACCCTAACCCTAAAGCTAAACCTTAAGCAAACCCTAACACTAACCCTAACCACTAATCCTAACCCTAACCCTGAACCTAACCCTAAACCTAAACCTTACCCTTACCCTAATCCTAAACCTAACTCTAACCCTAACCATAACCCTAACCCTAACACTTACCCTAACTCTAATCCTAACCCTTACTCTAACCCTAACCGTAACCTCAACCTTAACCCTAACCCTAACCCTAAGTCTAACCCTTACCCTTACCCTAAACGTAACCCAAACCTAACCCTAACTATAACCCTAAGCCTTACCCTTACCCTAAACATAACCCTAACCCTAACCCTAAATATACCATTAACCTAACGCTAATCCTAACTCTAACCCTAACCCTAACCTAACACATATCCTTACCCTAACCCTAACCCTAAGTGTAACCCTAACCCTAACCCTAAACCTAAACCTAAAACTTACCCTAACAATAACCCTAACCCTAACCATAACCATAACCCTAACCCTAACCTTATCTTAACCCTAACCCTAACCCTTAACCTAACCCTAACACTTACCCTAACCTCTAACCCTAACACTTACCCTACCCCTAACCCTAACCCTAACCTCAAAATTTACCCTAACCCTATCCCTAAACCTAACCCTAAACCTAACCCTAACCATAACCCTTCCCCTTACCTTAACCCTAACTCTAACCCTAACACTTAGCTTACCCTAACGCTAACCCTAACCCTAAACCTAACCCTAACTCTTACCCTTACCCTAACCCTAACCCTAACCCTAACCCTTATTCTAACCCTAACCCTAACCCTAAAGCTAAACCTTAAGCAAACCCTAACACTAACACTAACCACTAATCCTAACCCTAACCCTGAACCTAACCCTAAACCTAAACCTTACCCTTACCCTAATCCTAAACCTAACTCTAACCCTAACCATAACCCTAACCCTAACACTTACCCTAACTCTAATCCTAACCCTTACTCTAACCCTAACCGTAACCTCAACCTTAACCCTAACCCTAACCCTAAGTCTAACCCTTACCCTTACCCTAAACGTAACCCAAACCTAACCCTAACTATAACCCTAAGCCTTACCCTTACCCTAAACATAACCCTAACCCTAACCCTAAATATACCATTACCCTAACGCTAATCCTAACTCTAACCCTAACCCTAACCTAACACATATCCTTACCCTAACCCTAACCCTAAGTGTAACCCTAACCCTAACCCTAAACCTAAACCTAAAACTTACCCTAACAATAACCCTAACCCTAACCATAACCATAACCCTAACCCTAACCTTATCTTAACCCTAACCCTAACCCTTAACCTAACCCTAACACTTACCCTAACCTCTAACCCTAACACTTACCCTACCCCTAACCCTAACCCTAACCTCAAAATTTACCCTAACCCTATCCCTAAACCTAACCCTTACCCTTAACCTAACCCTAACCCTAAACCTAACCCTAACCCTAACCCTAACCCTTACCCTCACCCGAACCCTAAACTTAACCCTAACTTTAACCCATACCCTTACCCTAACCCTAACCCTAAACCTAACCCTAAACCTAAACCTAAACCTAACCTTAACCCTATACCTAACACTTACCCTTACCATAACCCTTACCCTTATCCTAACCCTAACCCTAACCCTAACACTTATCCTTACCCTTTCCCTAACCCTAAAACTAACCCTATACCTAACCCTAACTCTAACCCTAAACCTAACCCTAACCCTTACCCTTACCCTCACCCTAACCTTAACCGTAACGCTAACCCTAACCCTAACCCTAACCCTAACCCTTACCCTTGTCCTAACCCTAACAATAACCCTAACACTAACACATACCCTTACCCTAACCCCTACCCTAACCCTAACCCTAACAGTAACCCTAACCCTAACCCTAAATCTTACAATTGCCCTAACCCTAACCCTAACCCTAACCCTTACACTTACCTAACCCTAACCCTAACCCTAACCCTAAACCTAAACCTAACCATAACCCTAACCCTGAACGAAACCTTAACCCTAACCGTAACCCTAACCCTTACCCTTACCCTAATCCTTACCCTTATCCTAACCCTAACCCTCACCCAAACACTTATCCTTAGCCTAACCCTAACCCTAACCCTTACCCTTACCCTGACCCTAACCCTAACACTAAACCTAACACTATCCTTAACCCTAACCCCTAACCCTAAAACTAACCCTAACCCTAACCCTAACCCCTAATCCTAACCCTGACCCTAACCCTAACCCTTACCCTTATCCTAACCCTAACCCTAACCCTAACACTTACCCTTACCTTAAACCCTCCCCTAACCATAACACTCACCCTAACCCTTACCCTAACCCTAACCCTAAACTTTACCCTTACCCTTACCCTAACACTAAACCTAACCTTAACCCTAACCCTAACCCTAATCCTTACCCTTATCCTAACCCTAACCGTAACCCTACACCTTACCCTTACTCTAAACCTAACCCTAACCCTTACACTAAACCTAACCATACCCTAACCCTTAACCTTAACTTAAACCTCACCCTAACCCTAACACTTACTCTTACCCTAAACCTAACCCTAACCTTTAACCCAACCCTAAACCTAACCCTAACCCTTACCCTAACACTTACCCTAACCCTAACCCTAACCCTAACACTTACCCTAACCCTAAACTTAAATCTAACAATAACCCTAACCCTAACCCTAACCCTAAACCTAACCCTAACCCTAACCCTAACCCTAAACCTAAACTTAACCCTAACCATAGCCCTAACCCTTACCCTAACCCATACCGTTATCCTAATCCTAACCCTAACCCTACCATTTATCCTTAACCTAACCCTAACCCTAAACCTAACCCTACACCTAACCCTAACTCTAACCCTAAACCTAAACCTAACCCTTACCCTTACCCTCACCCTAACGCTAACCCTAACCCTAACCTTAACCCTAACCCTAACCCTAACACTTACCCTTACGCTAACCCCTACCCTAACCATAACGCTATCCCTAAACTTACCCTAACCCTAACCCTAACCCTAACACTTACCCTTACCCTAACCCTAAACCTAACCTTAACCCTAACCCTAAGCCTAAATTTACCATTACCCTAACGCTAATCCTAACCCTAACCCTAACCCTAACCTAACACATATCCTTACCCTAACCCTAACCCTAACCCTAACCCTAACCCTAACTCTAACCCTAACCCTTACCATAACCCTAACACTAACCCTAACCTCTAACCCTAACACTTACCCTAACCCTAACCCTAACCCTTACCCTTACCTTAACCCTAACTCTAACCCTAACACTTACCCTTACCCTAACGCTAACCCTAAGCCTAACCCTAACCCTAACCCTTACCCTAACCCTAACCCTAACCCTAACCTCACCCTTATCCCTAACCCTAACCGTAAACCTAACCCTTACCCTTACCCTAACCCTAACACTAAACCTAACACTAACCCTAACTTTAACCCCTAACTCTAAAACTAACCCTAACCCTAACCCTAACCCCTAAGCATAACCCTGACTCTAACCCTAACCCTTACCCTTATCCTAAACCTAACCCTAACCCTAACACTTACCCTTACCTTAAACCCTGCCCTAACCATAACGCTCACCCTAAACCTTACCCTAACCCTAACCCTAAACCTTACTCTTACCCTTACCCTAACACTAAACCTAACCTTAACCCTAACCCTAACCCTAATCCTTACCCTTATCCTAACCCTAACCCTAACCCTAAATCTTAAACTTACACTAAACCTAACCCTAACCCTTACACTAAACCTAACCATACCCTAACCCTTACCCTTACCTTAACCCTCACCCTAACCCTAACACTTACTCTTACCCTAAACCTAACCATAACCTTTAACCCAACCCTAAACCTAACCCTAACACTAACCCTTACCTAACACTTACCCTAACCCTAACCCTAACCCTAACACTCACCCTAACCCTAACCCTAAATCTAACAATAACCCTAACCCTAAACCTAACCCTAACCCTAACCCTAAACCTAAACTTAACCCTAAATATAGCCCTAACCCTTACCCTAACCCATACCCTTATCCTAACCCTAACCCTAACCCTAACATTTATCCTTAACCCAACCCTAACCCTAAACCTAACCCTATACCTAACCCTAACTCTAACCCTAAACCTAAACCTAACGCTTACCCTTACCCTCACCCTAACGCTAACCGTAACCCTAACCCTAACCCTAACCCTAACACTTACCCTTACCCTAACCCCTACCCTAACCCAAACGCTAACGCTAAACTTACCCTAACCCTAACCCTAACCCTAACACTTACCCTTACCCTAACCCTAAACCTAACCTTAACCCTAACCCTAAGCCTAAATTTACCATTACCCTAACGCTAATCCTAACCCTAACCCTAACCCTAACCTAACACATATCCTTACCCTAACCCTAACCCTAACCCTAACCCTAACCCTAACTCTAACCCTAACCCTTACCCTTACAATAACCCTAACCCTAACCCTAACCCTAACCTTATCCTAACCCTAACCCTAACCCTAACCCTAACACTAACCCTAACCTCTAACCCTAACACTTACCCTAACCCTAACCCTAACCCTAACACTAACCCTAACCTCTAACCCTAACACTTACCCTAACCCTAATCCTAACCCTTACCCTTACCTTAACCCTAACTCCTACCCTAACACTTACCCTTACCCTAACGCTAACCCTAAGCCTAACCCTAACCCTAACCCTAACACATATCCTTACCCTAACCCTAACCCTAACCGTAACCCTAACTCTAACCCTAACCCTAACCTTTACCCTTACCCTAATCCTAACCCTAAACCTAACCCTAACCCTAAACCTAACACATATCCCTACCCTAACCCTAACCCTAACAGTAACCCTAACCCAAATGGTAACCCTAACCCTAATCCTAACCCTTACCCTTACCCTAACCCTAACCCTAAACTTAACCCTAACCCTTATCCTAACCCTAAACTTAACCCAACCCTAAACCTAACCCTTACCCTAACCCTAACACTTACCCTTAACCTAACCCCTACCCTAACCCTAACGCTAACCCTAACCGTAACCCTAACTCTAACCCTAACCCTAACCCTAACATTTACCCTTACCCTAATCCTAACCCTAAACTTAACCCCAACCCTAAACATAACCCTTACCCTAACCCTAACACTTAACCTTACCCTTACCCCTACCCTGACCCTAACACTAACCCTAACCTTACCCTAACCCTAAACCTAACCCTAACCCTTACTCTTACCCTAAACATAAACCTAACCGTAAACCTTACCCTTACACTAAACCTAACCCTAACCCTAACCCTAACCCTTACCCTTACCCTAACCCTCACCCTAACCCTAACTCTTACCTTATCCTAACGCTAACCCTAAACCTAACCCTAACCCTAAACCTAACACATATCCTTACCCTAACCCTAACCCTAACAGTAACCCTAACCCTAAACGTAACCCTAACCCTAACTCTAACCCTTAACCCTAACCCTAACACTAAACCTAACCATTAATCCTAACCCTTAACCTAACCCTAATCCTAAACCTAACCCTTACCCTTACCCTAATCCTAACCCTAACTCTAACCCTAACCATAACCCTAACAATAATACTTAACCTAACCCTAATCTTAACCCTTACTCAAACACTAACCCTAACCTCAACCTTAACCCTAAACTAAACCTAACCCTAACCCTTACCCTTACCCTAAACGTAATCCTAACCATAACCCTAACCCTAACCCTTAACCTAACCCTTTACCTAAACCTAACCCTTACCCTAAACCTAACCCTAACCCTAACCTCAACATTAACCTAACCCTAACCCTAAACCTAACCTTTACGCTTACCCTAACCCTAACCCTAAACCAAAGCCTAACCCTAACCCTTACCCTTATCCTAAGCCTAAGCCTAACCCTAACCCCTAACCCTAAAACTAACCCTAACCCTAACCCTAACCCTTACCTTTACCCTACCCCTACCCCTAACCCTAACACTTACCCTAACCCTAACCCTAACCCTTACCCTAACCATAACCCTAACCTTAACCCCAACACTAAACCTAAACCTAAACCTAACCCTTACCCTAACACTTACCCTAACCCTAACCCTAACCTTAACCCTAACTCTTACCCATACCCTAACCCTAACCCTAACCCTTACCTTAACCCTAACCCTAACCCTAACCCTTACCCTAACCAAACCCTAACCCTAACCCCTAACCCTAACCCTTAACCTAACACTAACCCTAACCCTAAATCTAAACCTTACCCTTACCCTATCCCTAAACCTAAATCTAACCCTAACCCTAATCCTAAACCTAACCCTAACCCTTAACCTTACCCTCACCCGAACCCTAACCTTAACATTAACCCTAACCCTAACGCTAAAATTAAACCTAACCCTTATCCTTACCCTAACCCTAACTCTAACCCTAACACTAAAACTAACCGTAACCCTAAACCTAACCCTTACCCTTACCCTCACCCTAACCCTAACCATAACCCTTATCCTTACCCTAACCCTAACCCTAAACCTAACCATATACCTAAACCTAATTCTAACCCTAAAGCTAACCCTAACCCTTACCCTTAACTTCAATCTAAGCCTAACCCTAACCCTAACCCTAACCCTTACCCTTTTCCTAACCCTAACCCTAACCCTAACACTAACCCTAACCCTAACACATATCCTTACCCTAACCATAAACCTAACCCTAACAGTAACCCTAACCCTAACTGTAACCCTAACCCTTACCCTAACCCTAACCCTAACCTTATCTAACCCTCACCCTAACTCTAACCCTTAACCTAATCCTAACACTAACCCTAAGCACTAACCCTAACCCTTACCCTAACCCTAACACTAACCCTAACCCTAACACTTATCCTTACCCTAACACTCACCCTAAACCTAACCCTATACCTAACCCTAAATCTAAACCTAAACCTAACCGTAACACTTACCCTTACCCTCTCCCTAACCCTAACCCTAACCCTAACCCTAACCATTACCCTTACCCTAAACCTAACCCTATCCCTAACTCTAACCCTTACCCTAACCCTAACCCTTACCTTAAACCTACCATAACCCTAACCTCAACTTTAACCCTAACCCTAACCCTAAAACTAACCCTTACCCTTACCCTAACCCTAACCCTAAACCTAACCCTAACGCTAACCCTAACCCCTAACCCTAAAACTAACCCTAAACCTAACCCTAACCCCTAAGCCTAACCCTAACCCTAACCCTAACCCTTACACTTTTCCTAACCCTAACCTAACCCTAACACTTACCCTTACCTTAAACCCTGCCCTAACCCTAACGCTAACCCTACACTTACCCTAACCCTAACCCTAAACCTTACCCTTACCATTACCCAAACACTAAACCTAAACTTAACCCTAACCCTAACTTTAAACCTTACCCTTATGCTAACCCTAACCCTTACCCTAACCCTAACCTTAACCCTAACCTCAACCTTAACCCTAACCCTCACCCTAAACCTAACCCTTACCCTTACCTTAACCCTAACACTAACCCTAACCATTATTCTTACCCTAACCCTAACCATAACCTTAAAACCAACCCTAAACCTAACCCTAAACATAACCCTAACCCTTATCATTACCCTAACCCTAACCCTAAGCCTAACCCTAACCCTAACCCTAACCCTAACCCTTACCCTAACCCTAACCCTAATCCTAACCCTAACCCTTACCGTTACCCTACTCCTAACCCTAACCCGAATCCTAACCTTAACCCTATCCCTTACCCTTACCCTTACCCTAACCCTAACCCTAACCCTAACCCTAAACCTAACCCTAACGCTAACCCTAACCCTTACCCTTAGCCTAACCCTAACACTAAACCTAACGCTAACCCTTACCATTACACTCACTGTAACCCTAACCTTATCCCTAACCCTAACCCTAACCCGAACCCTAACCTTAACCCTAACCCTTAACCTTACCCTAACCCTAACACTAACCCTAACCCTAAACGTAACCCCAACCCTAAACCTAACCGTTACCCTTACCCTAACCCTAAACCTAACCCTAACGCTCATCCTTACCCTTATCCTAACCCTAACCCTAACCTTACCCTTATGCTAACCCTAAACCTAACCTTAACCCTAGTCCTAACCCTAACCCTTACCATAACCCTAACCCTAACCCTAAACCTTACACTTAGCCTAAACCTAACCCTAACCCTTACCCTAAACCTAACCCTAACCCTAACCCTTACCATAACCCTACCCTTACCTTAACCCTAACTCTAACCCTAACACTTAGCTTACCCTAACGCTAACCCTAACCCTAACGCTAACCCTAACCCTAATCCTAACACATATCCTTACCCTAACCCTAACCCTAAACCTAACTCTTACCCTTATCCTAACGCTAATCCTAACCCTAACCCTAACCCTAACCCTTACCCTTACCCTAACCCTAACCCTAACCCTAACCTAACCCTTATTCTAACCCTAACCCTAACCCTAATGCTAAACCTTAAGCAAACCCTAACACTAACCCTAACCACTAACCCTAACCCTAACCCTGAACCTAACCGTAAACCTAACCCTTACCCTTACCCTAATCCTAAACCTAACTCTAACCCTAACCATAACCCTAACCCTAACACTTACCCTAACCCTAATCCTAACCCTTACTCTAACCCTAACCGTAACCTCATCCTTAACCCTTACCCTAACCATAAGTCTAACCCTTACCCTTACCCTAAACGTAACCCAAACCTAACCCTAACTATAACCCTAAGCCTTACCCTTACCCTAAACATAACCCTAACCCTAACCCTAAATTTACCATTACCCGAACGCTAATCCTAACCCTAACCCTAACCCTAACCTAACACATATCCTTACCCTAACCCTAACCCTAAGAGTAACCCTAACCCTAACCCTAACCCTAACCTTAAACCTTACCCTAACAATAACCCTAACCCTAACCCTAACCTTATCCTAACCCTAACCCTAACCCTTAACCTAACCCTAACACTTACCCTAACCTCTAACCCTAACACTTACCCTAACCCTAACCCTAACCCTTACCCTTAACCTAAATCTAACCCTAACCCTAACCCTAACCCTTACTTTAACCCTAACCCTTACCCTAACCCTAACCCTAAACCTAACCTCAAATTTTACCCTAACCCTAACCCTAACCCTAAACCTAACCCTTACCCTAACCCTAACCCTAAACCTAACCCTAACCCTAACCCTAACCCTAAATTTAACATTACCCTAACGCTAATCCTAACCCTAACCCTAACCCTAACCTAACACATATCCTTACCCTAACCCTAACCCTAAGAGTAACCCTAACCCTAACCCTAACCCTAAACCTTACCCTAACAATAACCCTAACCCTAACCCTAACCCTAACTCTATCTGAACCCTAACCCTAACCCTTAACCTTACCCTAACACTTACCCTAACCTCTAACCCTAACACTTACCCTAACCCTAACCCTAACCCTTACCCTTACCCTAAAACTAACCCTAACCCTAACCCTAACCCTTACTCTAACCCTAACCCTTACCCTAACCCTAACCCTAACCCTAACCTCAAATTTTACCCTAACCCTTACCCTAAACCTAACCCTTACCCTTAACCTAACCCTAACCCTAAACCTAACCCTAACCGTAACCCTAACACTTACCCTAACCCTAACCCTAACCCTAACCCTTACCTCACCCTAACCCTAACCTGAACCGTAACCTTAACCCATACCCTTACCCTAACCCTAACCTTAAACCTAACCCTAAACCTAAACATAAACCTAACCTTAACCCTAAACCTAACACTTACCCTTACCATAACCCTTACCCGTATCCTAACCCTAACCCTAACCATAACACTTATCCTTACCCTTTCCCTAACCCTAAACCTAACCCTATACCTAACCCTAACTCTAACCCTAAATCTAACCCGAACCTTACCCTAACCCTAACCCTAACCCTAACCCTAACCCTTACACTTACCTAACACTAACCCTAACCCTAACCCTAACCCTAACCCTAAACCTAACCGTAAAACTAACCCTGAACCTAACCTTAACCCTAACCGTAACCCTAACCCTTACCCTTACCCTAACCCTTACCCTTATCCTAACCCTAACCCTCACCCTAACACTTATCCTTAGCCTAACCCTAACCCTAACCCTAAACCTGAACCTAACCTTAACCCTAACCGTAACCCTAACCCTTACCCTTACCCTAACCCTTACCCTTATCCTAACCCTAACCCTAACCCTAACACTTACCCTTACCCTAACCCTAAACCTAACCTTAACCCTAACCCTAACCCTAAATTTACCATTACCCTAACGCTAATCCTAACCCTAACCCTAACCCTAACCTAACACATATCCTTACCCTAACCCTAATGCTAACCCTAACCCTAACCCTAACTCTAACCCTAACCCTTACCCTTACAATAACCCTAACCCTAACCCTAACCCTAACCTTATCCTAACCCTAACCCTAACCCTAACCTTAACACTAACCCTAAACTCTAACTCAAACACTTACCCTAAACCTAACCCTAACCCTTACCCTTACCTTAACCCTAACGCTAACCCTAACACTTACCCTTACCCTAACGCTAACCCTAAGCCTAACCCTAACCCTAACCCTAACCCTTTCCCTAACCCTAACCCTAACCCTAACCCTAACCTCACCCTTATCCCTACCCCTAACTCTAACCTAACCCTTACCCTTACCCTAACTCTAACACTAAACCTAACACTAACCCTAACCCTAACCCCTAACTCTAAAACTAACCCTAACCCTAACCCTAACCACTAAGCCTAACCCTGACCCTAACCCTAACCCTTACCCTTATCCTAACCCTAACCCTAACCCTAACACTTACCCTTACCTTAAACCCAGCCCTAACCATAACGCTCACCCTAAACCTTACCCTAACCCTAACCCTAAACCTTACCCTTACCCTTATCCTAACACTAAACCTAACCTTAACCCTAACCCTAACCCTAATCCTTACCCTTATCCTAACCCTAACCATAAACCTTACACTTACCATAAACCTAACCCTAACCCTTACACTAAACCTAACCATACCCTAACCCTTACCCTTACCTTAACCCTCACCCTAACCCTAACACTTACTCTTACCCTAAACCTAACCATAACCTTTAACCCAACCCTAAACCTAACCCTAACCCTAACCCTTACCCTAACACTTACCCTAACCCTAAGCCTAACCCTAACACTTACCCTAACCCTAACCCTAAATCTAACAATAACCCTAACCCTAACCCTAACCTTAAACCTAACCCTAACCCTAACCCTAAACCTAAACTTAACCCTAACCATAGCCCTAACCCTTACCCTAACCCATACCCTTATCCTAACCCTAACCCTAACCCTAACATTTATCCTTAACCTAACCCTAACCCTAAACCTAACCCTATACCTAACCCTAACTCTAACCCTAAACCTAAACCTAACCCTTACTCTTACCCTCACCCTAACGCTAACCGTAACCCTAACCCTAACCCTAACCCTAACACTTACCCTTACCCTAACCCCTACCCTAACCCTAACGCTAACCCCTAAACTTACCCTAACCCTAACCCTAACACTTATCCTTACCCTAACCCTAAACCTAACCTTAACCCTAACCCTAAGCCTAAATTTACCATTACCCTAACGCTAATCCTAACCCTAACCCTAACCCTAACCTAACACATATGCTTACCCTAACCCTAACCCTAAACCTAACCCTAACTCTAACCCTAACCCTTACCCTTACAATAATCCTAACCCTAACCCTAATCCTAACCTTATCCTAACCCGAACCCTAACCCTAACACTAACCCTAACCTCTAACCCTAACACTTACCCTAACCCTAACCCTAACCCTTACCCTTACCTTAACCCTAACTCTAAACTTAACCTCAAATTTTACCTTAACCCTAACCCTTATTCTAACCCTAACCCTAACCCTAACGCTAAACCTTAAGAAAACCCTAACACTAACCCTAACCACTAACCCTAACCCTAACCCTGAACCTAACCCTAACCTAACCGTTACCCTTACCCTAATCCTAAACCTAACTATAACCCTAACCATAACCCTAACCCTAACACTTACCCTAACCCTAATCCTAACCCTTACTCTAACCCTAACCCTAACCATAAGTCTAACCCTTACCCGTACCCTAAAAGTAGCCAAACCTAACCCTAGCTATAACCCTAAGCCTTACCCTTACCCTAAACTTAACCCTAACCCTAAATTTACCATTACCCTAACGCTAATCCTAACCCTAACCTAACACATATACTTACCCTAACCCTAACCCTAAGAGTAACCCTAACCCTAACCCTAACACTAACCCTAAACCTAACCCTAACAATAAACCTAACCCTAACCCTAACCCTAACCCTAACCTTATCCTAACCCTAACCCTAACCCTTAACCTAACCCTAACACTTACCCTAACCTCTAACCCTCACACTTACCCTAACCCTAACCCTAACCCTTACCCTTACACTAAACCTAACCCTAACCCTAACCCTAACCCTAACCTCAAATTTTACCCTAAACCAAACCCTAAACCTAACCCTTACCCTTAACCTAACCCTAACCCTAAACCTAACCCTAACCTAACCCTAACCCTAAATTTACCATTACCCTAACGCTAATCCTAACCCTAACCTTAACCCTAACCTAACACATATCCTTACCCTAACCCTAACCCTAAGAGTAACCCTAACCCAAACCCTAAACCTAACCCTAAACCTTACCCTAACAATAACCCTAACCCTAACCCTAACCCTAACCCTAACTTTATCCGAACCCTAACAATAACCCTTAACCTTACCCTAACACTTACCCTAACCTCTAACCCTAACACTCACCCTAACCCTAACCCTAACCCTTACCCTTACCCTAAACCTAACCCTAACCCTAACCCTAACCCTTACTCTAACCCTAACCCTTACCCTAACCCTAACCCTAACCCTAACCTCAAATTTTACCCTAACCCTAACCCTAAACCTAACCCTAAACTTAACCCTAACCTTTACCCTAACCCTAACCCTAACCCTAACCCTTACTCTCACCCTAACCCTAACCTTAACTCTAACCTTAACCCATACCCTTACCCTAACCCTAACCCTAAACCTAACCCTAAACCTAAACCTAAACCTAACCTTAACCCCTAAACCTAACATTTAACCTTACCATAACCCTTACCCTTATCCTAACCCTAACCATAACCCTAACACTTATCCTTACCCTTTCCCTAACCCTAAACCTAACCCTATACATAACCCTAACTCTAACCC
>JANJXV010000589.1:137500-147500 GCA_024803745.1 Megascapheus bottae | reverse complement strand
CTTACGCTAAACCTAACCCTTACCCTAAACCTAACCCTAACCTCAACATTAACCTAACCCTAACCCTAAACCTAACCTTGACGCTTACCCTAACCCTAACCCTAAACCAAAGCCTAACCCAAACCCTTACCCTTATCCTAAGCCTAAGCCTAACCCTAACCCCTAACCCTAAAACTAACCCTAACCCTAACCCTAACCCTTACCTTTACCCTACCCCTACCCCTAACCCTAACACTTACCCTAACCCTAACCCTAACCCTTACCCTAACCATAACCCTAACCTTAACCCCAACACTAAACCTAAACCTAAACCTAACCCTTACCCTAACACTTACCCTAACCCTAACCCTAACCTTAACCCTAACTCTTACCCATACCCTAACCCTAACCCTAGCCCTTACCTTAACCCTAACCCTAACCCTAACCCTTACCCTAACCAAACCCTAACCCTAACCCCTAACCCTAACCCTTAACCTAACACTAACCCTAACCCTAAATCTAAACCTTACCCTTACCCTATCCCTAAACCTAAATCTAACCCTAACCCTAATCCTAAACCTAACCCTAACCCTTAACCTTACCCTCACCCGAACCCTAACCTTAACATTAACCCTAACCCTAACCCTAAAATTAAACCTAACCCTTATCCTTACCCTAACCCTAACTCTAACCCTAACACTAAAACTAACCATAATCCTAAACCTAACCCTTACCCTTACCCTCACCCTAACCCTAACCCTAACCCTTATCCTTACCCTAACCCTAACCCTAAACCTAACCATATACCTAAACCTAATTCTAACCCTAAAGCTAACCCTAACCCTTACCCTTAACCTCACCTTAAGCCTAACCCTAACCCTAACCCTAACCCTTACCCTTTTCCTAACCCTAACCCTAATCCTAACACTAACCCTAACCCTAACACATATCCTTACCCTAACCATAAACCTAACCCTAACAGTAACCCTAACCCTAACCGTAACCCTAACCCTAACCCTAAACCTAACCTTATCTAACCCTCACCCTAACTCTAACCCTTAACCTAATCCTAACACTAACTCTAAGCACTAACCCTAACCCTTACCCTAACCCTAACACTAACCCTAACCCTAAAACTTATCCTTACCCTAACACTAACCCTAAACCTAACCCTATACCTAACCCTAACTCTAAACCTAAACCTAACCCTAACACTTACCCTTACCCTCTCCCTAACCCTAACCCTAACCCTAACCCTAACCATTACCCTTACCCTAAACCTAACCCTAACCCTAACTATAACCCTTACCCTAACCCTAACCCTTACCTTAAACCTACCATAACCCTAACCTCAACTTTAACCCTAACCCTAACCCTAAAACTAACCCTTACCCTTACCCTAACCCTAACCCTAAACCTAACCCTAACGCTAACCCTAGCCCCTAACCCTAAAACTAACCCTAAACCTAAACCTAACCCCTAAGCCTAACCCTAACCCTAACCCTAACCCTTACACTTTTCCTAACCCTAACCTAACCCTAACACTTACCCTTACCTTAAACCCTGCCCTAACCCTAACGCTAACCCTACACTTACCCTAACGCTAACCCTAAACCTTACCCTTACCATTACCCAAACACTAAACCTAAACTTAACCCTAACCCTAACTTTAAACCTTACCCTTATGCTAACCCTAACCCTTACCCTAACCCTAACCTTAACCCTAACCTCAACCTTAACCCTAACCCTCACCCTAAACGTAACCCTTACCCTTACCTTAACCCTAACTCTAACCCTAACCATTACTCTTACCCTAACCCTAACCATAACCTAAAAAACCAACCCTAAACCTAACCCTAACCATAACCCTAACCCTTACCCTTACCCTAACCCTAACCCTAAACCTAACCCTAACCCTAACCCTAACCCTAACCCTTACCCTAACCCTAACCCTAATCCTAACCCTAACCCTTACCGTTACCCTACTCCTAACCCTAACCCGAATCCTAACCTTAACCCTATCCCTTACCCTTACCCTTACCCTAACCCTAACCCTAACCCTAACCCTAAACCTAACCCTAACGCTAACCCTAACCCTTACCCTTAGCCTAACCCTAACACTAAACCTAACGCTAACCCTTACCATTACACTCACCGTAACCCTAACCTTATCCCTAACCCTAACCCTAACCCGAACCCTAACCTTAACCCTAACCCTTAACCTTACCCTAACCCTAACACTAACCCTAACCCTAAACGTAACCCCAACCCTAAACCTAACCCTTACCCTTACCCTAACCCTAAACCTAACCCTAACGCTCATCCTTACCCTTATCCTAACCCTAACCCTAACCTTACCCTTATGCTAACCCTAAACCTAACCTTAACCCTAGTCCTAACCCTAACCCTTACCATAACCCTTACCCTAACCCTAAAACTTACACTTAGCCTAAACCTAACCCTAACCCTTACCCTAAACCTAACCCTAACCCTAACCATAACCCTACCCTTACCTTAACCCTAACTCTAACCCTAACACTTAGCTTACCCTAACGCTAACCCTAACCCTAACGCTAACCCTAACCCTAACGCTAACCCTAACCCTAATCCTAACACATATCCTTACCCTAACCCTAACCCTAAACCTAACTCTTACCCTTATCCTAACGCTAATCCTAACCCTAACCCTAACCCTAACCCTTACCCTTACCCTAACCCTAACCCTAACCCTAACCTAACCCTTATTCTAACCCTAACCCTAACCCTAATGCTAAACCTTAAGCAAACCCTAACACTAACCCTAACCACTAACCCTAACCCTAACCCTGAACCTAACCCTAAACCTAACCCTTACCCTTACCCTAATCCTAAACCTAACTCTAACCCTAACCATAACCCTAACCCTAACACTTACCCTAACCCTAATCCTAACCCTTACTCTAACCCTAACCGTAACCTCAACCTTAACCCTAACCCTAACCATAAGTCTAACCCTTACCCTTACCCTAAACGTAACCCAAACCTAACCCTAACTATAACCCTAAGCCTTACCCTTACCCTAAACATAACCCTAACCCTAACCCTAAATTTACCATTACCCGAACGCTAATCCTAACCCTAACCTTAACCCTAACCTAACACATATCCTTACCCTAACCCTAACCCTAAGAGTAACCCTAACCCTAACCCTAACCCTAACCCTAAACCTTACCCTAACAATAACCCTAACCCTAACCCTAACCCTAACCCTAACTTTATCCTAACCCTAACCCTAACCCTTAACCTAACCCTAACACTTACCCTAACCTCTAACCCTAACACTTACCCTAACCCTAACCCTAACCCTTACCCTTAACCTAAACCTAACCCTAACCCTAACCCTAACCCTTACTTTAACCCTAACCCTTACCCTAACCCTAACCCTAAACCTAACCTCAAATTTTACCCTAACCCTAAACCTAACCCTTACCCTAACCCTAACCCTAAAACTAACCCTAACCCTAAATTTAACATTACCCTAACGCTAATCCTAACCCTAACCCTAACCCTAACCTAACACATATCCTTACCCTAACCCTAACCCTAAGAGTAACCCTAAACCTAACCCTAACCCTAAACCTTACCCTAACAATAACCCTAACCCTAACCCTAACCCTAACCTTATCCGAACCCTAACCCTAACCCTTAACCTTACCCTAACACTTACCCTAACCTCTAACCCTAACACTTACCCTAACCCTAACCCTAACCCTTACCCTTACCCTAAACCTAACCCTAACCGTAACCCTAACCCTTACTCTAACCCTAAACCTTACCCTAACCCTAACCCTAACCCTAACCTCAAATTTTACCCTAACCCTAACCCTAAACCTAACCCTTACCCTTAATCTAACCCTAACCCTAAACCTAACCCTAACCGTAACCCTAACACTTACCCTAACCCTAACCCTAACCCTAACCCTTACCCTAACCCTAACCTTAACCCTAACCTTAACCCATACACTTACCCTAACCCTAACCCTAAACCTAACCCTAAACCTAAACCTAAACCTAACCTTAACCCTAAACCTAACACTTACCCTTACCATAACCCTTACCCTTATCCTAACCCTAACCCTAACCCTAACACTTATCCTTACCCTTTCCCTAACACTAAACCTAACCCTATACCTAACCCTAACTCTAACCCTAAACCTAACCCTAACCCTTACCCTTACCCTCACCCTAACCCTAACCGTAACGCTAACCCTAACCCTAACCCTAACCCTTACCCTTATCCTAACCCTAACAATAATCCTAACACTAACACATACCCTTACCCTAACCCCTACCCTAACCCTAACCCTAACAGTAACCCCAACCCTAACCCTAAACCTTACCCTTACCCTAACCCTTACCCTAACCCTAACCCTAACCCTAACCCTAACCCTTACACTTACCTAACACTAACCCTAACCCTAACCCTAACCCTAAACCTAACCGTAAAACTAACCCTGAACCTAACCTTAACCCTAACCGTAACCCTAACCCTTACCCTTACCCTAACCCTTACCCTTATCCTAACCCTAACCCTCACCCTAACACTTATCCTTAGCCTAACCCTAACCATAACCCTAAACCTGAACCTAACCTTAACCCTAACCGTAACCCTAACTCTTACCCTTACCCTAACCCTTACCCTTATCCTAACCCTAACTCTCACCCTAACACTTATCCTTAGCCTAACCCTAACCCTAACCCTAACACTTACCCTTACCCTAACCCTAAACCTAACCTTAACCCTAACCCTAAGCCTAAATTTACCATTACCCTAACGCTAATCCTAACCCTAACCCTAACGCTAACCTAACACATATCCTTACCCTAACCCTAACCCTAACCCTAACCCTAACCCTAACCCTTACCCTTACAATAACCCTAACCCTAACCCTAACCTTATCCTAACCCTAACCCTAACCCTAACCCTAACACTAACCCTAACCTCTAACCCTAACACTTACCCTAACCCTAACCCTAACCCTAACACTAACCCTAACCCTAACCCTAACCCTAACCCTAACCCTTACCCTTACAATAACCCTAACCCTAACCCTAACCCTAACCTTATCCTAACCCTAACCCTAACCCTAACCCTAACACTATCCCTAACCTCTAACCCTAACACTTACCCTAACCCTAACCCTAACCCTAACACTAACCCTAACCTCTAACCCTAACACTTACCCTAACCCTAATCCTAACCCTTACCCTTACCTTAACCCTAACTCTTACCCTAACACTTACCCTTACCCTAACGCTAACCCTAAGCCTAACCCTAACCCTAACCCTAACACATATCCTTACCCTAACCCTAACCCTAACCGTAACCCTAACTCTAACCCTAACCCTAACCTTTACCCTTACCCTAATCCTAACCCTAAACCTAACCCTAACCCTAAACCTAACACATATCCCTACCCTAACCCTAACCCTAACAGTAACCCTAACCCGAAAGGTAACCCTAACCCTAATCCTAACCCTTACCCTTACCCTAACCCTAACCCTAAACTTAACCCTAACCCTTATCCTAACCCTAAACTTAACCCAACCCTAAACCTAACCCTTACCCTAACCCTGACACTTATCCTTAACCTAACCCCTACCCTAACCCTAACGCTAACCCTAACCGTAACCCTAACTCTAACCCTAATCCTAACCCTAACATTTACCCTTACCCTAATCCTAACCCTAAACTTAACCCCAACCCTAAACCTAACCCTTACCCTAACCCTAACACTTAACCTTACCCTTACCCCTACCCTAACCCTAACACTAACCCTAACCTTATCCTAACCCTAACCCTAACCCTAACCCTTACTCTTACCCTAACCCTAAACCTAACCGTAAACCTTACCCTTACACTAAACCTAACCCTAACCCTAACCCTAACCCTTACCCTTACCCTAACCCTCACCCTAACCCTAACTCTTACCTTATCCTAACGCTAACCCTAAACCTAACCCTAACCCTAAACCTAACACATATCCTTACCCTAACCCTAACCCTAACAGTAACCCTAACCCTAAACGTAACCCTAACCCTAATCCTAACCCTTACCTTTACCCTAACTCTAAACCTAACCTTAACCCTAACCCTTATCCTAACCCTAACCCTAACCCTAACTCTAACCCTTAACCTAACCCTAACACTAAACCTAACCATTAACCCTAACCCTTAACCTAACCCTAATCCTAAACCTAACCCTTACCCTTACCCTAATCCTAACCCTAACTCTAACCCTAATCCTAAACCTAACCCTAACCCTTAACCTTACCCTCACCCGAACCCTAACCTTAACATTAACCCTAACCCTAACCCTAAAATTAAACCTAACCCTTATCCTTACCCTAACCCTAACTCTAACCCTAACACTAAAACTAACCATAATCCTAAACCTAACCCTTACCCTTACCCTCACCCTAACCCTAACCCTAACCCTTATCCTTACCCTAACCCTAACCCTAAACCTAACCATATACCTAAACCTAATTCTAACCCTAAAGCTAACCCTAACCCTTACCCTTAACCTCACCCTAAGCCTAACCCTAACCCTAACCCTAACCCTTACCCTTTTCCTAACCCTAACCCTAACCCTAACACTAACCCTAACCCTAACACATATCCTTACCCTAACCATAAACCTAACCCTAACAGTAACCCTAACCCTAACCGTAACCCTAACCCTAACCCTAACCCTAACCTTATCTAACCCTCACCCTAACTCTAACCCTTAACCTAATCCTAACACTAACTCTAAGCACTAACCCTAACCCTTACCCTAACCCTAACACTAACCCTAACCCTAAAACTTATCCTTACCCTAACACTAACCCTAAACCTAACCCTATACCTAACCCTAACTCTAAACCTAAACCTAACCCTAACACTTACCCTTACCCTCTCCCTAACCCTAACCCTAACCCTAACCCTAACCATTACCCTTACCCTAAACCTAACCCTAACCCTAACTCTAACCCTTACCCTAACCCTAACCCTTACCTTAAACCAACCATAACCCTAAACTCAACTTTAACCCTAACCCTAACCCTAAAACTAACCCTTACCCTTACCCTAACCCTAACCCTAAACCTAACCCTAACGCTAGCCCTAACCCCTAACCCTAAAACTAACCCTAAACCTAAACCTAACCCCTAAGCCTAACCCTAACCCTAACCCTAACCCTTACACTTTTCCTAACCCTAACCTAACCCTAACATTTACCCTTACCTTAAACCCTGCCCTAACCCTACCGCTAACCCTACACTTACCCTAACCCTAACCCTAAACCTTACCCTTACCATTACCCAAACACTAAACCTAAACTTAACCCTAACCCTAACTTTAAACCTTACCCTTATGCTAACCCTAACCCTTACCCTAACCCTAACCTTAACCCTAACCTCAACCTTAACCCTAACCCTCACCCTAAACGTAACCCTTACCCTTACCTTAACCCTAACTCTAACCCTAACCATTACTCTTACCCTAACCCTAACCATAACCTTAAAACCAACCCTAAACCTAACCCTAACCCTAACCCTAAACCTAACCCTAACCCTAACCCTAACCCTAACCCTTACCCTAACCCTAACCCTAATCCTAACCCTAACCCTTACCGTTACCCTACTCCTAACCCTAACCCGAATCCTAACCTTAACCCTATCCCTTACCCTTACCCTTACCCTAACCCTAACCCTAACCCTAACCCTAAACCTAACCCTAACGCTAACCCTAAACTTTACCCTTAGCCTAACCCTAACACTAAACCTAACGCTAACCCTTACCATTACACTCACCGTAACCCTAACCTTATCCCTAACCCTAACCCTAACCCGAACCCTAACCTTAACCCTAACCCTTAACCTTACCCTAACCCTAACACTAACCCTAACCCTAAACGTAACCCCAACCCTAAACCTAACCCTTACCCTTACCCTAACCCTAAACCTAACCCTAACGCTCATCCTTACCCTTATCCTAACCCTAACCCTAACCTTACCCTTATGCTAACCCTAAACCTAACCTTAACCCTAGTCCTAACCCTAACCCTTACCATAACCCTAACCCTAACCCTAAACCTTACACTTAGCCTAAACCTAACCCTAACCCTTAACCTAAACCTAACCCTAACCCTAACTCTAACCATAACCCTACCCTTACCTTAACCCTAACTCTAACCCTAACACTTAGCTTACCCTAACGCTAACCCTAACCCTAACGCTAACCCTAACCCTAATCCTAACACATATCCTTACCCTAACCCTAACCCTAAACCTAACTCTTACCCTTATCCTAACGCTAATCCTAACCCTAACCCTAACCCTAACCCTTACCCTTACCCTAACCCTAACCCTAACCCTAACCTAACCCTTATTCTAACCCTAACCCTAACCCTAATGCTAAACCTTAAGCAAACCCTAACACTAACCCTAACCACTAACCCTAACCCTAACCCTGAACCTAACCGTAAACCTAACCCTTACCCTTACCCTAATCCTAAACCTAACTCTAACCCTAACCATAACCCTAACCCTAACACTTACCCTAACCCTAATCCTAACCCTTACTCTAACCCTAACCGTAACCTCAACCTTAACCCTAACCCTAACCATAAGTCTAACCCTTACCCTTACCCTAAACGTAATCCAAACCTAACCCTAACTATAACCCTAAGCCTTACCATTACCCTAAACATAACACTAACCCTAACCCTAAATTTACCATTACCCGAACGCTAATCCTAACCCTAACCTTAACCCTAACCTAACACATATCCTTACCCTAACCCTAACCCTAAGAGTAACCCTAACCCTAACCCTAACCCTAACCCTAAACCTTACCCTAACAATAACCCTAACCCTAACCCTAACCCTAACCCTAACTTTATCCTAACCCTAACCCTAACCCTTAACCTAACCCTAACACTTACCCTAACCTCTAACCCTAACACTTACCCTAACCCTAACCCTAACCCTTACCCTTAACCTAAACCTAACCCTAACCCTAACCCTAACCCTTACTTTAACCCTAACCCTTACCCTAACCCTAACCCTAAACCTAACCTCAAATTTTACCCTAACCCTAAACCTAACCCTTACCCTAACCCTAACCCTAAACCTAACCCTAACCCTAAATTTAACATTACCCTAACGCTAATCCTAACCCTAACCCTAACCCTAACCTAACACATATCCTTACCCTAACCCTAACCCTAAGAGTAACCCTAAACCTAACCCTAACCCTAAACCTTACCCTAACAATAACCCTAACCCTAACCCTAACCCTAACCTTATCCGAACCCTAACCCTAACCCTTAACCTTACCCTAACACTTACCCTAACCTCTAACCCTAACACTTACCCTAACCCTAACCCTAACCCTTACCCTTACCCTAAACCTAACCCTAAACCTAACCCTAACCCTTACTCTAACCCTAACCCTTACCCTAACCCTAACCCTAACCCTAACCTCAAATTTTACCCTAACCCTAACCCTAAACCTAACCCTTACCCTTAACCTAACCCTAACCCTAAACCTAACCCTAACCGTAACCCTAACACTTACCCTAACCCTAACCCTAACCCTAACCCTTACCCTAACCCTAACCTTAACCCTAACCTTAACCCATACCCTTACCCTAACCCTAACCCTAAACCTAAACCTAAAACTAAACCTAAACCTAACCTTAACCCTAAACCTAGCACTTACCCTTACCATAACCCTTACCCTTATCCTAACCCTAACCCTAACCCTAACACTTATCCTTACCCTTTCCCTAACCCTAAACCTAACCCTATACCTAACCCTAACTCTAACCCTAAACCTAACCCTAACCCTTACCCTTACCCTCACCCTAACCCTAACCGTAACGCTAACCCTAACCCTAACCCTAACCCTTACCCTTATCCTAACCCTAACAATAATCCTAACACTAACACATACCCTTACCCTAACCCCTACCCTAACCCTAACCCTAACAGTA
>JANJXV010000589.1:117500-130000 GCA_024803745.1 Megascapheus bottae | reverse complement strand
CCCTAAAACCTAACCCTTACTCTAACCATAACCCTTACCCTACCCCTAACCCTAACCCTAACCTCAAATTTTACCCTAACCCTAACCCTAAACTTAACCCTTACCCTTAACCTAACCCTAACCCTAAACCTAACCATAACCCTAAACCTAACCCTTACCCTAACCCTAACCCTAACCCTAACCCTTACCCTCACCCTAACCCTAACCTTAACCCTAACCTTAACCCATACCCTTAACCTAACCCTAACCCTAAACCTAAACCTAAACCTAAACCTAAACCTAACCTTAACCTTAAACCTAACACTTACCCTTACCATAACCCTTACCCTTATCCTAACCCTAACCCTAACCCTAACACTTATCCTTACCCTTTCCCTAACCCTAAACCTAACCCTATACCTAACCCTAACTCTAACCCTAAACCTAACCCTAACCCTTACCCTTACCCTCACCCTAACCCTAACCGTAGCGCTAACCCTAACCCTAACACTAACCCTAACCCTTACCCTTATCCTAACCCTAACAATAACCCTAACACTAACACATACCCTTACCCTAACCCCTATCCTAACCCTAACCCTAACAGTAACCCTAACCCTAACCCTAAACCTTACCCTTACCCTAACCCTTACCCTAACCCTAACCCTAACCCTAACCCTTACACTTACCTAACACTAACCCTAACCCTAACCCTAAACCTAAACCTAACCCTAACCCTAACCCTGAACCTAAACTTAACCCTAACCGTAACCCTAACCCTTACCCTTACCCTAACCCTTACCCTTATCCTAACCGTAACCCTCACCCTAATACTTATCCTTAGCCTAACCCTAACCCTAACCCTAACCCTTACCCTGACCCTAACCCTAACCCTAACCCTAAACCTTACCCTAACCCTAACCCTTACCCTAACCCTATCCCTAACCCTAACCTCACCCTTATAACTAACCCTAACCCTAAACCTAACCCTTACCATTACCCTAACCCTAACACTAAACCTTACACTAACCCTAACCCTAACCCCTAACCCTAAACCTAAGCCTTACACTTACCCTAACCCTAACACTGAACCTAACACTAACCCTAACCCTAACCCCAAACCCTAAAACTAACCCTAACCCTAACCCTAACCCTAACCCTTACCCTGACCCTAACCCTAACCCTAACCCTAAACCTTACCCTAACCCTAACCCTAACCCTAACACTTACCCTAACCCTAACCCTAACCCTAACCTCACCCTTATCACTAACCCTAACCCTAAACCTAACCTTACCCTTACCCTAACCCTAACACTAAACCTAACACTAACCCTAACCCTAACCACTAACCCTAAAACTAACCCTAACCCTAACCATAGCCCTAACCCTTACCCTAACCCATACCCTTATCCTAACCCTAACCCTAACCCTAACATTTATCCTTAACCTAACCCTAACCCTAAACTTAACCCTATACCTAACCCTAACTCTAACCCTAAACCTAAACCTAACCCTTACCCTTACCCTCACCCTAACGCTATCCGTAACCCTAACCCAAACCCTAACCCTAAACCTAACACTTACCCTTACCCTAACCCCTACCCTAACCCTAACGCTAACCCTAAACTTACCCTAACCCTAACCCTAACCCTAACACTTACCCTTACCCTAACCCTAACCCTAACCTTAACCCTAACCCTAACCCTAAATTTACCATTACCCTAACGCTAATCCTAACCCTAACCCTAACCCTCACCTAACACATATCCTTACCCTAACCCTAACCCTAACCCTAACCCTAACCCTAACTCTAACCCTAACCCTTACCCTTACAATAACCCTAACCCTAACCCTAACCCTAACCTTATCCTAACCCTAACCCTAACCCTAACACTAACCCTAACCTCTAACCCTAACACTTACCATAAGCCTAACCCTAACCCTTACCCTTAACTTAACCCTAACTCTAACCCTAACACTTACCCTTACCCTAACGCTAAACATAAGCCTAACCCTAACCCTAACCCTAATCCTTACCCTAACCCTAACCCTAACCCTAACCTCACCCTTATCCCTAAACCTAACCCAAAACCTAACCCTTACCCTTACCCTAACCCTAACACTAAACCTAACACTAACCTTAACCCTAACCCCTAAATCTAAAACTAACCCTAACCCTAACCCTCACCCCTAAGCCTAACCCTGACCCTAACCCTAACCCTTCCCCTTATCCTAACCCTAACCCTAACCCTAACACTTACCCTTACCTTAAACCCTGCCCTAACCATAACGCTCACCCTAACCCTTACCCTAACCCTAATCCTAAACCTTACCCTTACCCTTACCCTAACACTAAACCTAACCTTAACCCTAAATCTAACCCTAATCCTTACCCTTAACCTAAACCTAACCCTAACCCTTACACTAAACCTAACCATACCCTAACCCTTACCCTTACCTTAACCCTCACCCTAACCCTAACACTTACTCTTACCCTAAACCTAACCATAACCTTTAACCCAACCCTAAACCTAAACCTAACGCTAACCCTTACCCTAACACTTACCCTAACCCTAACCCTAACCCTAACACTTACCCTAACCCTAACTCTAAATCTAACAATAACCCTAACCCTAACCCTAACCCTAAACCTAACCATAACCCTAACCCTAAACCTAAACTTAACCCTAACCATAGCCCTAACCCTTACCCTAACCCATACCCATATCCTAACCCTAACCCTAACCCTAACATTTACCCTTAACCTAACCCTAACCCTAAACCTAACCCTATACCTAACCCTAACTCTAACCCTAAACCTAAACCTAACGCTTACCCTTACCCTCACCCTAACGCTAACCGTAACCCTAACCCTAACCCTAACCCTAACACTTACCCTTACCCTAACCCCTACCCTAACCCTAACGCTAACCCTAAACTTACCCTAACCATAACCCTAACCCTAACACTTACCCTTACCCTAACCCTAAACCTAACCTTAACCCTAACCCTAACCCTAAATTTACCATTACCCTAACGCTAATCCTAACCCTAACCCTAACCCTAACCCTAACCTAACACATATCCTTACCCTAACCCTAACCCTAACCCTAACACTAACCCTAACTCTAACCCTAACCCTTACCCTTACAATAACCCTAACCCTAACCTTATGCTAACCCTAACCCTAACCCTAACACTAACCCTAACCTCTAACCCTAACACTTACCCTAACCCTAGCCCTAACCCTTACCCTTACCTTAACCCTAACTCTAACTCTAACACTTACCCTTACCCTAACGCTAACCCTAAGCCTAACCCTAACCCTAACCCTAACCCTAACACATATCCTTACCCTAACCCTAACCCTAACCGTAACCCTAACTCTAACCCTAACCCTAACCTTTACCCTTACCCTAATCCTAACCCTAAACTTAACCCAACCCTAAACCTAACCCTTACCCGAACCCTAACACTTAACCTTACCCTTACCCTTACCCTAACCCTAACACTAACCCTAATCTTACCCTAACCCTAACCATAACCCTAACCCTTACTCTTACCCTACCCTAAACCTAACCCTAAACCTTACCCTTACACTAAACCTAACCCTAACCCTAACCCTAAGCCTTACCCTTACCCTAACCCTCACCCTAACCCTAACTCTTACCTTATCCTAACGCTAACCCAAACCTGACCCTAACCCTAAACCTAACACATATCCTTACCCTAACCCTAACCCTAACAGTAACCCTAACCATAAAGGTAACCCTAACCCTAATCCTAACCCTTACACTTACCCTAACCCTAACCCTAACCTTAACCCAGCCCTTATCCTAACCCTAAACTTAACCCAACCCTAAACCTAACCCTTACCCTAACCCTAACACTTACCCTTACCCTAACCCCTACCCTAACCCTAACTCAAACCCTAACCATAACCCTAACTCTAACCCTAAACCTAACCCTAACATTTACCCTTACCCTAATCCTAACCCTAAACTTAACCCTAACACTTAACCTTACCCTTACCCCTACCCTAACCCTAACACTTACCCTAACCTTACCCTAACCCTAACCCTAACCCTTACACTTACCCTAACCCTAAACCTAACCCTAAATCTTACCCTTACACTAAACCTAACCCTAACCCTAACCCTAACCCTTACCCTCACCCTAACCCTCACCCTAACCCTAACTCTTACCTTATCCTAACGCTAAACCTAAACCTAACCCTAACCCTAAACCTAACACATATCCTTACCCTAACCGTAACCCTAAAAGTAACCCTAACCCTAAACGTAACCCTAACCCTAATCCTAACCCTTACCCTTACCCTAACCCTAACCTTAATCCTAACCCTTATCCTAACCCTAACACTAACCCTAACTCTAACCCTTAACCTAACCCTAACACTAAACCTAACCATTAACCCTAACCTTTACCCTAACCCTAATCCTAAACCTAACCCTTACCCTTACCCTAATCCTAACCCTAACTCTAACCCTAACCATAACCTTAACAATAACACTTAACCTAACCCTAATCTTAACCCTTACTCTAACCCTAACCCTAACCTCAACCTTAACCCTAAACTAAACCTAACCCTAACCCTTACCCTTAACCTAAACGTAATCCTAACCATAACCCTAACCCTAACCCTAAACCTAACCCTTATCCTAAACCTAACCCTTACCCTAAATCTAACCCTAACCCTAACCTCAACATTAACCTAACCCTAACCCTAAACCTAACATTTACGCTTACCCTAACCCTAACCCTAAACCAAAGCCTAACCCTAACCCTTACCCGTATCCTAAGCCTAAGCCTAACCCTAACACCTAACCCTAAAACTAACCCTAACCCTTACCTTTACCCTACCCCTACCCCAAAACCTAACACTTACCCTAACCCTAACCCTAACCCTTACCCTAAGCATAACCCTAACCTTAACCCCAACACTAAACCTAAACCTAACCCTAACCCTTACCCTAACACTTACCCTAACCCAAACCCTAACCTTAACCCTAACTCTTACCCATACCCTAACCCTAACCCTAACCCTTACCTTAACCCTAACCCTAACCCTAACCCTTACCCTAACCAAACCCTAACCCTAACCCCTAACCCTAAACCTTAACCTAACCCTAACCCTAACCCTAAATCTAAACCTTACCCTTACCCTATCCCTAAACCTAAATCTAACCCTAACCCTAATCCTAAACCTAACCCTAACCCTTAACCTTACCCTCACCCGAACCCTAACCTTAACATTAACCCTAACCCTAACCCTAAAATTAAACCTAACCCTTATCCTTACCCTAACCCTAACTCTAACCCTAACACTAAACCTAACCATAACCCTAAACCTAACCCTTACCCTTACCCTCACCCTAACCCTAACCCTAACCCTTATCCTTACCCTAACCCTAACCCTAAACCTAACCCTATACCTAACACTAACTCTAACCCTAAAGCTAACCCTAACCCTTACCCTTAAGCTCACCCTAACCCTAACCCTAAGCCTAACCCTTACCCTTATCCTAACCCTAACCCTAACACTAACCATAACCATAACACATATCCTTACCCTAACCCTAACCCTAACCCTAACAGTAACCCTAACCCTAACCGTAACCCTAACCCTAACCATAACCCTAACCCTAACCTTATCTAACCCTAACCCTAACTCTAACCCTTAACCTAATTCTAACACTAACCCTAAGCACTAACCCTAACCCTAACCCTAAACCTAACCCTATACCTAACCCTAACTCTAAACCTCAACCTAACCCTAACACTTACCTTAAACCTACCATAACCCTAACCTCAACTTTAACCATAACCCTAACCCTAAAACTAACCCCTACCTTTACCCTAACCCTAACCCTAAACCTAACCCTAACGCTAACACTAACCCCTAACCATAAAACTAACCCTAAACCTAACCCTAACCCCTAAGCCTAACCCTAACCCTAACCCTAACCCTTACACTTTTCCTAACCCTAACCTAACCCTAACACTTACCCTTACCTTAAACCCTGCCCTAACCCTAACGCTAACCCTACACTTACCCCAACCCTAACCCTAAACCTTACCCTTACCCTTACCCAAACACTAAACCTAAACTTAACCCTAACCATAACTTTAAACCTTACCCTTATGCTAACCCTAACCCTTACCCTAACCCTAACCTTAACCCTAACCTCAACCTTAACCCTAACCCTCACCCTAAACCTAACCCTTACCCTTACTTTAACCCTAACCCTAACCCTAACCATTACTCTTACACTAACCCTAACCATAACCTTAAAACCAACCCTAAACCTAACCCTAACCATAACCCTAACCCTTACCCTTACACTAACCCTAACCCTAAACCTAACCCTAACCCTAACCCTAACCCTAACCCTTACGCTAACCCTAACCCTAATCCTAACCCTAACCCTTACCGTTACCCTAATCCTAACCCTAACCCTAAACCTATCCTGAATCCTAACCTTAACCCTATCCCTTACCCTTACCCTTACCCTAACCCTAACCCTAAGCCTAACCCTAAACCTAACCCTAACGCTAACCCTAACCCTTACCCTTAGCCTACCCCTAACACTAAACCTAACCCGAATCCTAACCTTAACCCTATCCCTTACCCTTACCCTTACCCTACCCTAACCCTAACCTAACCCTAACCCTAACACTAAACCTAACGCTAACCCTTACCATTACCCTCACCGTAACCCTAACCTTATCCCTAACCCTAACCCTAACCCGAACCCTAACCTTAACCCTAACCCTTATCCTTACCCTACCCCTAACACTAACCCTAACCCTAAACGTAACCCAAACCCTAAACCTAACCCTTACCCTTACCCTAACCCTAAACCTAAACCTAACGCTCATCCTTACCCTTATCCTAACCCTAATCCTAACCCTAACCATAAACCTTACCCTTATGCTGACCCTAAACCTAACCTTAACCCTAGTCCTAACCCTAACCCTTACCCTAACCCTAACCCTAACCCTAAACCTTACACTTAGCCTAAACCTAACCCTAACCCTTACCCTAAACCTAACCCTAACCCTAACCATAACCATAACCCTTCCCCTTTCCTTAACCCTAACTCTAACCCTAACACTTAGCTTACCCTAACGCTAACCCTAACCCTAACGCTAACCTTAACCCAAATCCTAAAACATATCCTTACCCTAACCCTAACCCTAAATCTAACTCTTACCCTTATCCTAACGCTAATCCTAACCCTAACCCTAACCCTAACCCTAACCCTTACCCTTACCCTAACCCTAACCCTAACCCTAACCCTAACCCTAACCCTTATTCTAACCCTAACCCTAACCCTAATGCTAAACCTTAAGCAAACCCTAACACTAACCCTAAACACTAATCCTAACCCTAACCCTGAACCTAACCCTAAACCTAACCCTTACCCTTACCCTAATCCTAAACCTAACTCTAACCCTAACCATAACCCTAACCCTAACACTTACCCTAACCCTAATCCTAACCCTTACTCTAACCCTAACCGTAACCTCAACCTTAACCCTAACCCTAACCCTAAGTCTAACCCTTACCCTTACCCTAAACGTAACCCAAACCTAACCATAACTATAACCCTAAGCCTTACCCTTATCCTAAACATAACCCTAACCCTAACCCTAAATTTACCATTACCCTAACGCTAATCCTAACCCTAACCCTAACCCTAACCTAACACATATCCTTACCCTAACCTAAGAGTAACCCTAACCCTAACCCTAACCCTAACCCTAACCTAACCCTAACCCTAACCTTATCCTATCCCTAACCCTAACTCTTAACCTAACCCTAACACTTACCCTAACCTCTAACCCTAACACTTACCCTAACCCTAACCCTAACCCTTACCCTTACCCTAAACCTTACCCTAACCCTAACCCTAACCCTAACCTCAAATTTTACCCTAAACCTAACCCTAAACCTAACCCTTACCCTTAACCTAACCCTAACCCTAAACCTAACCATAACCCTAACCCTAACCCTTACCCTAACCCTAACCCTAACCCTTACCCTCAACCTAACCCTAACCTTAACCCTAACCTTAACCCATACCCTTACCCTAACCCTAACCCTAAACCTAACCCTAAACCTAAACCTAAACCTAACCTTAACCCTAAACCTAACACATACCCTTATCATAACCCTTACCCTTACCCTAACGCTAACCCTAACCCTAACACTCATCCTTACCCTTTCCCTAACCCTAAACCTAACCCTATACCTAACCCTAACTCTAACACTAAACCTAACCCTAACCCTTACCCTTACCCTCACCCTAACCCTAACCGTAACGCTAACCCTAACCCTAACCCTAACCCTTACCCTTATCCTAACCCTAACAATAACCCTAACACTAACACATACCCTTACCCTAACCCCTACCCTAACCCTAACCGTAACAGTAACCCTAACCCTAACCCTAAACCTTACCCTTACCCTAAACCTTACCCTAACCCTAACACTAACCCTAACCCTAACCCTTACACTTACCTAACACTAACCCAAACCCTAACCCTAAACCTAAACCTAACCCTAACCCTAACCCTGAACCTAACCTTAACCCTAACCGTAACCCTAACCCTTACCCTTACCCTAACCCTTACCCTTACCCTAACCCTAACCCTCACCCTAACACTTATCCTTAGCCTAACCCTAACCCTAAACCTAACCCTATACCTAACCCTAACTCTAACCCTAAACCTAACCCTAACCCTTACCCTTACCCTCTCCCTAACCCTAACCCAAACCCTAAACCTAACCCTTACCCTTATCCTAACCCTACCCTAACCCTAACACTAACCATAACCCTAACACATATCCTTACCCTAACCTTAACCCTAACAGTAACCCTAACCCTAACCGTAACCCTAACCCTAACCCTAACCCTAACCTTATCTAACCCAACGCTAACCCTAACCCTTAACCTAATCCTAACACTAACCCTAACATCTAACCCTAACCCTTATCCTAACCCTAACACTAACCCTAACCCTAACCCTAACCCTAACCTAAAACTACTCCTAACCCTAACCCTAACCCTAATCCTTACCCTAACCCTAACCCTAACCCTAACCCTAACCCTAACCCTTACCCTAACCCTAAACCTAAGAGTAACCCTAACCCTAACCGTAACCCTAACCCTAACCCTAAACCTTACCCTTACAATAAACCTTACCCTAATCCTAACCCTAACCCTAAGGCTTATCCTAATCCTAACCATAACCATAACCCTTAACCTAACCCTAACACTATCTCTAAACAACTACCCCTAACCCTTACCCTAACCCTAAACCTAACCCTAACCCTAACCCTTACCCTTACCCTAATCCTAACCCTAACTCTAACCCTAACCATAACCCTAACACTAAAACTTACCCTAACTCTAATCCTAACCCTTACTCTAACCCTAACCTCAACCTTAACCCTAACCCTAACCCTAACACTAACCCTTACCCTGACCCTAACCCTAACCCTAATCCTAACCCTTACCCTAACCCTAACCCTAACCCTAACATCACCCTTAACCCTAACCCTAACCCTAAACCTAACCCTTACCCTTACCCTAACCCTAACACTAAACCTAACCCTAACCCTAACCCCTAACTCTAAAACTAGCCCTAACCCTAACCCTAACCCCTAAGCCTAACCCTGACCCTAACCCTAACCCTTACCTTTATCCTAACCCTAACCCTAACGCTAACACTCACCCTTACCTTAAACCCTGCCCTAAACATAACGCTCACCCTAACCCTTACCCAACCCTAACCCTAAACCTTACCCTTACCCTTACCCTAACACTAAACCTAACCTTAACCGTAACCCTAATGCTAAACCTAACCCTTACCCTTATCCTAACCCTAACCTAACCCTAACCCTAATCCTCACCCTTACCCTAACCCTAACCCTAACCCTTACCCTAAACCTAACCATACCCTAACCCTTACCCTTACCCTATCCCTAACCCTAACCCTAACCCTAACCCTTATTCTAATCCTAACCCTAACCCTAACCACTAACCCTAACCCTTACCCTAAACCTAACCCTAAACCTAACCCGTACCCTTACCCTAATCCTAACCCTAACTCTAACCCTAACCATTACCCTAACCATAACACTTACCCTAACCCTAATACTAACCCTTACTCTAACCCTAACCCTAACCTCAACCTTAACCCTAACCCTACCCTAACCCTAAACCTTACCCTTACCCTAAACGTAATCCTAACCCTAACCATAACCCTAACCCTAACCCTTACCTTTACCCTAAACATAACCCTAACCCTAACCCTAAACCTAACCCTTACCCTTACCCTAAACGTAACCCTAACCCTAACCCTAACTCTTACCCTTATCCTAACTCTAACCATAAACCTAACCTTAACCCTAACTCTAACACATATCGTTACCCTAACCCTAACACTAACAGTAACCCTAACCCTAAACGAAACCCTAACCCTAACCCTAACACTTACCCTTACCCTAATCCTAACCCAAACTCTAACCCTAACCATAACCCTAACCATAACACTTACCCTAACCATAACCCTTACCCTTACCCTAAACGTAACCCTAACCCTAACCCTAACCCTAACCCTTACCCTAATCCTAACCCTTACCCTTAACCAAAACCTAAACTTTACCCTTACCATAACCCTAACCATAAATCAAAATCTAACCCTAATCCTTACCCTTACCCTTAACCTAACCCTAACCCTAACCGTAACCCTAACCCCTAACCCTAAAACTAACCCTAACCCTAACCCTAACCCTTACACTTACCCTAACCCTAAACCAAACCCTAACCCTAACCCTTACCCTTACCCTTACCCTAAACCTAACCCTAACCCTAACCCTAACCCCTCACCCTAAAACTAACCCTAACCCTAAACCTAACACTTACCCTACACCTAATCCTAACCCTTACCCTTACCCTAACTATAACCCTAAACTTAACCTCAACCCTAAACCTAACCCTAACCCTAACCCTTACCCTAACACTTACCATAACCCTAACCCTAACCCTAACCCTAACACTTACCCTAACCCTAATCCTAACTCTAACAATTACCCTAAACATAACCCTAACCCTAAACCTAACCCTAACCCTAACCCTAAACCTAACCTTAACCCTAACTGTAACCCTAACCCTTACCCTAACCCTTTCCCTTATCCTAACCCTAACCCTAACCCTAACATTTATCCTTACCCTAACCCTAACCCTAACCCTAACCCGATACCTAACCCTAACTCTAACCCTAAACATAACTCTAACCCTTACCCTTACCCTCACCCTAATGCTAACCGTAACCCTAACCCTAACCCTAACACTTACCCTTACCCTAACCCCTATCCTAACCCTAATGCTAACCCTAACCTTACCCTAACCCTATCCCTAACCCTTACCCTTACGCTTACCCTAACCCTAAACTTAACCTTAACCTTAACCCTAACCCTAAATTTACCATTACCCTAACGCTAACGCTAATGCTAACCCTAACCCTAACCTAACACATATCCTTTCCCTAACCATAACCCTAACAGAAACCCTAACCATAACCCTAACCCTAACCCTAACCCTTACCCTTACAATAACCCTAACCCTAACCCTAACCCTAACCTTATCCTAACCCTAACCCTAACCTAACCCTTATCCTAACCATAACACTAACCCTAACCTTTAACCCTAACACTTACCCTAACCCTAACCCTAACCCTTACCCTTATCTTAACCCTAACTCTAACCCTAACACTTACCCTTACCCTAACGCTAACACTAAACCTAACCCTAAACCTAACCCTAACACATATCCTTACCCTAACCCGAACCCTAACCGTAACCCTAACTCTAACCCTAACACTAACCCTAACCTTTACCCTTACCCTAATCCTAACCCTAAACTTAACCCCAACCCTAAACCTAACCGTTACCCTAACCCTAACACTTACCCTTACCCTAACCGCTACCCTAACCATAACCTTACCCTTATGCTAACCCTAAACCTAAACTTAACCCTAAACCTAACCCTAACCCTTACCCTAACCTAACCCTCACCCTAACCCTAAACCTTACACTTACCCTAACCCTAACCCTAACCCTAACCCTTACCCTAAACCTAACCCTAACCCTAACCATAACCATAACCCTTACCCTTACCTTAACCCTAGCTCTAACCCTAACACATAGCTTACCCTAACGCTAACCCTAACCCTAACCCCAACCCTAACCCTAACCCTAATCCTAACACATATCCTTACCCTAACCGTAACCCTAAACCTAACTCTTACCCTTATCCTAACACATATCCTTACCCTAACCCTAACCCTAACCCTAACGCTAAACCTTAACCAAACAATAACACTAACCATAACCCTAACCCTAAACCTAACCCTAAACCTAACCCTTACCCTTACCCTAATCCTAACCTCAACCTTAACCCTAACCCTAATCCTAAGTGTAACCCTTACC
>JANJXV010000589.1:35000-110000 GCA_024803745.1 Megascapheus bottae | reverse complement strand
CCCTAACCCTAACCCTTACAATTACCCTAACCCTAACCCTAAACCTTACCCTTACCCTAAACCTAACACAAACTCTAACCCTAACCTAACCCTAACCCTAACCCTAACACATATCCTTCCCCTAACCCTAACCCTAACAGTAACCCAAACCCTAAACGTAACCCTAAACCTATCCCTAACCCTTACCCTTATCCTATCCCTAACCCTAACAATAAACCTAACCCTTACCCTTACTCTAACCCTAACCCTAAACCTTATTCTAATCCTAACCCTAACCCTAACCCTAACCCTAACCACTAACCCTAACCCTTACCCTAACCCTAACAATAAACCTAACCCTTACCCTTACCCTAATCCTAACCCTAACTCTAACCATAACCATAACCCTAATCCTAACCCTTACTCTAACCCTAATCCTAACCCTTACTCTAACCCTATCCCTAACCTCAACCTTAACCCTAACCCTACCCTAACCCTAACCCTTACCCTTACCCTAAACATAACCCTAACCCTAACCCAACCCCTAACCCTAACCCTTACCTTTACCCTAAACATAACCCTAACCCTAACACTAACCCTAAACCTAACCCTTACCCTTACCCTTACCCTAAACGTAACCATAACCCTAACCCTAACTCTTACCCTTATCCTAACGCTAACCCTAAACCTAACCCTAACCCTAACTCTAACACATATCGTTACCCTAACCCTAACCCTAACAGTAATCCTAAACCTAAACGAAACCCTAACCCTAACCCTAACAATTACCCTTACCCTAATCCTAACCCAAACTCTAACCCTAACCATAACCCTAACCCTAACACTTAACCTAACCCTAACCCTTACCCTTGCCCTAAACGTAACCTTAACCCTAAACCTAACCCTAACCCTTACCCTAACCCTACCCTTACCCTTACTCAAAACCTAACCTTTACCCTTACCATAACCCTAACCATAAACCAAAAGCTAACCCTAATCCTTACCATTACCCTTAACCTAACCCTAACCCTAACCATAGCCCTAACCCCTAACCCTAACACTTACCCTAAACCTAACCCTAACCCTTACCCTTACCCTAACCCTAAACCAAACCCTAACCCTAACCCTAACCCTTACCCTTACCCTAAACCTAACCCTAACACTTACCCTAACCCCTCACCCTAAAACTAAACCTAACCCTAACCCTAACACTTACCCTAAACCTAACCCTAACCCTTACCCTTATCCTAACTATAACCCTAAACTTAACCTCAACCCTAAACCTAACCCTAACCCTAACCCTTACCCTAACACTTACCCTAACCCTAACCCTAACACTTACCCTAAACCTAACCCTAACTCTAACAATAACCCTAAACCTAACCCTAACCCTAACCCTAACCCTAACCTTAACCCTAAACCTAACCTTAACCCTAACCGTAACCCTAACCCTTACCCTAACCATTACCCTTATCCTAACCCTAACCCTAAACCTAACCCTAACATTTATCCTTACCCTAACTCTAACCCTAACCCTAACCCGATACCTAACCCTAACTCTAACGCTAACCGTAACCCTAATCCTAACCCTAACCCTAACCCTAACCCTAACACTTACCCTTACCCTAACCCCTACCCTAACCCTAACGCTAACTCTAACCTTACCCTAACCCTAACCCTAACCCTAACCCTTACCCTTACCCTAACCCTAAACCTAACCTTAACCCTAACCCTAACCCTAAATTTACCATTACCCTAACAGTAATGATAACCCTAACCCTACCCCTAACCTAACACATATCCTTACCCTAACCGTAACCCTAACAGTAACCCTAACCCTAACCCTAACCCTAAACCTTACCCTCACAATAACCCTAACCCTAACCCTAACCCTAACCTTATCCTCACCCTAACCCTAACCATAACCCTTACCCTAACCCTAACACTAACCCTAACCTCTAAACCTAACACTTACCCTAACCCTAAACCTAACCCTTACCCTTACCTTAACCCTAACTCTAACCCTAACACTTACCCTTACCCTAACGCTAACCCTAACCCTAACCCTAACCCCAACACATATCCTTACCCTAACCCCGAACCTAACTGTAATCCTAACTCTAACCCTAACACTAACCCTAACCTTTACCCTTACCCTAATCCTAACCCTAAACTTAACCCCAACCCTAAACCTAACCGTTACCCTAACCCTAACACTTACCCTTACCCTAACCCCTACCCTAACCCTAACGCTAACCCTAACCTTACCCTAACCCTAACCCTAACCCTAACCCTTACCCTTACCCTAACCCTAAACCTAACCCTAAAACTTACCCTTACACTAAACCTAAACCTAACCCTAACCCTAACCCTTACCCTTACCCTAACCCTAACCCTAACCCTAACTCTTACCTTACCCTAACGCTAGCCCTAAACCTAACCCTAACCCTAAACCTAACACATATCCTTACCCTAACCCTAACCCTAACAGCAACCCTAACCCTAAACCTAACCCTAACCCTAATCCTAACCCTAACCCTTACCCTAACCCTAACCCTAACCTTAACCCTAACCCTCATCCTAACCCTAAACCTAACCCTAACCCGTAACCTAAACCTAACACTAAACCTAACCATTAACCCTAACTCTTACCCTAACCCTAATCCTAAACCTAACCCTTACCCTTACCCTAATCCTAACCCTAACTGTAACCCTAACCATAACCCTAACAATAACACTTAACCTAACCCTACTCTTATCCCTTACTGTAACCTTAACCATAACCTCAACCTTAACCCTAAACTAAACCTAACCCTAATCCTTACCCTTACCCTAAACGTAACCCTAACCATAACACTAAACCTAATCCTAAACGTAACTCTTACCCTAACCCTAACCCTTACCCTAAACCTAACCCTAACCCTAACCTCAACAATAACCCTAACCCTAACCCTAAACCTAACCTTTACACTTACCCTAACCCTAACCCTAAACCAAACCCTAACCCTAACCCTTACCCTTATCCTTAGCCTAACCCTAACACTAACCCCTAACCCTAAAACTCACCCTAACCCTAACCCTAACCCTTACCTTTACCCTATCCCTAACCCTAACCCTAACCCTAACACTTACCCTAACCCTAACCCTATCCCTTACCCTAACCATAAACCTAACCTTAACCCCAACACTAAACCTAAACCTAAACCTATCCGTTACCCTAACACTTACCATAACCTTAACCTTAAACCTAACACTTACCCTAACCCCAACCTAACTCAAACAATAACCCTTACCCTAACCCAAACACTAACACCAACACTTACCTTTACCCTAACCCTAACCCTAACCCTTACCTTAACCCTAACCATAACCCTAACCCTTACCCTAAACAAACCCTAACCCTAACCCCTAACCCTAACCCTTAACCTAACACTAACCCTAACCCTAAATCTAAACCTTACCCTTACCCTATCCCTAAACCTAAATCTAACCCTAACCCTAATCCTAAACCTAACCCTAACCCTTAACCTTAACCTCACCCGAACCCTAAAGTTAACCCTAACCTTAACCCTAACCCTAAAATTAAACCTAACCCTTATCCTTACCCTAACCCTAACTCTAACCCTAACACTAAACCTAACCATAACCCTAAACCTAACCCTTAACCTTACCCTAAGCCTAAACCTAACCCTAACCCTAACCCTAAACCTGAACCTAACCTTAACCCTAACCGTAACCCTAACCCTTACCCTTACCCTAACCCTTACCATTATCCTAACCCTAACCCTAACCCCAACCCTAACCCTACCATAACCCTAACCCTACCCTTAACCCTAAACCTATCCCTTACCCTAACCCTAACCCTAACCCTAACCCTAACCTAACATTTATCCTTAACCTAACCCTAACCCTAAACCTAACTCTATACCTAACCCTAACTCTAACCCTAAACCTAAACCTAACCCTTACCCTTACCCTTACCCTAACGCTAACCGTAACCCTAAACCTAACCCTAACCCTAACCCTTACCCTAACCCTAACACTTACCCTTACCCTAACCCCTACCCTAACCCTAACGCTAACCCTAAACTTACCCTAACCCTAACCCTAACCCTAACACTTACCCTTACCCTAACCCTAAACCTAACCTTAACCCTAAATTTACCATTACCCTAACGCTAATCCTAACCCTAACCCTAACCCTAACCTAACACATATCCTTACCCTAACCCTAACCCTAACCCTAACCCTAACTCTAACCCTAACCCTTACCCTTACAATACCCCTAACCCTAAGCCTAACCCTAACCTTATCCTAACCCTAACCCTAACCCTAACCCTAACACTAACCCTAACCTCTAACCCTAACACTTACCCTAACCCTAACCCTAACCCTTACCCTTACCTTAACCCTAACTCTAACCCTAACACTTACCCTTACCCTAACGCTAACCCTAAGCCTAACCCTAACCCTAACCCTAACACATATCCTTACCCTAACCCTAACCCTAACCGTAACCCTAACTCTAACCCTAACCCTAATCTTTACCCTTACCCTAATCTTAACCCTAAACTTAACCCAACCCTAAACCTAACCCTTACCCTAACCCTAACACTTACCCTTACCCTAATCCCTACCCTAAACCTAACGCTGACCCTAACCGTAACCCTAACTCTAACCCTAACCCTAACCCTAACCTTTACCCTTACCGTAATCCTAACCCTAAACTTAACCCCAACCCTAAACCTAACCCTTACCCTAACCCTAACACTTAACCTTACCCTTACCCCTACCCTAACCCTAACACTAACCCTAACCTTACCCTAACCCTAACCCTAACCCTAACCCTTACTCTTACCCTAACCCTAAACCTAACCCTAAACCTTACCCTTACACTAAACCTAACCCTAACCCTAACCCTTACCCTTACCCTAACCCTCACTCTAACCCTAACTCTTACCTTATCCTAACGCTAACCCTAAACCTGACCCTAACCCTAAGCCTAACACATATCCTTACCCTAACCGTAACCCTAACAGTAACCCTAACTCTAAACGTAACCCTAACCCTAATGCTAACCATTACCCTTACAGTAACCCTAACCCTAACCTTAACCCTAACCCTTATCCTAACCCTAACACTAACCCTAACCCTAACCCTTAACCTAACCCTAACACTAAACCTAAACATTAACCCTAACCCTTACCCTAACCCTAATCCTAAACCTAACCCTTACCCTTACCCTAATCCTAACCTTAACTCTAACCCTAACCATAACCCTAACAATAACACTTAACCTAACCCTAATCTTAACCCTTACTCTAACCCTAACCCTAACCTCAACCTTAACCCTAAACTAAACCTAACCCTAACCCTTACCCTTACCCTAAACGTAATCCTAACCATAACCCTAACCCTAACCCTAAACCTAACCCTTACCCTAAACCTAACCCTTACCCTAAACCTAACCCTAACCCTAACCTCAACATTAACCCTAACCCTAACCCTAAACCTAACTTTTACGCTTACCCTAACCCTAACCCTAAACCAAAGCCTAACCCTAACCCTTACCCTTATCCTAAGCCTAACCCTAACCCTAACCCCTAACCCTAAATCTAAACCTAACCCTAATCCTAACCCTAACCCTTACCTTTACCCTACCCCTACACCTAACCCTAACACTTACCCTAACCCTAACCCTAACCCTTACCCTAACCATAACCCTAACCTTAACCCCAACATTAAACCTAAACCTAAACCTAACCCTTACCCTAACACTTACCCTAACCCTAACCCTAAACTTAACCCTAACTCTTACCCATACCCTAACCCTAACCCTAACCCTTACCTTAACCCTAACCCTAACCCTAAACCTAACCCTATACCTAACCCTAACTCTAACCCTAAAGCTTACCCTATCCCTTACCCTTACCCTCACCCTATCCCTAACCCTAACCCTAACCCTAACCCTTACCCTTATCCTAACCCTAACCCTAACCCTAACACTAACCCTAACCCTAACACATATTCTTACCCTAACCCTAACCCTAACCCTAACAGTAACTCTAACCCTAACCCTAACCCTAACCCTAACCCTAAACTTATCTAACCCTAACGCTAGCTCTAAACCTTAACCTAATCCTAACACTAACCCTAACCACTAACCCTAACCCTTACCCTAACCCTAACACTAACCCTAAACCTAACACTTATCCTTACCATAACCCTAAGCCTAAACCTAACACTATACCTAACCCTAACTCTAAACCTAAACCTAACCCTAACACTTACCCTTACCCTCTCCCTAACCCTAACCCTAGCCCTAACCCTAACCATTACCCTTACCCTAAACCTAACCCTAACCCTAACCCTAACCCTTACCCTAACCCTAACCCTTACCTTAAACCTACAATAACCGTAACCTCAACTTTAACCCTAACCCTAAACCTAAAACTAACCCTTACACTTACCCTAACCCTAAACCCTAAACCTAACCCTAACGCTAACCCTAACCCCTAACCATAAAACTAATCCTAAACCTAACCCTAACCCCTAAGCCTAACCCTAACCCTAACCCTAACCCTTACACTTTTCCTAACCCTAACCTAACCCTAACACTTACCCTTACCTTAAACCCTGCCCTAACCCTAACGCTAACCCTACACTTACCCTAACCCTAACCCTAAACCTTACCCTTACCCTTACCCAAACACTAAACCTAAACTTAACCCTAACCCTAAGTTTAAACCTTACCCTTATGCTAACCCTAACCCTTACCCTAACCCTAACCTTAACCCTAACCTCAACCTTAACCCTAACCCTCACCCTAAACCTAACCCTTACCCTTACCTTAACCCTAACCCTAACCCTAACCCTTACTCTTACCCTAACCCTAACCATAACCTTAAAACCAACCCTAAACCTAACCCTAAGCATAACCCTAACCCTTACCCTTACCCTTACCCTAACCCTAAACATAACCCTAACCCTAACCCTAACCCTAACCCTTACCCTAACGCTAACCCTAACGCTAACCCTAACCCTAATCCTAACACATATCCTTACCCTAACCCTAACCCTAAACCTAACTCTTACTCTTATCCTAACGCTAATCCTAACCCTAACCCTAACTTAACACATATCCTTACCCTAACCCTAACCCTAAGAGTAACCCTAACCCTAACCCTAACCCTAAACTTACCCTTAAAATAACCCTACCCCTAACCCTAACCCTAACCCTAACCCTTAACCTAACCCTAACCCTTACCCTAACCTCTAACCCTAACACTTACCCTAGCCCTAACCCTAACCCTAAAACTTACCCTTACCCTTAACCGAACCCTAACCCTAACCCTAACCCTTACTCTAACCCTAACACTTACCCTAACCCTAACCCTAAACCTAACCTCAAATTTTACCCTAACCCTAACCCTAACCCTAACCCTTACCCTAACCCTAACCCTAACCCTAACCCTAACCCTTACCCTCACCCTAACCCTAACCTTAACCCATACCCTTACCCTAACCCTAACCCTAAACCTAACCATAAACCTTACCCTAAACCTAACCTTAACCCTAAACCTAACACTTACCCTTACCATAACCCTTACCCTTATCCTAACCCTAACCCTAACACTTATCCTTACCCTTTCCCTAACCCTAAACCTAACCCTATACCTAACCATAACTCTAACACTAAACCTAACCCTTACCCTTACCATTACCCTCACCCTAACCCTAACCGTAACGCTAACCCTAACCCTAACCCTAACCCTAACCCTAACCCTTACCCTTATCCTAACCCTAACAATAACCCTAACTCTAACACATACCCTTACCCTAACCCCTACCCTAACCCTAACCCTAACCTTACCTTACCCTAACGCTAACCCTAACCCTAACCCTAACCCGAACCCTAACCCTAACCCTTACCCTAACCCTAACCCTAAGAGTAACCCTAACCCTAACCGTAACCCTAAACCTAACCCTAAACCTTACCCTTACAATAACCCTTACCCTAATCCTAACCCTAACCCTCAGGCTTATCCTAATCCTAACCATAACCATAACCCTTAACCGAACCCTAACACTAACCCTAAACAACTACCCCTAACCCTTACCCTAACCCTAAACCTAACCCTAACCCGAACCCTTACCCTTACCCTAATCCTAACCCTAACTCTAACCCTAAACATAACCCTAACCCTAACACTTACACTAACTCTAATCCTAACCCTTACTCTAACCCTAACCTCAACCTTAACACTAACCCTAACCCTAACACTAACCCTTATCCTGACCCTAACCCTAACCCTAACCCTAACACTTACCTTAACCCTAACCCTTACCCTAACCCTAACCCTAACAATAACATCACCCTTATCCCTAACCCTAAAGCTAAACCTAACCCTTACCCTTACCCTAACCCTAACACTAAACCTAACCCTAACCCTAACCCTAACCCTAACCCCTAACCCTAAAACTAACCCTAACCCTAACCCTAAACCCTAAGCCTAACCCTGACCCTAACCCTAACCCTTGCCCTTATCCTAACCCTAACCCTAACCCTAACACTTACCCTTACCGTAAACCCTGACCTAAACATAACGCTCACCCTAACCCTTACCCAACCCTAACCCTAAACCTTACCCTTACCCTTACCCTAACACTAAACCTAACCTTAACCCTAACCCTAACGCTAACCCTAACCCTAACCCTTATCCCAACCCTAACCCTAACCCTAAACCTTACCCTTACCCTAAACCTAACCCTAACCCTTACCCTAAACCTTACCCTAACCCTAAACCCTTACCCTAACCCTTACCCTTACCTTAACCCTAACCCTAACGCTAAACCTTACTCTTACCCTAAACCTAACCATAACTTTTAACCCAACCCTAAACCTAACCCTAACCGTAACCCTAACCCTTACCCTTACCCTAACCCTAACCCTAAACCTAACCCTAACCCTAACCCTAACCGTATCCCTTACCCTAAACCTAACCCTATTCCTAACCCTAACCCTTACTGTTACACTAACCCTAACCCTAACCTGAACCTAACCCTAATCCTAACCTAAACCCTAACCCTTACACTTACCCTTACCCTAACCCTAACCCTAACCCTAAACCTAACCATAACCCTAACCCTAACCCTTACCCTTAGCCTAACCCTAACCCTAAACCTATCGCTAACCCTTACCATTACCCTCACCGTAACCCTAAACTTAACCATAACCCTAACCCTAACCCTAACCCTAACTTTAACCCTAACCTTTATCCTTACCCTAACCCTAACACTAACCCTAACCCTAAACGGAACCCCAAACCTAAACCTAACCCTTACCCTTATCCTAACCCTAACCCTAACCCTAACCCTCACCCTTACCCATATGCTAACCCTAAACCTAATCTTAACCCTAACCCTAACCCTAACACTTATCCTAACCCTAACCCTAAACCTTACACTTACCCTAACCCTAACCCTAACCCTTACCCTAAACCTAACCCTAAACCTAACCCTAACCCTAATCCTTACCCTTACCTTAACCCTAAATCTAACCCTAACACTTAACCTTACCCTAACGCTAACCCTAACACTAACCCTAACACATAACCTTACCCTAACCCTAACCCTACCCGTAAACCTAACTCTAACCCTAACCCTAACCCTAACCTTTCCCTTACCCTAACCCTAACCGTAAACTTAACCCCAACCCTAAACCTAACCCTTACCCTAAACCTAACCCTTTCCCTTACCCTAACCCTAACCCTAAATCTAACCCTAACCCTCACCCTAACACTTACCCTTATGCTATCCCATACCCTAACCCTAACGCTAACCCTAACCTTACCCTAACCCTACCCCTAACCCTAACCCTAACCCTTACCCTTACCCTAACCCTAAACCTAACCTTAACCCGCACCCTAACCCTAACCCTTACCCTTACCCTAACCCTAACCCTAAACCTTACCCTTACCCTAAACCTAACACAAACCCTCACCCTAACCCTAACCCTAACCCTTACCCTACCCTAACCCTAACCCTAATCCTAACCCTAACTCTTACCCTTATCCTAAGGCTAACCCTAAAACTAACCCTAACCCTAACCCTAACACATATCCTTACCCTAACCCTAACCCTAACAGTAACCCTAACCCTAAATGTAAACCTAACCCTATCCCTAACCCTTACCCTTACCCTATCCCTAACCCTAACCCTAACCCTAACCCTTATTCTAATCCTAACCCTAACCCTAACCCTAACCCTAACCACTAACCCTAACCCTTACCCTAACCCTAACCCTAAACCTAACCCTTACCCTTACCCTAATCCTAACCCTAACTCTAACCCTAACCATAACCCTAACCATAACACTTACCCTAACCCTAATCCTAACCCTTACTCTAAACCTAACCCTAACCTCAACCTTAACCCTAAACCTACCCTAACCCTAACCCTTACCCTTACCCTAAACGTAACCCTAACCCTAACCATAATCCTAACCCTAACCCTTACCTTTACCATAAACATAACCCTAACCCTAACCCTAAACCTAACCCTTACCCTTACCCTAAACGTAACCCTAACCCTAAACCTAACTCTTACCCGTATCCTAAATCTAACCCTAAACCTAACCCTAACCCTAACTCTAACACATATCGTTACCCTAACCCTAACCCTAACAGTAACCCTAACCCTAAACGAAACCCTAACCCTAACCCTAACACTTACCCTTACCCTAATCCTATCCCAAACTATAACCCTAACCATAACCCTAACCATAACACTTACCCTAACCATAACCCTTACCCTTACCCTAAATGTAACCCTAACCCTAACCCTAACCCTAACCCTTACCCTAAACCTAACCCTTACCCTTAACCAAAACCTAAACTTTACCCTTACCATAACCCTAACCATAAATCAAAAGCTAAGCCTAATCCTTACCCTTACCCTTAACCTAACCCTAACCCTAAACGTAACCCTAACCCCTAACCCTAAAACTAACCCTAACCCTAACCCTAACCCTTACCCTTTCCCTAACCCTAAACCAAACGCTAACCCTAACCCTTACCCTTACCCTTACCCTAAACCTAACCCTAACCCTAACCCTAACCCCTCACCCTAAAACTAACCCTAACCCTAACCCTAACACTTACCCTAAACCTAACCCTAACCCTTAGCCTTACCCTAACTATAAACCTAAACTTAACATCAACCATAAACCTAACCCTAACCCTAACCCTTACCCTAACACTTACCATAACCCTAACCCTAACCCTAACACTTACCCTAACCCTAACTCTAACAATAACCCTAAACCTAACCCTAACCCTAAACCTAACCCTAAACCTAACCCTAGACCTAACCTTAACCCTAACCATAACCCTAACCCTTACCCTAACCCTTACCCTTACCCTAACCCTAATCCTAACCCTAACCCTAACATTTATCCTTACCCTAACCCTAACCGTAACCCTAACCCTAACCCGATACCTAACCCTAACTCTAACCCTAAACCTAACCCTAACCCTTACCCTTACCCTCACCCTAACGCTAACCATAACCCTAACCCTAACCTAACACATATCCTTACCCTAACCATAACCCTAACAGTAACCCTAACCCTAACCCTAACCCTAACTCTAAACCTTACCCTTACAGTAACCCTAACCCTAACCCTAACCCTAACCCTATTCTAACCCTAACCCTAACGCTAACCCTTATCCTAACCCTAACACTAACCCTAACCTCTAACCCTAACACTTACCCTAACCCTAACCCTAACCCTTACCCTTACCTTAACCCTAACTCTAACCCTAACACTTACCCTTCCCTAACGCTAACCCTAACCCTAACCCTAAACCTAACCCTAACACATATCCTTACCCTAACCCTAACCCTAACCGTAACCCTAACTCTAACCCTAACACTAAACCTAACCTTTACCCTTACCCTAATCCTAACCCTAAACTTAACCCCAACCCTAAACCTAACCGTTACCCTAACCGTAACACTTACCCTTACCCTAACCCCTACCCTAACCCTAACCTTACCCTTATCCTAACTCTAAACCTAACCTTAACCCTAGCCCTAACCCTAACCCTTACCCTAACCTAACCCTAACCCTAACCCTAAACCTTACACTTACCCTAACCCTAACCCTAACCCTTACAGTAAACCTAACCTAACCTTAACCCTAACCATAACCCTTACCCTTACCTTAACCCTAACTCTAACCCTAACACTTAGCTTACCCTAAAGCTAACCCTAACCCTATCGCAAACCCTAACCCTAATCCTAACACATATCCTTACCCTAACCCTAAACCTAAACCTAACACTTACCCTTATCCTAACGCTAATACTAACCCTAACCCTAACCCTAACCCTTACCCTAACCCTAACCCTAACCCTAACCCTTATTCTAACCCTAACCCTAACCCTAACGCTAAACCTTAAGCAAACCCTAACACTAACCACAACCACTAACCCTAACCCTGAACCTAAACCTAAACCTAAACCTTACCCTTACCCTAATCCTAAACCTAACTCTAACCCTAACCATAACCCTAACCCTAACACTTACCCTAACCCTAATCCTAACCCTTACTCTAACCCTAACCCTAACCTCAACCTTAACCCTAACCCTAACCCTAAGTCTAACCCTTACCCTTACGCTAAACGTAACCCACACCTAACCCTAACTATAACCCTAAGCCTTACCCTTACCCTAAACATAACCCTAACCCTAAATTTACCATTACCCTAACGCTAATCTGAACCCTAACCCTAACCCTAACCTAACACATATCCTTACCCTAACCCTAACCCTAAGAGTAACCCTAACCCTAACCCTAACCCTAACCCTAAACCTTACCCTTACAATAACCCTAACCTTAACCCTAACCCTAACCCTAACCCTAAACCTAACCCTAACCCTTAACCTAACCCTAACACTTACCCTAACCTCTAACCCTAACACTTACCCTAACCATAACCCTAACCCTTACCCTTACCCTAAACCTAACCCTAACCTAACCCTAAACCTTACTCTAACCCTAACCCTTACCCTAACCCTAACCCTAACCTCAAATTTTACCCTAACCCTAACCCTAACACTAAACCTAACCCTTACCCTTAACCTAACCCTAACCCTAAACCTAACCCTAACCCTAACCCTAACCCTTACCCTAACACTAACCCTAACCCTAACCCTAACCCTTACCCTCACCCTAACCCTAACCTTAACCCTAACCTTAAACCATACCCTTACCCTAACCCTAACCCTAAACCTAACCCTAAACCTAAACCTAAACCTAACCTTAACCCTAAACCTAACACTTACCCTTATCATAACCCTTACCCTTATCCTAACCCTAACCCTAACCCTAACACTTATCCTTACCCTTTCCGTAAACCTAAACCTAACCCTATACCTAACCCTAACTCTAACCCTAAACCTAACCCTAACCCTTACCCTTACCCTCACCCTAACCCTAACCGTAACGCTAACCCTAACCCTAACCCTAACCCTAACCCTTACCCTTATCCTAACCCTAACAATAACCCTAAAACTAACACATACCCTTACTCTAACCCCTACCCTAACCCTAACCCTAACAGTAACCCTAACCCTAACCCTAAACCTTACCCTTACCCTAACCCTAATCCTAACCCTAACCCTAAACCTAACCCTAACACATATCCTTACCCTAACCCTAACCCTAACGGTAACCCTAACTCTAACCCTAACACTAACCCTAACCTTTACTCTTACCCTAATCCTAACCCTAAACTTACCCCCAACCCTAAACCTAACCGTTACCCTAACCCTAACACTTACCCTTACCCTAACCCCTACCCTAACCCTAACCTTACCCTTATGCTAACCCTAAACCTAACCTTAACCCTAGCCCTAAACCTAACCCTTACCCTAACCTAACCCTAACCCTAACCCTAAACCTTACACTTACCCTAACCCTAACCATAACCCTTACAGTAAACCTAACCCTAACCTTAACCCTAACCATAACCCTTACCCTTACCTTAACCCTAACTCTAACCCTAACACTTAGCTTACCCTACAACTAACCCTAACCCTATCGCTAACCCTAACCCTAATCCTAACACATATCCTTACCCTAACCCTAAACCTAAACCTAACTCTTACCCTTATCCTAACGCTAATACTAACACTAACCCTAACCCTAACCCTAACCCTTACCCTAACCCTAACCCTAACCCTAACCCTTATTCTAACCCTAACCCTAACCCTAACGCTAAACCTTAAGCAAATCCTAACACTAACCCTAACCACTAACCCTAACCCTAACCCTGAACCTAACCCTAAACCTAACCCTTACCCTTACCCTAATCCTAAACCTAACTCTAACCCTAACCATAACCCTAACCCTAACACTTACCCTAACCCTAATCCTAACCCTTACTCTAACCCTAACCGTAACCTCAACCTTAACCCTAACCCTAACCCTAAGTCTAACCCTTACCCTTACCCCAAACGTAACCCAAACCTAACTCTAACTATAACCCTAAGCCTTACCCTTACCCTAAACATAACCCTAACCCTAACCCTAAATTTACCATTACCCTAACGCTAATCCTAACCCTAACCCTAACCCTAACCTAACACATATCCTTACCCTAACCCTAACCCTAAGAGTAACCCTAACCCTAAGAGTAACCCTAACCCTAAATCTTACCCTTACAATAACCCTAACCGTAACCCTAACCCTAACCCTAACACTTACCCTAACCTCTAACTCTAACACTTACCCTAACCCTATCCCTAACCCTTACCCTTACCCTAAACCTAACCCTAACCTAACCCTAACCCTTACTCTAACCCTAACCCTTACCCTAACCCTAACACTAACCCTAACCTCAAATTTTACCCTAACCCTAAACCTAAACCTAAACCTAACCCTTACCCTTAACCTAACCCTAACCCTAAACCTAACCCTAACCCTTACCCTAACCCTAACCCTAACCCTAACCCTAACCTCAACTTTAACACTAACCCTAACCCTAACCCTAACCCTAACCATTACCCTTACCCTAAACCTAACCCTAACCCTAACCCTAACCCTAACCTCAACCTTAACCCTAACCCTAACCCTAAAACTAACCCTTACCCTTACCCTAACCCTAACCCTAAACCTAACCCTAATGCTAACCCTAACCCCTAACCCTAAACCTAACCCTAAACCTAACCCTAACCCCTAAGCCTAAACCTAACCCTAACCCTTACACTTTTCCTAACCCTAACCTAACCCTAACACTTACCCTTAACTTAAACCCTGCCCTAACCATAACGCTAACCCTACGCTTACCCCAACCCTAACCCTAAACCTTACCCTTACCCTTACCCTAACACTAAACCTAAACTTAACCCTAACCGTAACTTTAACACTTACCCTTATGCTAACCCTAACCCTTACCGTAACCCTAACCATAACCCTAAACTCAACCTTAACCCTAACCCTCACCCTAAACCTAACCCTTACCCTTACCTTAACCCATACCCTTACCCTAACCTCTAACCCTAACACTTACCCTAACCCTAACCCTAAACCTTACCCTTACCCTAACCCTAACCCTAACCCTTACTCTAACCCTAACCCTTACCCTAACCCTAACCCTAACCCTTACCCTCACCCTAACCCTAACCTTAACCCTAACCTTAACCCATACCCTTACCCTAACCTCTAACCCTAACACTTACCCTAACCCTAACCCTAAACCTTACCCTTACCCTTACCCTAACCCTAACCCTAACCCTAAACCTAACCCTAACCCTAACCCTAACCCTAACCCTTACCCTTAGCCTAACCCTTACCCTAAACCTAACGCTAACCCTTACCATTACCCTCACCGTAACCCTAACCTTATCCCTAACCCTAACCCTAACCCTAGCCTTAACCCTAACCCTTATCCTTACCCTAACCCTAACACTAACCCTAACCCTAAACGTAACGCCAACCCTAAACCTAACCCTTACCCTTACCCTAACCCTAAACCTAACCCTAACGCTCACAATTACCGTTATCCTAACCCTAACCCTAACCCTAACCCTAAACCTTAATCTTATGCTAACCCTAAACCTAACCTTAACCCTAGCCCTAACCCTAACCCTTACCCTAACCTAATCCCAACCCTAACCCTAAACCTTACACTTACCCTAACCCTAACCCTAACCCTTACCCTAAACCTGACCGTAACCCTAACCCTAACCATAACCCTTACCCTTACCTTAACCCTAACTCTAACCCTAACACTTAGCTTACCCTAACGCTAACCCTAACGCTAACCCTAACCCTAATCCTAACACATATCCTTACCCTAACCCTAACCCTAAACCTAACTCTTACCCTTATCCTAACGCTAATCCTAACCCTAATCCTAACCCTTACCCTAACCCTTACACTTACCCTAACCCTAACCCTAACCCTTACTCTAACCCTAACTCTAACCCTAACGCTAAACCTTAACCAAACCCTAACACTAACCCTAACCACTAACCCTAAACCTAACCCTAAACCTAACCCTTACCCTTACCCTAATCCTAAACCTAACTCTAACGCTAACCATAACCCTAACCCTAACACTTACCCTAACCCTAATCCTAACCCTTACTGTAACCCTAACCCTAACCTCAACCTTAACCCTAACCCTAACCCTAAGTCTAACCCTTACCCTTACCCTAAACGTAACCCAAACCTAACCCTAACTATAACCCTAAGCCTTAACCTTACCCTAAACATAACCCTAACCCTAAGCCTCAATTTACCATTACCCTAACGCTAATCCTAACCCTAACCCTAACTTAACACATATCCTTACCCTAACCCTAACCCTAAGAGTAACCCTAACCCTAAACCTAACCCTATCCCTAAAACTTACCCTTAAAATAACCCTACCCCTAACCCTAACCCTAACCCTTAACCTAACCCTAACCCTTACCCTAACCTCTAACCCTAACACTTACCCTAACCCTAACCCTAAACCTTACCCTTACCCTAACCCTAACCCTAACCCTTACTCTAACCCTAACCCTTACCCTAACCCTAACCCTAAACCTTACCCTCACCCTAACCCTAACCTTAACCCTAACCTTAACCCATACCCTTACCCTAACCCTAACCCTAAACCTAACCATAAACCTAACCCTAAACCTAACCTTAACCCTAAAACTAACACTTACCCTTACCATAACCCTTACCCTTATCCTAACCCTAACCCTAACCCTAACACTTATCCTTACCCTTTCCCTAACCCTAAACCTAACCGTATACCTAACCATAACTCTAACCCTAAACCTAACCCTAACCCTTACCCTTACACTCACCCTAACCCTAACTGTAACGCTAACCCTAACCCTAACCCTAACCCTTACCCTTATCCTAACCCTAACAATAACCCTAACTCTAACACATACCCTTACCCTAACCCCTACCCTAACCCTAACCCTAACCTTACCTTACCCTAACGCTAACCCTAACCCTAACCCGAACCCTAACCCTTACCCTAACCCTAACCCTAAGAGTAACCCTAACCCTAACCGTAACCCTAACCGTAACCCTAAACCTTACACTTACAATAACCCTTACCCTAATCCTAACCCTAACCCTAAACAACTACCCCTAACCCGTACCCTAACCCTAAACCTAACCCTAACCCTAACTCTTACCTTACCCTAATCCTAACCCTAACTCTAACCCTAACCATAACCCTAACCCTAACACTTACCCTAACTCTAATCCTAACCCTTATTCTAAACCTAACCTCAACCTTAACCCTAACCCTAACCCTAACACTAACCCTTACCCTGGCCCTAACCCTAAACCTAACCCTAACCCTTACCCTAACCCTAACCCTTACCCTAATCCTAACCCTAACCCTAACATCACCCTTAACCCTAACCCTAACCCTAAACCTAATCCTTACCCTTACCCTAACCTAACACTAAACCTAACCCTAACCCTAACCCTAATCCCTAACCCTAAAACTAACCCTAACCATAACCCTAACCCCTAAGCCTAACCCTGACCCTAACCCTAACCCTTACCCTTATCCTAACCCTAACCCTAAACCTAACCCTAACACTTACCCTTACCTTAAACCCTGCCCTAACCATAACGCTCACCCTAACCCTTACCCAACCCTAACCCTAAACCTTACCCTTACCCTTACCCTAACACTAAACCTAACCTTAACCCTAACCCTAACGCTAACCCTAACCCTTACCCTTATCCTAACCCTAACCCTAACCCTAATCCTTACCCTTACCCTAACCCTAACCCTAACCCTAACCCTAACCCTAACCCTTATTCTAATCCTAACCCTAAACCTAACCCTAACCCTAACGACTAACCCTAACCCTTACCCTAACCCTAACCCTAAACCTAACCCTTACCCTTACCCTAATCCTAACCCTAACTCTAACCCTAACAATAACCCTAACCATAACACTTACCCTAACCCTAATCCTAACCCTTACTCTAACCCTAACCCTAACCTCAACCTTAAACCTACCCCTACACTAACCCTAACACTTACCCTTACCCTAAACGTAACCCTAACCCTAACCATAACCCTAACCCTAACCCTTACCTTTACCCTAAACATAACCCTAACCCTAACCCTAAACCTAACCCTTACCCTTACCCTAAACGTAACCCTAACCCTAACCCCAACTCTTACCCTTATCCTAACGCTAACCCTAACCCTAACCCTAACCCTAACTCTAACACATATCGTTACCCTAACCCTAACCCTAACAGTCACCCTAACCCTAAACGAAACCCTAACCCTAACCCTAACACTTACCCTTACCCTAATCCTAACCCAAACTCTAACACTAACCATAACCCTAACCATAACACTTACCCTAACCATAACCCTTACCCTTACCCTAAACGTAACCCTAACCCTAACCCTAACCCTAACCCTTACCCTAATCCTAACCCTTACCCTTAACCAAAACCTAAACTTTACCCTTACCATAACCCTAACCATAAATCAAAAGCTAACGCTAATCCTTACCCTTACCCTTAACCTAACCCTAACCCTAACCGTAACCCTAACCCCTAACCCTAAAACTTACCCTAACCCTAACCCTAACACTTACCCTTACCCTAACCCTATACCAAACCCTAACCCTAACCCTTACCCTTACCCTTACCCTAACCCTAACCCTAACCCTAACCCTAACCCCTCACCCTAAAACTAACCCTAACCCTAAACCTAACACTTACCCTAAACCTAACCCTAACCCTTAGCCTTACCCCAACTATAACCCTAAACTTAACATCAACCCTAAACCTAACCCTAACCCTAACCCTTACCCTAACACTTACCATAACCCTAACCCTAACCCTATCACTTACCCTAACCCTAACCCTAACTCTAACAATAACCCTAAACCTAACCCTAACCCTAAACCTAACCCTAACCCTAACCCTAAACCTAACCTTAACCCTAACCGTAACCCTAACCCTTACCCTAACCCTTACCCTTATCCTAACCCTAACCCTAAACCTAACCCTAACATTTATCCTTACCCTAACCCTAACCCTAACCCTAACCCGATACCTAACCCTAACTCTAACCCTAAACCTAACCCTAACCCTTACCCTTACCCTCACCCTAACGCTAACCGTAACCCTAACCCTAACCCTAACACTTACCCTTACCCTAACCCCTACCCTAACCCTAACGCTAACCCTAACCTTACCCTAACCCTAACCCTAACCCTTACCCTTACCCTTACCCTAACCCTAAACTTAACCTTAACCCTAACCCTAACCCTAAATTTACCATTAACCTAACGCTAACGCTAATGCTAACCCTAACCCTAACCTAACACATATCCTTACCCTAACCATAACCCTAACAGTAACCCTAACCCTAACCCTAACCCTAACTCTAAACCTTACCCTTAAAATAACCCTAACCATAACCCTAACCCTAACCTTATCCTAACCCTAACCCTAACGGTAACCCTTATCCTAACCCTAACACTAACCCTAACCTCTAACCCTAACACTTACCCTAACCCTAACCCTAACCCTTACTCATACCTTAACCCTAACTCTAACCCTAACACTTACCCTTACCCTAACGCTAACCCTAACCCTAACCCTAAACCTAACCCTAACACATATCCTTACCCTAACCCGAACCCTAACCGTAACCATAAGTCTAACGCTAACACTAACCCTAACCTTTACCCTTACCCTAATCCTAACCCTAAACTTACCCCCAACCCTAAACCTAACCGTTACCCTAATCCTAACACTTACCCTTACCCTAACCCCTACCCTAAGCCTAACCTTACCCTTATGCTAACCCTAAACCTAACCTTAACCCTAGCCCTAACCCTAACCCTTACCCTAACCTAACCCTAACCCTAACCCTAAACCTTACACTTACCCTAACCCTAACCCTAACCCTTAACCTAAACCTAACCCTAACCTTAACCCTAACCATAACCCTTACCCTTACCTTAACCCTAACTTTAACCCTAACACTTAGCTTACCCTAAAGCTAACCCTAACCCTATCGCTAACCCTAACCCTAATCCTAACACATATCCTTACCCTAACCCTAACCCTAAACCTAACTCTTACCCTTATCCTAACGCTAATACTAAACCTAAACCTAACCTAACCCTTACCCTTACCCTAACCCTAACCCTAACCCTAACCCTAACCCTTATTCTAACCCTAACCCTAACGCTAAACCTTAAGCAAACCCTAACACTAACCCTAACCACTAACCCTAACCCTAACCCTGAACCTAACCCTAAACCTAACCCTTACCCTTACCCTAATCCTAAACCTAACTCTAACCCTAACCCTAACCCTGACCCTAACCCTAACCCTAACCCTAACCCTAACCCTAACCCTAATCCTAACCCTAACGCTAACCCTAACCCTTACCCTTAGCCTAACCCTAACACTAAACCTAACGCTAACCCTTACCATCACCCTCACCGTAACCCTAATCTTATCCCTAACCCTAACCCGAAACCTAACCTTAACCCTAACCCTTAACCTTACCCTAACCCTAACACTAACCCTAACCCTAAACGTAACCCCAACCCTAAACCTAACCCTTACCCTTACCCTAACCCTAAACCTAACCCTAACGCTCATCCTTACCCTTATCCTAACCCTAACCCTAACCCTAACCCTAACCTTACCCTTATGCTAACCCTAAACCTAACCTTAACCCTAGTCCTAATCCTAACCCTTACCCTAACCCTAACCCTAACCCTAAACCTTACACTTAGCCTAAACCTAACCTTAACCCTTACCCTAAACCTAACCCTAACCCTAACGCTAACCATAACCCTACCCTTACCTTAACCCTAACTCTAAACCTAACACTTAGCTTACCCTAACGCTAACCCTAACCCTAACGCTAACCCTAACCCTAATCCTAACACATATCCTTACCCTAACCCTAACACTAAACCTAACTCTTACCCTTATCCTAACGCTAATCCTAACCCTAACCCTAACCCTAACCCTTACCCTTACCCTAACCCCAACCCTAAACCTAACCGTTACCCTAACCCTAACACTTACCCTTACCCTAACCCCTACCCTAACCCTAACATTACCGTTATGCTAACCCTAAACCTAACCCTAACGCTAACCCTAACCCCTAACCCTAAAACTAACCCTAAACCTAACCCTAACCCCTAAGCCTAACCCTAACCCTTACCTTAAACCCTGCCCTAACCCTAACGCTAACCCTACACTTACCCTAAACCTAACCCTAAACCTTACCCTTACCCTTACCCTAACACTAAACCTAAACTTAACCCTAACCGTAACTTTAACACTTACCCTTATGCTAACCCTAACCCTTACCGTAACCCTAACCATAACCCTAAACTCAACCTTAACTCTAACCCTCACCCTAAACCTAACCCTTACCCTTACCTTAACCCTAACCCTAACCCTAACCATTACTCTTACCCTAACCCTAACCATAACCTTAAAACCAACCCTAAACCTAACCCTAACCGTAACCCTAACCCTTACCCTTACCCTAACCCTAAACCTAAACCTAACCCTAACCCTAACCCTTACCCTAACCCTAACGCAAATCCTAACCCTAACCCTTACCGTTAACTTAATCCTAACCCTAAGCCTAAACCTAACCCGAATCCTAAACTTAACCCTAACCCTTACCCTTACCCTTACCCTAACCCTAACCCTAACCCTAAACCTAACCCTAACCCTAACCCTAACCCTAACCTTTACCCTTAGCCTAACCCTTACCCTAAACCTAACGCTAACCCTTACCATTACCCTCACCGTAACCCTAACCTTATCCCTAACCCTAACCCTAACCCTAGCCTTAACCCTAACACATATCCTTACCCTAACCCTAACACTAACCCTAACCCTAAACGTAACGCCAACCCTAAACCTAACCCTTACCCTTACCCTAACCCTAAACCTAACCGTTACCCTAACCCTAACACTTACCCTTACCCTAACCCCTACCCTAACCCTAACATTACCGTTATGCTAACCCTAAACCTAACCCTAACGCTAACCCTAACCCCTAACCCTAAAACTAACCCTAAACCTAACCCTAACCCCTAAGCCTAACCCTAACCCTTACCTTAAACCCTGCCCTAACCCTAACGCTAACCCTACACTTACCCTAAACCTAACCCTAGCCCTAACCCTAACCCTTACCCTAACCTAATCCCAACCCTAACCCTAAACCTTACACTTACCCTAACCCTAACCCTAACCCTTACCCTAAACCTGACCGTAACCCTAACCCTAACCATAACCCTTACCCTTACCTTAACCCTAACTCTAACCCTAACACTTAGCTTACCCTAACGCTAACCCTAACGCTAACCCTAACCCTAATCCTAACACATATCCTTACCCTAACCCTAACCCTAAACCTAACTCTTACCCTTATCCTAACGCTAATCCTAACCCTAATCCTAACCCTTACCCTAACCCTTACACTTACCCTAACCCTAACCCTAACCCTTACTCTAACCCTAACTCTAACCCTAACGCTAAACCTTAACCAAATCCTAACACTAACCCTAACCTCTAACCCTAAACCTAACCCTAAACCTAACCCTTACCCTTACCCTAATCCTAAACCTAACTCTAACGCTAACCATAACCCTAACCCTAACACTTACCCTAACCCTAATCCTAACCCTTACTGTAACCCTAACCCTAACCTCAACCTTAACCCTAACCCTAACCCTAAGTCTAACCCTTACCCTTACCCTAAACGTAACCCAAACCTAACCCTAACTATAACCCTAAGCCTTAACCTTACCCTAAACATAACCCTAACCCTAAGCCTCAATTTACCATTACCCTAACGCTAATCCTAACACTAACCCTAACTTAACACATATCCTTACCCTAACCCTAACCCTAAGAGTAACCCTAACCCTAAACCTAACCCTATCCCTAAAACTTACCCTTAAAATAACCCTACCCCTAACCCTAACCCTAACCCTTACTCTAACCCTAACCCTTACCCTAACCCTAACCCTAACCCTTACCCTCACCCTAACCCTAACCTTAACCCTAACCTTAACCCATACCCTTACCCTAACCTCTAACCCTAACACTTACCCTAACCCTAACCCTAAACCTTACCCTTACCCTTACCCTAACCCTAACCCTAACCCTAAACCTAACCCTAACCCTAACCCTAACCCTAACACTTACCCTTAGCCTAACCCTTACCCTAAACCTAACGCTAACCCTTACCATTACCCTCACCGTAACCCTAACCTTATCCCTAACCCTAACCCTAACCCTAGCCTTAACCCTAACCCTTATCCTTACCCTAACCCTAACACTAACCCTAACCCTAAACGTAACGCCAACCCTAAACCTAACCCTTACCCTTACCCTAACCCTAAACCTAACCCTAACGCTCACAATTACCGTTATCCTAACCCTAACCCTAACCCTAACCCTAAACCTTAACCTTATGCTAACCCTAAACCTAACCTTAACCCTAGCCCTAACCCTAACCCTTACCCTAACCTAATCCCAACCCTAACCCTAAACCTTACACTTACCCTAACCCTAACCCTAACCCTTAACCTAAACCTAACCCTAACCTTAACCCTAACCATAACCCTTACCCTTACCTTAACCCTAACTTTAACCCTAACACTTAGCTTACCCTAAAGCTAACCCTAACCCTATCGCTAACCCTAACCCTAATCCTAACACATATCCTTACCCTAACCCTAACCCTAAACCTAACTCTTACCCTTATCCTAACGCTAATACTAAACCTAAACCTAACCCTAACCCTTACCCTTACCCTAACCCTAACCCTAACCCTAACCCTAACCCTTATTCTAACCCTAACCCTAACGCTAAACCTTAAGCAAACCCTAACACTAACCCTAACCACTAACCCTAACCCTAACCCTGAACCTAACCCTAAACCTAACCCTTACCCTTACCCTAATCCTAAACCTAACTCTAACCCTAACCCTAACCCTGACCCTAACCCTAACCCTAACCCTAACCCTAACCCTAATCCTAACCCTAACGCTAACCCTAACCCTTACCCTTAGCCTAACCCTAACACTAAACCTAACGCTAACCCTTACCATCACCCTCACCATAACCCTAATCTTATCCCTAACCCTAACCCGAAACCTAACCTTAACCCTAACCCTTAACCTTACCCTAACCCTAACACTAACCCTAACCCTAAACGTAACCCCAACCCTAAACCTAACCCTTACCCTCACCCTAACCCTAAACCTAACCCTAACGCTCATCCTTACCCTTATCCTAACCCTAACCCTAACCCTAACCCTAACCTTACCCTTATGCTAACCCTAAACCTAACCTTAACCCTAGTCCTAATCCTAACCCTTACCCTAACCCTAACCCTAACCCTAAACCTTACACTTAGCCTAAACCTAACCTTAACCCTTACCCTAAACCTAACCCTAACCCTAACGCTAACCATAACCCTACCCTTACCTTAACCCTAACTCTAAACCTAACACTTAGCTTACCCTAACGCTAACCCTAACCCTAACGCTAACCCTAACCCTAATCCTAACACATATCCTTACCCTAACCCTAACACTAAACCTAACTCTTACCCTTATCCTAACGCTAATCCTAACCCTAACCCTAACCCTAACCCTTACCCTAACCTAACCCCAACCCTAAACCTAACCGTTACCCTAACCCTAACACTTACCCTTACCCTAACCCCTACCCTAACCCTAACATTACCGTTATGCTAACCCTAAACCTAACCCTAACGCTAACCCTAACCCCTAACCCTAAAACTAACCCTAAACCTAACCCTAACCCCTAAGCCTAACCCTAACCCTTACCTTAAACCCTGCCCTAACCCTAACGCTAACCCTACACTTACCCTAAACCTAACCCTAAACCTTACCCTTACCCTTACCCTAACACTAAACCTAAACTTAACCCTAACCGTAACTTTAACACTTACCCTTATGCTAACCCTAACCCTTACCGTAACCCTAACCATAACCCTAAACTCAACCTTAACCCTAACCCTCACCCTAAACCTAACCCTTACCCTTACCTTAACCCTAACCCTAACCCTAACCATTACTCTTACCCTAACCCTAACCATAACCTTAAAACCAACCCTAAACCTAACCCTAACCGTAACCCTAACCCTTACCCTTACCCTAACCCTAAACCTAAACCTAACCCTAACCCTAACCCTTACCCTAACCCTAACGCAAATCCTAACCCTAACCCTTACCGTTAACTTAATCCTAACCCTAAGCCTAAACCTAACCCGAATCCTAAACTTAACCCTAACCCTTACCCTTACCCTTACCCTAACCCTAACCCTAACCCTAAACCTAACCCTAACCCTAACCCTAACCCTAACCTTTACCCTTAGCCTAACCCTTACCCTAAACCTAACGCTAACCCTTACCATTACCCTCACCGTAACCCTAACCTTATCCCTAACCCTAACCCTAACCCTAGCCTTAACCCTAACCCTTATCCTTACCCTAACCCTAACACTAACCCTAACCCTAAACGTAACGCCAACCCTAAACCTAACCCTTACCCTTACCCTAACCCTAAACCTAACCCTAACGCTCACAATTACCGTTATCCTAACCCTAACCCTAACCCTAACCCTAAACCTTAACCTTATGCTAACCCTAAACCTAACCTTAACCCTAGCCCTAACCCTAACCCTTACCCTAACCTAATCCCAACCCTAACCCTAAACCTTACACTTACCCTAACCCTAACCCTAACCCTTACCCTAAACCTGACCGTAACCCTAACCCTAACCATAACCCTTACCCTTACCTTAACCCTAACTCTAACCCTAACACTTAGCTTACCCTAACGCTAACCCTAACGCTAACCCTAACCCTAATCCTAACACATATCCTTACCCTAACCCTAACCCTAAACCTAACTCTTACCCTTATCCTAACGCTAATCCTAACCCTAATCCTAACCCTTACCCTAACCCTTACACTTACCCTAACCCTAACCCTAACCCTTACTCTAACCCTAACTCTAACCCTAACGCTAAACCTTAACCAAATCCTAACACTAACCCTAACCTCTAACCCTAAACCTAACCCTAAACCTAACCCTTACCCTTACCCTAATCCTAAACCTAACTCTAACGCTAACCATAACCCTAACCCTAACACTTACCCTAACCCTAATCCTAACCCTTACTGTAACCCTAACCCTAACCTCAACCTTAACCCTAACCCTAACCCTAAGTCTAACCCTTACCCTTACCCTAAACGTAACCCAAACCTAACCCTAACTATAACCCTAAGCCTTAACCTTACCCTAAACATAACCCTAACCCTAAGCCTCAATTTACCATTACCCTAACGCTAATCCTAACACTAACCCTAACTTAACACATATCCTTACCCTAACCCTAACCCTAAGAGTAACCCTAACCCTAAACCTAACCCTATCCCTAAAACTTACCCTTAAAATAACCCTACCCCTAACCCTAACCCTAACCCTTACTCTAACCCTAACCCTTACCCTAACCCTAACCCTAACCCTTACCCTCACCCTAACCCTAACCTTAACCCTAACCTTAACCCATACCCTTACCCTAACCTCTAACCCTAACACTTACCCTAACCCTAACCCTAAACCTTACCCTTACCCTTACCCTAACCCTAACCCTAACCCTAAACCTAACCCTAACCCTAACCCTAACCCTAACACTTACCCTTAGCCTAACCCTTACCCTAAACCTAACGCTAACCCTTACCATTACCCTCACCGTAACCCTAACCTTATCCCTAACCCTAACCCTAACCCTAGCCTTAACCCTAACCCTTATCCTTACCCTAACCCTAACACTAACCCTAACCCTAAACGTAACGCCAACCCTAAACCTAACCCTTACCCTTACCCTAACCCTAAACCTAACCCTAACGCTCACAATTACCGTTATCCTAACCCTAACCCTAACCCTAACCCTAAACCTTAACCTTATGCTAACCCTAAACCTAACCTTAACCCTAGCCCTAACCCTAACCCTTACCCTAACCTAATCCCAACCCTAACCCTAAACCTTACACTTACCCTAACCCTAACCCTAACCCTTAACCTAAACCTAACCCTAACCTTAACCCTAACCATAACCCTTACCCTTACCTTAACCCTAACTTTAACCCTAACACTTAGCTTACCCTAAAGCTAACCCTAACCCTATCGCTAACCCTAACCCTAATCCTAACACATATCCTTACCCTAACCCTAACCCTAAACCTAACTCTTACCCTTATCCTAACGCTAATACTAAACCTAAACCTAACCCTAACCCTTACCCTTACCCTAACCCTAACCCTAACCCTAACCCTAACCCTTATTCTAACCGTAACCCTAACGCTAAACCTTAAGCAAACCCTAACACTAACCCTAACCACTAACCCTAACCCTAACCCTGAACCTAACCCTAAACCTAACCCTTACCCTTACCCTAATCCTAAACCTAACTCTAACCCTAACCCTAACCCTGACCCTAACCCTAACCCTAACCCTAACCCTAACCCTAATCCTAACCCTAACGCTAACCCTAACCCTTACCCTTAGCCTAACCCTAACACTAAACCTAACGCTAACCCTTACCATCACCCTCACCGTAACCCTAATCTTATCCCTAACCCTAACCCGAAACCTAACCTTAACCCTAACCCTTAACCTTACCCTAACCCTAACACTAACCCTAACCCTAAACGTAACCCCAACCCTAAACCTAACCCTTACCCTCACCCTAACCCTAAACCTAACCCTAACGCTCATCCTTACCCTTATCCTAACCCTAACCCTAACCCTAACCCTAACCTTACCCTTATGCTAACCCTAAACCTAACCTTAACCCTAGTCCTAATCCTAACCCTTACCCTAACCCTAACCCTAACCCTAAACCTTACACTTAGCCTAAACCTAACCTTAACCCTTACCCTAAACCTAACCCTAACCCTAACGCTAACCATAACCCTACCCTTACCTTAACCCTAACTCTAAACCTAACACTTAGCTTACCCTAACGCTAACCCTAACCCTAACGCTAACCCTAACCCTAATCCTAACACATATCCTTACCCTAACCCTAACACTAAACCTAACTCTTACCCTTATCCTAACGCTAATCCTAACCCTAACCCTAACCCTAACCCTTACCCTAACCTAACCCCAACCCTAAACCTAACCGTTACCCTAACCCTAACACTTACCCTTACCCTAACCCCTACCCTAACCCTAACATTACCGTTATGCTAACCCTAAACCTAACCCTAACGCTAACCCTAACCCCTAACCCTAAAACTAACCCTAAACCTAACCCTAACCCCTAAGCCTAACCCTAACCCTTACCTTAAACCCTGCCCTAACCCTAACGCTAACCCTACACTTACCCTAAACCTAACCCTAAACCTTACCCTTACCCTTACCCTAACACTAAACCTAAACTTAACCCTAACCGTAACTTTAACCCTTATCCTTATGCTAACCCTAACCCTTACCCTAACCCTAACCATAACCCTAACCCCAACCTTAACCCTAAACCTCACCCTAAACCTAACCCTTACCCTTACCTTAACCCTAACCCTAACCCTAACCCTTACACTTACCCTAACCCTAACCATAACCTTAAAACCAAACCTAAACCTAACCCTAACCGTAACCTTAACCCTTACCCTTACCCTAACCCTAACCCTAAACCTAACCCTAACCCTAACCCTAACCCTTACCCTAACCCTAAACCTAATCCTAACCCTAACCCTTACCGTTACCTTAATCCTAACCCTAACCCTAAACCTAACCCGAATCCTAACCTTAACCCTAACCCTTACCCTTACCCTTACCCTAACCCTAACCCTAACCCTAACCCTTACCCTTAGCCTAACCCTAACCCTAAACCTAACCTGAATCCTAACCTTAACCCTATCCCTAACCCTAACCCTAACCTTATCCCTAACCCTAACCCTAACCCTAGCCTTAACCCTAACCCTTATCCTTACCCTAACCCTAACACTAACCCTAACCCTAAACGTAACCCCAACCCTAAACCTAACCCTTACCCTTACCCTAACCCTAAACCTAACCCTAACGCTCACCATTACCCTTATCCTAACCCTAACCCTAACCCTAAACCTTACCCTTATGCTAACCCTAAACCTAACCTTAACCCTAGCCCTAACCCTAACCCTTACCCTAACCTAACCCCAACCCTAACCATAAACCGTACACTTACCCTAACCCTAACCCTAACCTTTACCCTAAACCTGACCCTAAACCTAACCCTAACCATAACCCTTACCCTTACCTTAACTCTAACTCTAACCCTAACACTTGGCTTACCCTAACGCTAATCCTAACGCTAACCCTAACCCTAATCCTAACACATATCCTTACCCTAACCCTAACCCTAAACCTAACTCTTACCCTTATCCTAACGCTAATCCTAACCCTAACCCTAACCCTAACCCTTACCCTAACCTAACCCCAACCCTAACCCTAAACCTTACACTTACCCTAACCCTAACCCTAACCCTTACCCTTACCCTAACCCTAACCCTAACCCTGACCCTTAATCTAACCCTAACCCTAACACTAACGCTAAACCTTAACCAAACCCTAACACTAACCCTAACCACTAACCCTAACCCTAAACCTAAACCTAACCCTAAACCTAACCCTTACCCTTACCCTAATCCTAAACCTAACTCTAACCCTAACCATAACCCTAACCCTAACACTTACCCTAACCCTAATCCTAACCCTTACTCTAACCCTAACCCTAACCTCAACCTTAACCCTAACCCTAACCCTAAGTCTAACCCTTACCTTTACCCTAAATGTAAACCAAACCTAACCCTAACTATAACCCTAAGCCTAAACCTTACCCTAAACATAACCCTAACCCTAACCCTAAATTTACCATTACCCTAACGCTAATCCTAACCCTAACCCTAACCCTAACTTAACACATATCCTTACCCTAACCCTAACCCTAAGAGTAACCCTAACACTAAACCTAACCCTAACCCTAAAATTTACCCTTACAATAACCCTACACCTAACCCTAACCCTAACCCTTAACCTAACCCTAACACTTACCCTAACCTCTAACCCTAACACTTACCCTAAACCTAACCCTAACCCTAACCTTAACCCATACCCTTACCCTTTCCCTAACCCTAAACCTAAACCTATACCTAACCCTAACTCTAACCCTAAACCTAACGCTAACCCTTACCCTTACCCTCACCCTAACCCTAACCATAACGCTAAACCTAACCCTAACCTTAACCCTAACCCTTACTCTTATCCTAACCCTAACAATAACCCTAACACTAACACATACCCTTATCCTAACCCCTACCCTAACCCTAAACCTAACAGTAACCCTAACCCTAACCCTAAACCTTACCCTTACCCTAACCCTTACCCTAACCCTAACCCTAACCCTAACCCTTACACTTACCTAACACTAACCCTAACCCTAAACCTAAACCTAAAACTAACCCTAACCCTAACCCTGAACCTAACCTTAACCATAACGGTAACCCTAACACTTACCCTTACCCTAACCCTAAACCTTATCCTAACCCTAACCCTAACACTTATCCTTAGCCTAACCCTAGCCCTAAACCTAACCCTATACCTAACCCTAACTCTAACCCTAAACCTAACCCTAACCCTTACCCTTACCCTCTCCCTAACCCTAACCCAAACCCTAACCCTAACCCTAACCCTTACCCTTATCCTAACCCTAACCCTAACCCTAACACTAACCCTAACCCTAACACATATCCGTACCCTAACCCTAACCCTAACCCTAACCCTAACCTTATCTAACCCTAACCCTACCCCTAACCCTTAACCTAATCCTAACACTAAACCTAACCACTAACCCTAACCCTTATCCTAACCCTAACACTAACCCTTACCCTTACCCTAATCCTAACCTTAACTGTAACCCTAACCATAACCCTAAACCTTACCCTAACAATAACCCTAACCCTAACCCTAACCCTAACCCTAACCTTATCCGAACCCTAACCCTAACTCTTAACCTTACCCTAACACTTACCCTAACCTCTAACCCTAACACTTACCCAAACCCTAACCCTAACCCTTACCCTTACCCTAAACCTAACCCTAACCCTAACCCTAAACCTTACTCTAACCCTAACCCTTACCCTAACCCTAACCCTAACCCTAACCTCAAATTTTACCCTAACCCTAACCCTAAACCTAACCCTTACCCTTACCCTAACCCTAACCCTAAACCTAACCGTTACCCTAACCCTAACACTTACCCTTACCCTAACCCCTTCCCTAACCCTAACCTTACCGTTATGCTAACCCTAAACCTAACCTTAACCCTAGCCCTAACCCTAACCCTTACCCTAACCTAACCCTAACCCTAACCCTAAACCTTACACTTACCCTAAACCTAACCCTAACCCTTACCCTTAACCTAACCCTTACCTTAACCCTAACTCTAACCCTAACACTTAGCTTACCCTAAAGCTAACCCTAACCCTATCGCTAACACTAACCCTAATCCTAACACATATCCTTACCCTAACCCTAACCCTAAACCTAACTCTTACCCTTATCCTAACGCTAATCCTAACCCTAACCCTAACCCTAACCCTAACCCTTACACTTACCCTAACCCTAACCCTAACCCTAAACCTTATTCTAACCCTAACCCTAACCCTAACGCTAAACCTTAAGCAAACCCTAACACTAACCCTAACCACTAACCCTAACCCTAACCCTGAACCTAACCCTAAACCTAAACCTTACCATTAACCTAATCCTAAACCTAACTCTAACCCTAACCATAATCCTAAACCTAACACTTACCCTAACCCTAACCCTAAACCTTACCCTTACCCTTACCCAAACACTAAACCTAAACTTAACCCTAACCCTAACTTTAAACCTTACCCTTATGCTAACCCTAACCCTTACCCTAACCCTAACCTTAACCCTAACCTCAACCTTAACCCTAACCCTCACCCTAAACCTAACCCTTACCCTTACCTTAACACTAACTCTAACCCTAACCATTACTCTTACCCTAACCCTAACCATAACCTTAAAACCAACCCTAAGCCTAACCCTAACCATAACCCTAACCTTACCCTTACCCTAACCCTAACCCTAACCCCGAACCTAACCCTAATCCTAACCCTTACCCTAACCCTAACCCTAATCCTAACCCTAACCCTTACCGTTACCCTACTCCTAACCCTAACCCGAATCCTAACCTTAACCCTATCCCTTACCCTTACCCTTACCCTAACCCTAACCCTAACCCTAACCCTAATCCTAACCCTAACGCTAACCCTAACCCTTACCCTTAGCCTAACACTAACACTAAACCTAACGCTAACCCTTACCATTACCCTCACCGTAACCCTAAACTTATCCCTAAACCTAACCCGAACCCTAACCTTAACCCTAACCCTTAACCTTACCCTAACCCTAACACTAACCCTAACCCTAAACGTAACCCCAACCCTAAACCTAACCCTTACCCTTACCCTAACCCTAAACCTAACCCTAACGCTCATCCTTACCCTTATCCTAACCCTAACCCTAACCCTAACCCTAACCTTACCCTTATGCTAACCCTAAACCTAACCTTAACCCTAGTCCTAATCCTAACCCTTACCCTAACCCTAACCCTAACCCTAAACCTTACACTTAGCCTAAACCTAACCCTAACCCTTACCCTAAACCTAACCCTAACCCTAACCATAACCATAACCCTACCCTTACCTTAACCCTAACTCTAAACCTAACACTTAGCTTACCCTAACGCTAACCCTAACCCTAACGCTAACCCTAACCCTAATCCTAACACATATCCTTACCCTAACCCTAACCCTAAACCTAACTCTTACCCTTATCCTAACGCTAATCCTAACCCTAACCCTAACCCTAACCCTTACCCTTACCCTAACCCTAACCCTAACCCTAACCTAACCCTTATTCTAAACCTAACCCTAACCCTAATGCTAAACCTTAAGCAAACCCTAACACTAACCCTAACCACTAACCCTAACCCTAACCCTAAACCTAACCCTAAACCTAACCCTTACCCTTACCCTAATCCTAAACCTAACTCTAACCCTAACCATAACCCTAACCCTAACACTTTCCCTAACCCTAATCCTAACCCTTACTCTAACCCTAACCGTAACCTCAACCTTAACCCTAACCCTAACCATAAGTCTAACCCTTACCCTTACCCTAAACGTAACCCAAACCTAACCCTAACTATAACCCTAAACCTTACCCTTACCTTAAACATAACCCTAACCCTAACCTAAATTTACCATTACCCTAACGCTAATCCTAACCCTAACCCTAACCCTAACCTAACACATATCCTTACCCTAACCCTAACCCTAAGAGTAACCCTAACCCTAACCCTAACCTTAACCCTAAACCTTACCCTAACAATAACCCTAACCCTAACCCTAAACCTAACCCTAACCTTATCCTAACCCTAAACCTAACCCTTAACCTAACCCTAACACTTACCCTAACCTCTAACCCTAACACTTACCCTAACCCTAACCCTAACCCTTACCCTTAACCTAAACCTAACCCTAACCCTAACCCTAACCCTTACTCTAACCCTAACCCTTACCCTAACCCTAACCCTAACCCTAACCTCAAATTTTACCCTAACCCTAACCCTAAACCTAACCCTTACCCTTAACCTAACCCTAACCCTAAACCTAACCCTAACCCTAACCCTAACCCTAAATTTAACATTACCCTAACGCTAATCCTAACCCTAACCCTAACCCTAAACTAACACATATCCTTACCCTAACCCTAACCCTAAGAGTAACCCTAACCCTAACCCTAACCCTAAACCTTACCCTAACAATAACCCTAACCCTAACCCTAACCCTAACCCTAACCTTATCCGAACCCTAACCCTAACTCTTAACCTTACCCTAACACTTACCCTAACCTCTAACCCTAACACTTACCCTAACCCTAACCCTAACCCTTACCCTTACCCTAAACCTAACCCTAACCCTAACCCTAAACCTTACTCTAACCCTAACCCTTACCCTAACCCTAACCCTAACCCTAACCTCAAATTTTACCCTAACCCTAACCCTAAACCTAACCCTTACCCTTACCCTAACCCTAACCCTAAACCTAACCCTAAACCTAAACCTAAACCTAACCTTAACCCTAAACCTAACACTTACCCTTACCATAACCCTTACCCTTATCCTAACCCTAACCCTAACCCTAACACTTATCCTTACCCTTTCCCTAACCCTAAACCTAACCCTATACCTAACCCTAACTCTAACCCTAAACCTAACCCTAACCCTTACGCTTACCCTCACCCTAACCCTAACCGTAACGCTAACCCTAACCCTAACCCTAACCCTAACCCTTACACTTATCCTAACCCTAACAATAACCCTAACACTAACACATACCCTTACCCTAACCCCTACCATAACCCTAACCCTAACAGTAACCCTAACCCTAAACCTTACCCTTACCCTAACCCTTACCCTAACCCTAACCCTAACCCTAACCCTAATCCTTACACTTACCTAACACTAACCCTAACCCTAACCCTAACCCTAAAACTAACGCTGAACCTTACCTTAACCCTAACCGTAAACCTAACCCTTACCCTTACCCTAACCCTTACCCTTATCCTAACCCTAACCCTCACCCTAACACTTATCCTTAGCCTAACCCTAACCCTAACCATAACCCTGAACCTAACCTTAACCCTAACCGTAACCCTAACCCTTACCCTTACCCTAACCCTTACCCTTATCCTAACCCTAACTCTCACCCTAACACTTATCCTTAGCCTAACCCTAACCCTAACCCTAACACTTACCCTAACCCTAACCCTAACCCTAACCCTAACCCTAACCCTAACCGTAACCTCAACCTTAACCCTAACCCTAAACCTAACCCTAACCCTTACCCTTACCCTCTCCCTAACCCTAAACCAAACCCTAATCCTAAACCTAACCCTTACCCTTATCCTAACCCTAACCCTAACCCTAACACTAACCCTAACCCTAACACATATCCTTACGCTAACCCTAACCCTAACCCTAACAGTAACCCTAACCCTAACCGTAACCCTAACCTTAACCCTAACCCTAATCTTATCTGACCCTAACCCTAACCCTTAACCTAATCCTAACACTAACCCTAACCACTAACACTAACCCTTATCCTAACCCTAACACTAACCCTTACCCTTACCCTAATCCTAACCTTAACTGTAACCCTAACCATAACCCTAAAAATAACACTTACCCTAACCATAATCCTAAACCTTACTCTAACCCTAACCTCAACTTTAACACTAACCCTAACCCTAACCCTAACCCTAACCATTACCCTTACCCTAAACCTAACCCTAACCCTAACCCTAACCCTTACCCTAACCCTAACCCTTACCTTAAACCTACCCTAACCCTAACCTCAAACTTAACCCTAACCCTAACCCTAAAACTAACCCTTACCCTTACCCTTACCCTAACCCTAACCCTAAACCTAACCCTAACGCTAACCCTAACCCCTAACCCTAAAACTAACCCTAAACCTAACCCTAACCCCTAAGCCTAACCCTAACCCTTACCTTAAACCCTGCCCTAACCCTAACGCTAACCCTACACTTACCCTAACCCTAACCCTAAACCTTACCCTTACCCTTACCGCAACACTAAATCTAAACTTAACCCTAACCGTAACTTTAACCCTTACCCTTATGCTAAACCTAACCCTTACCCTAACCCTAACCATAACCCTAACCCCAACCTTAACCCTAACCCTCACCCTAAACCTAAACCTTACCCTTACCTTAACCCTAACCCTAACCCTAACCCTTACTCTTACCCTAACCCTAACCATAACCTTAAAACCAAACCTAAACCTAACCCTAACCGTAACCTTAACCCTTACCCTTACCCTAACCCTACCCCTAAACCTAACCCTAACCCTAACCCTAACACTTACCCTAACCCTAAACCTAATCCTAACCCTAACCCTTACGGTTACCTTAATCCTAACCCTAACCCTAAACCTAACCCGAATCCTAACCTTAACCCTAACCCTTACCCTTACCCTTACCCTTACCCTAACCCTAACCCTAACCCTAACCCTTACCCTTAGCCTAACCCTAACCCTAAACCTAACCTGAATCCTAACCTTAACCCTATCCCTAACCCTAACCCTAACCTTATCCCTAACCCTAACCATAACCTTAACCCTAGCCTTAATCCTAACCCTTATCCTTACCCTAACCCTAACACTAACCCTAACCCTAAACGTAACCCCAACCCTAAACATAACCCTTACCCTTACCCTAACCCTAAACCTAAACCTAACGCTCACCATTACCCTTATCCTAACCTTAACCCTAACCCTAACCCTAAACCTTACCCTTATGCTAACCCTAAACCTAACCTTAACCCTAGCCCTAACCCTAACCCTTACCCTAACCTAACCCCAACCCTAACCCTAAACCTTACACTTACCCTAACCCTAATCCTAACCTTTACCCTAAACCTGACCCTAAACCTAACCCTAACCATAACCCTTACCCTTACCTTAACTCTAACTCTAACCCTAACACTTAGCTTACCCTAACGCTAATCCTAACGCTAACCCTAACCCTAATCCTAACACATATCCTTACCCTAACCCTAAACCTAAAACTAACTCTAACCCTTATCCTAACGCTAATCCTAACCCTAACCCTAACCCTAACCCTTACCCTAACCTAACCTCAACCCTAACCCTAAACCTTACACTTACCCTAACCCTAACCCTAACCCTCACCCTAACGCTAACCGTAAGCCCTAACCCTAACCCTAACACTTAGCCTTACCCTAACCCCTACCCTAACCCTAACGCTAACCCTAACCTTACCCTAACCGTAACCCTAACACTTACCCTTACCCTTACCCTAACCCTAAACTTAACCTTAACCCTAACCCTAACCCTAAATTTACCATTACCCTAACGCTAACGCTAATGCTAACCCTAACCCTAACCTAACAAGTATCCTTACCGTAACCATAACCCTAACAGTAACCCTAACCCTAACCCTAACCTTACCCTTACAATAACCCTAACCCTAACCCTAATCCTAACCTTATCCTAACCCTAACCCTAACCCTAACCCTTATCCTAACCCTAACACTAACCCTACCCTAACCCTAACACTTACCCTAACCCTAACCCTAAACCTTACCCTTACGTTAACCCTAACTCTAACCCTAACACTTACCCTTACCCTAATGCTAACCCTAAACCTAACCCTAACCCTAACCCTAACCCTAACACATATCCTTACCCTAACCCTAACCGTAACCCTAACTCTAACCCTAACACTAACCCTAACCTTTACCCTTACTCTATTCCTAACCCTAAACTAACCCCAATCCTAAACCTAACCGTTACCCTAACCCTAACACTTACCCTTACCCTAACCCCTACCCTAACCCTAACCTTACCCTTATGCTAACCCCAAACCTAACCTTAACCCTAGCCCTAACCCTTACCCTAACCTAACCCTAACCCTAATCCTAACCCTAAACCTTACACTTACCCTAACCCTAACCCTAACCCTTACCCTAACCCTAACCCTAACCCTAACCATAAACCTTACCCGTACCTTAACCCTAACCCTAACCCTAAACCTAACTCTTACCCTTATCCTAACGCTATTCCCAACCCTAACCCTAACCCTAACCCTTACCCTTACCCTAACCCTAACCCTAACCCTATCCCTAACCCTAACCCTTATTCTAAACCTAACCCTATCCCTAACGCTAAACCTTAACCAAACCCTAACACTAACCCTAACCCTAACCCTAAACCTAACCCTAAACCTAACTCTTACCCTTACCCTAATCCTAACCTCAACCTTAACCCTAACCCTAATCCTAAGTCTAACCCTTACCCTTACCCTAAACGTAACCCAAACCTAACCCTAACTCTAACCCAAACCCTTACCCTTACCCTAAATATAACCCTAACCCTAACCCTAAATTTACCATTACCCTAACGCTAATCCTCACCCTAAACCTAACCCTAACCTAACACATATCCTTACCCTAACCCTAACCCTAACAGTAACCCTAACCCTAAACCTAACTCTAACCCTAAACCTTACCCTTACAATAACCCTAACACTAACCCCAACCTCTAACCCTAACACTTACCCTAACCCTAACCCTAACCCTTACCCTTACCCTAAACCTAACCCTAACCCTAACCCTAACCCTTACTCTAACCCTAACACTTACCCTAACCCTAACCCTAACCCTAACCTCAAATTTTACCCTAACCCTAATCCTAAACCTAACCCTTACCCTTACCCTAACCCTAACCCTAACCCTAACCCTAACCCTCACCCTAACCCTTAACCTAACCCTAACCCTAACCCTAACCCTAACCCATACCCTCACCCTAACCCTAACTTTAACCCTAACCCTAACCCATACCCTTACCCTAACCCTAACCCTAAACCTAACCCTAACCCTAACCCTAAACCTAACCTTAACCCTAACCCTAACCCATACCCTTACCCTAACCCTAACCCTAAACCTAACCCTAACCCTAACCCTATACCTAACCTTAACCCTAACCCTAACACTTACCCTTACCATAACCCTTACCCTTATCCTAACCCTAACCCTAACCCTAACACTTATCCTTACCCTTTCCCTAACCCTAAACCTAACCCTATACCTAACCCTAACTCTAACCGTAAACCTAACCCTAACCCTTACCCTTACCCTCACCCCAACCCTAACTGTTACGCTAACCCTAACACTAACCATAACCATAACCCTAACCCTTACCATTATCCTAACCCTAACCCTAACACATACCCTTACCCTAACCCCTACCCAAAGCCTAACCCTAACCTTACCCTAACCCTAACCCTTACCCTAACCCTAACCCTAACAGTAACCCTAAACCTAACAGTAACCCTAACCCTAACCCTAAACCTTACCCTTACCCTAACCCTTACCCTAATCCTAACCCTAACCCTAAGTCTTATCCTAATCCTAACCATAACCATAACCCTTAATCTAACCCTAACACTAACCCTAAACAACTAACCCTAACCCTTACCCTAACCCTAAACCTAACCCTAACCCTAACCCTTACCCTTACCATAACCCTTACCCTTACCCTATCCCCTACCCTAACCCTAACGCTAACCCTAACCTTACCCTAACCCTACCCCTAACCCTAACCCTAACCCTTACCCTTACCCTAACCATAACCCTAAACCTTACCCTTACCCTAAACCTAACACAAACTCTAACCCTAACCCTAACCCTAACCCTTACCCTAAACTAACCCTAACCCTTATCCTAACCCTAACTCTTACCCTTATCGTAAGGCTAACCCTAAACCTAACCCTAACCCTAACCCTAACACATATCCTTACAGTAACCCTAACCCTAACAGGAACCCTAACCCTAAACGTAACCCTAACCCTATCTCTAACCCTTACCCTTACCCTATCCCTAACCCTAACCCTAACCCTAACCATTATTCTAATCGTAACCCTAACCCTAACCCTAACCCTAACCACTAACCCTAACCCTTACCCTAACCCTAACCCTAAACCTAAACCTTACCCTTACCCTAATCCTAACCCTAACTCTAACCCTAACCATAACCCTAACCATAACCCTAACCATAACACTTACCCTAACCCTAATCCTAACCCTTACTCTAACCCTAACCCTAACCTCAACTTTAACCCTAACCCTAACCCTAAACCTTACCCTAAACGTAAACCTAACCCTAACCCTAACCCTAACCCTTACCTTAACCCTAAACATAACCCTAACCCTAACCCTAACCCTAAACCTAACCCTTACCCTTACCCTAAACGTAACCCTAACACTAACCCTAACTCTTACCCTTATCCTAACGCTAACCCTAAACCTAACCCTAACCCTAACTCTAACACATATCGTTACCCTAACCCTAACCCTAACAGTAACCCTAACCCTAAACGAAACCCTAACCCTAACCCTAACACTTACCCTTACCCTAATCCTAACCCAAAATCTAACCCTAACCATAACCCTAACCCTAACACTTACCCTAACCATAACCCTTACCCTTACCCTAAACGTAACCCTAATCCTAAACCTAACCCTAACCCTAAACCTTACCCTAACCCTAACCCTAAACCTAACCTTAATCCTGACCCTAACCCTTACCGTTACCCTAACCCTAACCCTAAACCTGAACCTCACCCTAATAATAACCTTAACCCTAACCCTTCCCCTTCCCCTTACCCTAACCCTAACCCTTACCCTTACAATAACCCTAACCCTAACCCTAACCCTAACCTTATCCTAACCCTAATCCTAACCCTAACCCTTATCCTAACCCTAACACTAACCCTAACCTCTAACCCTAACACTTACCCTAACCCTAAACCTAACCCTTACCCTTACCTTAACCCTAACTCTAACCCTAACACTTACCCTTACCCTAACGCTAACCCTAACCCTAACCCTAACCCTAACACATATCCTTACCCTAACCCTAAACCAAACCGTAACCCTAACTCTAACCCTAACACTAACCCTAACCTTTACCCTTACCCTAATTCTAACCCTAAACTTAACCCCAACCCTAAACCTAACCGTTACCCTTACCCTAAACCTAACCCTAATCCTAACCCTAACCCTTACTCTAACCCTAACACTTACCCTAACCCTAACCTCAAATTTTACCTTAACCCTAACCCTAAACCTAACCCTTACCCTTACCCTAACCCTAACCCTAAATCTAACCCTAACCCTCACCCTAACCCTTACCCTAACCCTAACCCTAACCCTAACCCTAACCCATACCCTCACCCTAACCCTAACTTTAACCCTAACCCTAACCCATACCCTTACCCTAACCCTAACCCTAAACCTAACCCTAACCCTAACCCTAAACCTAACCTTAACCCTAACCCTAACCCATACCCTTATCCTAACCCTAACCCTAAACCTAACCCTAACCCTAACCCTATACCTAACCTTAACCCTAACCCTAACACTTACCCTTACCATAACTCTTACCCTTATCCTAACCCTAACCCTAACCCTAACACTTATCCTTACCCTTTCCCTAACCCTAAACCTAACCCTATACCTAACCCTAACTCTAACCGTAAACCTAACCCTAACCCTTACCCTTACCCTCACCCCAACCCTAACCGTTACGCTAACCCTAACCCTAACCATAACCATAACCCTAACCCTTACCATTATCCTAACCCTAACCCTAACCCTAACCCTAACACATACCCTTACCCTAACCCCTACCCTAAGCCTAACCCTAACCTTACCCTAACCCTAACCCTTACCCTAACCCTAACCCTAACAGTAACCCTAAACCTAACAGTAACCCTAACCCTAACCCTAAACCTTACCCTAACCCTTACCCTAATCCTAACCCTAACCCTAAGTCTTATCCTAATCCTAACCATAACCATAACCCTTAATCTAACCCTAACACTAACCCTAAACAACTAACCCTAACCCTTACCCTAACCCTAAACCTAACCCTAACCCTAACCCTTACCCTTACCATATCCCTTACCCTTACCCTATCCCCTACCCTAACCCTAACGCTAACCCTAACCTTACCCTAACCCTACCCCTAACCCTAACCCTAACCCTTACCCTTACCCTAACCATAACCCTAAACCTTACCCTTACCCTAAACCTAACACAAACTCTAACCCTAACCCTAACCCTAACCCTTACCCTAAACTAACCCTAACCCTTATCCTAACCCTAACTCTTACCCTTATCGTAAGGCTAACCCTAAACCTAACCCTAACCCTAACCCTAACACATATCCTTACAGTAACCCTAACCCTAACAGGAACCCTAACCCTATCTCTAACCCTTACCCTTACCCTATCCCTAACCCTAACCCTAACCCTAACCATTATTCTAATCGTAACCCTAACCCTAACCCTAACCCTAACCACTAACCCTAACCCTTACCCTAACCCTAACCCTAACCCTAAACCTTACCCTTACCCTAATCCTAACCCTAACTCTAACCCTAACCATAACCCTAACCATAACACTTACCCTAACCCTAATCCTAACCCTTACTCTAACCCTAACCCTAACCTCAACTTTAACCCTAACCCTAACCCTAACCCTTACCCTAAACGTAAACCTAACCCTAACCCTAACCCTAACCCTTACCTTTACCCTAAACATAACCCTAACCCTAACCCTAACCCTAAACCTAACCCTTACCCTTACCCTAAACATAACCCTAACACTAACCCTAACTCTTACCCTTATCCTAACGCTAACCCTAAACCTAACCCTAACCCTAACTCTAACACATATCGTTACCCTAACCCTAACCCTAACAGTAACCCTAACCCTAAACGAAACCCTAACCCTAACCCTAACACTTACCCTTACCCTAATCCTAACCCAAAATCTAACCCTAACCATAACCCTAACCCTAACACTTACCCTAACCATAACCCTTACCCTTACCCTAAACGTAACCCTAATCCTAAACCTAACCCTAACCCTAAACCTTACCCTAACCCTAACCCTAAACCTAACCCTAATCCTGACCCTAACCCTTACCGTTACCCTAACCCTAACCCTAAACCTGAACCTCACCCTAATAATAACCTTAACCCTAACCCTTCCCCTTCCCCTTACCCTAACCCTAACCCTTACCCTTACAATAACCCTAACCCTAACCCTAACCCTAACCTTATCCTAACCCTAATCCTAACCCTAACCCTTATCCTAACCCTAACACTAACCCTAACCTCTAACCCTAACACTTACCCTAACCCTAAACCTAACCCTTACCCTTACCTTAACCCTAACTCTAACCCTAACACTTACCCTTACCCTAACGCTAACCCTAACCCTAACCCTAACCCTAACACATATCCTTACCCTAACCCTAAACCTAACCGTAACCCTAACTCTAACCCTAACACTAACCCTAACCTTTACCCTTACCCTAATTCTAACCCTAAACTTAACCCCAACCCTAAACCTAACCGTTACCCTAACCCTAACACTTACCCTTACCCTAACCCCTACCCTAACCCTAACGCTAACCCTAACCTTACCCTAACCCTAACCCTAAACTTAACCCTTACCCTTACCCTAACCCTAAACCTAACCCTAAAACTTACCCTTACACTAAACCTAACCCTAACACTAACCCTAACCCTTACCCTTACCCTAACCCTCACCCTAACCCTAACTCTTACCTTATCCTAACGCTAACCCTACACCTAACCCTAACCCTAAACCTACCACATATCTTTACCCTAACGCTAACCCTAACAGTAACCCTAACCCTAAACGTAACCCTAACCCTAATCCTAACCCTAACCCTTACCCTAACCCTAACCCTAACCTTAACCCTAAAACTTATCCTAACCCTAAACCTAACCCTAACCCGTAACCTAACCCTAACACTAAACCTAACCATTAATCCTAACCCTTACCCTAACCCTAATCCTAAACCTAACCCTTACCCTTACCCTAATCCTAACCCTAACTGTAACCATAACCATAACCCTAACAATAACACTTAACCTAACCCTACACTTAACCCTTACTGTAACCCTAACCCTAACCTCAACCTTAACCCTAAACTAAACCTAACCCTAACCCTTACCCTTACCCTAAAAGTAACCCTAACCATAACCCTAATCCTAATCCTAAACCTAACCCTTACCCTAAACCTAATCCTTACCCTAAACCTAACCCTAACCCTAACCTCAACATTAACCCTAACCCTAACCATAAACCTAATCTTTACCCTTACCCTAACCCTAACCCTAAACCAAACCCTAACCCTAACCCTTACCCTTATCCTAAGCCTAACCCTAACCCTAACCCCTAACCCTAAAACTAACCCTAACCCTAACCCTAACCCTTACCTTTACCCTATCCCTAAACCTAACCCTAACCCTAACACTTACCCTAACCCTAACCCTATCCCTTCTCCTAACCATAAACCTAACCTTAACCCCAACACTAAACCTAAACCTAAACCTAACCGTTACCCTAACACTTAACCTAACCCTAACCCTAACCTTAACCCTAACACTTACCCTAACCCTAACCTAACTCAAACAATAACCCTTACCCTAACCCTAACACTAACACTAACACTAACACTTACCCTTACCCTAACCCTAACTCTAACCCTTACCTTAACCCTAACCATAACCCTAACCCTTACCCTAAACAAACCCTAACCCTAACCCCTAACCCTAACCTTAACCTAACACTAACCCTAACCCTAAATCTAAACCTTACCCTTACCCTATCCCTAAACCTAAATCTAACCCTGACCCTAATCCTAACCCTAATCCTAACCCTTAACCTTAACCTCACCCGAACCCTAAAGTTAACCCTAACCCTAACCCTAACCCTAAAATTAAACCTAACCCTTATCCTTACCCTAACCCTAACTCTACCCCTAACACTAAACCTAACCGTAACCCTAAACCTAACCCTTACCCTTACCCTAACCCTAAATTTAACCCTAACCCTAACCCTAACCCTAACCCTGAACCTAACCTTAACCCTAACCGTAAACCTAACCCTTACCCTAACCCTAACCCTTACCCCTATCCTAACCCTAACCCTAACCCTAACACTTATCCTTAGCCTAACCCTAACCCTAAACCTACCCTATACCTAACCCTAACTCTAACCCTAAACCGAACCCTAACCCTTACCGTTACCCTCACCCTAACCCTAACCCTAACCCTAAACCTTACCCTTACCCTAACTCTAACCATAACCCTAACACTAACCCTAACCCTAACCCTAAACCTAATCCTAACCCTTACCCTTACCCTAACCATAACCCTTACCTTAAACCTACCCTAACCCTAACCTCAACCTTAACCCTAACCCTAACCCTAAACCTAAACTTTACCCTTACCCTAACCCTAACCCTAAACATAACCCTAACCCTAACCCTAACCCTAACCCCTAACCCTAAAACTAACCCTAAACCTACCCCTAATCCCTAAGCCTAACCCTAACCCTAACTCTAACCCTTACACTTTTCCTAATCCTAACCTAACCCTAACACTTACCCTTACCTTAAACCCTGCCCTAACCCTAACGCTAACCCTAACATTTACCCTAACCCTAACCCTAAACCTTACCCTTACCCTTACCCTAACTCTAAACCTAAACTTAACCCTAACCCTAACTTTAACCCTTACCCTTATGCTAACCCTAACCCTTACCCTAACCCTAACCGTAACCCTAACCTCAACCTTAACCCTAACACTAACCCTATCCCTAACCATTACACTTACCTTAACCCTAACCCTAACCCTAACCCTTACTCTTACCCTAACCCTCACCCTAACCCTTACCCTAACCCTAACCCTAATCCTAACCCTAACCCTAAACCTAACCCGAATCCTAAACTTACCACTAACCTTTATCCTTACCCTTACCCTAACCCTAACCTTAAACCTAACCCTAACCCTAACCCTACCCCTTACACTTAGCCTAACCCTAACCCTAAACCTAACGCTAACCCTTACCAGTACCCTCACCGTAACCCTAACCTTATCCCTAACCCTAACCCTAACCCTAACCGTAACCCTAACTCTAACCCTAACCCTAACCGTAACCTTTACCCTTACCCCAATCCTAACCCTAAACTTAACCCCAACCCTAAACCTAACCCTTACCCTAACCCTAACACTTACCCTTACCCTAACCCCTACCCTAACCCTAACGCTAACCCTAACCTTACCCTAACATTAACCCTAACCCTAACCCTTACCCTAACACTTATCCTTACCCTAACCCTAACCCTAAACCTAACCCTATACCTAACACTAACTCTAACCCTAAACCTAACCCTAACCCTTACCCTTACCCTCACCCTAACCCTAACCGTAACCGTAACCCTAACCCTAAACCTAACGCTTACCCTTATCCTAACCCTAACCCTAACCCTAACCCTAACACATATCCTTACCCTAACCCTAACCCTAACCGTAACCCTAACCCTAACCCTAAACCTTACCCTTACCCTAACCCTAACCCTAACCCTAACACTAACCCTAACCTTACCTAACCCTAACCCTAACCCTTAACCTAACCCTAACACTAACCCTAACTACTAACCCTAACCCTTACCATAACCCTAACCCTAACCCATACCCTTACTCTAATCCTAACCTTAACTCTAACCCTAACCATAACCCCAAACCTAACACTTACCCTAACCATAATCCTAACCCTTACTCTAACCCTAACCTCAACTTTAACACTAACCCTAACCCTAACCCTAACGATTACCCTTACCCTAAACCTAACCCTAAACCTAACCCTAACCCTTACCCTAACCCTAAACCTTACCATAAACCTACCCTAACCCTAACCTCAACCTTAAACCTAAACCCAACCCTAAACCTAACCCTTACCCTTACCTTAACCCTACTCTAACCCTAACACTTAGCTTACCCTAACGCTAACCCTAACCATTACCCTAACACTAACACTAACACTCACCCTTACCCTAACCCTAACCCTAACCCTAACCCTTACCCTTACCCTAACCCTAACCCTAACCCTAATTCTAACCCTAAACCTAACGCTAAACCTAAAGCTAAACCTTAATCAAACCCTAACACTAACCCTAACCACTAACCCTCACCCTAACCCTAACACTTACCCTTACCCTAACCCCTACCATAACCCTAACGCTAACCCTAACTTAACCTAACCCTAACCCTAACCCTTACCCTTACCCTAACCCTAAACCTACCCTTAACCCTAACCCTAACCCTAACACTAAACCTAACCCATACCCTTTCCCTAATCCTAACCCTAACTCTAACCCTAATAATAACCCTAAACCTAACACTTACCCTAACCCTAATCCTAACCCTTACTCTAACGCTAACCCTAACCTCAACCTTAACACTAACCCTAACCCTAAGTCTAACCCTTACCCTTACCCTAAATGTAACCCTAACCCTAATCCTAACCCTAACCCTTACCCTTACCCTAAACATAACCCTAACCCTAACCCTAACCCTAAACCTAACCATTACACTTACCCTAAACGTAACCCTAACCCTAACCCTAACCCTAACTTAACCCTTACCCTAACCCTAACCCTAACCCTTACCCTTACCAAACCCTAACCCTAACCCTAACCCTAGCATTTATCCTTACCCTAAACCTAACCCTAACCCTAACCCTAACCCTTACCCTTACCCTAACCCTAAACCTAACCCTAACCCTAACACTTACCCCTACCCTAACCCCTACCATAACCCTAACGCTAACCCTAACTTTACCCTAACCCTAACCCTAACCCTTACCCTTACCCTAACCCTAAACCTACCCTTAACCCTAACCCTAACCCTAAATTTTACCCTTACCCTCACGCTAATCTTAACCCTAACCCTAACCCTAACCTAACACATATCCTTACCCTAACCCTAACCCTAACAGTATCCCTAACCCTAACCCTAACCCTAACCCTAACCCTAACCCTTACCCTTACAATAACCCTAACCCTAACCCTAACCTTATCGTAACCCTAACCCTAACCATAACCATTAACCTAACCCTAACACTAAGACTAACCACTAACCCTAACCCTTACTCAAACCCTAACCCTATCCCTAACCCTTACCCTTACCTTAACCCTAACTCTAACCCTAACACTTACTCTTACCCTAACGCTAATCCTAACCCTAACCCTAACCCAAACCCTAACACATATCCTTACCCTAACCCTAAACCTAACCGTAACCCTACCTCTAACCCTAAACCTAACCCTAAACTTTACCCTTACCCTAATCCTAAACATAAACTTAACCCCAACCCTAAACCTAACCCTTACACTAACCTTCACACTTACCCTAACCCTAACCCCTACCCTAACCCTAACCCTTACCATAAACCTACCCTAACCCTAACCTCAACCTTAACCCTAACCCTAACCCTAAACCTAACCCTTACCCTTACCCTAACCCTAACCCTAAACCTAACCCTAACACTAACCCTAACCCTAACCACTAACCATAAAACTAACCTTAAACCTAACCCTAACCCCTAAGGCTAAACCTAACCCTAACCCTAACCCTTACACTTTTCCTAACCCTAACCTAACCCTAACACTTACCTTTACCTTAAAACCTGCCCTAATCCTAACGCTAACACTAACCCTTACCCTAACCCTAACCCTAAACCTTACCCTTACCCTTACCCTTACCCTAACACTAAACCTAAACTTAACCCTAACCCTAAATTTAACCCTTACCCTTATGCTAACCCTATACCTTACCCTAACCCTAACCGTAACCCTAAACTCAACCTTAAACGTAACCCTAACCCTAAATCTAACCCTTACCCTTACCTTAACCATAACCCTAACCCTAAACCTTACTCTTACCCTAACCCTAACCATAACCTTAAAACCAACCCTAAACCTAACCCTAACCCTAACCCTAACACTTACCCTTACCCTTACCCTAACCCTAACCCTAACCTAACCCTAACCCTAACCCTAACCCTTACCCTAACCCTAACCCTAATCCTAACCCTAACCCTTACCGTTACCCTAATCCTAACCCAAACCCTAAACCTAACCCGAATCCTAACCTTAACCCTAACATTTACCCTTACCCTTACCATAACCCTAACCCTAAACCTAACCCTAAGCCTAACCCTAACCCTTACCCTTAGCCTAACCCTAACCCTAAACCTAACGCTAACTCTTACCATTACCCTCACCGTAACTCTAACCTTATCCCTAACCCAAATCCTAACCCTAACCCTAACCTTAATCCTAACCCTTATCCTTACCCTATCCTAACACTAACCCTAATCCTAAATGTAACCCCAACCCTAAACCTAACCCTTAACCTTACCCTAATCCTAAACCTAACCCTAACGCTCACCCTTACCCTTATCCTAACCCTACCCCTAACCCTAACCCTAAACCTTACCCTTATGCTAACACTAAACCTAACCTTAACCCTAACCCTAACCCTAACCCTTACCCTAACCTAACCCTAACCCTAAACCTTACACTTACCCTAACCCTAACCCTAACCCTTACCCTAAACCTAACCCTAACCCTAACCATATCCATAACCATAACCCTTACCCTTACCTTAACCCTAACTCTAACCCTAACACTTAGCTTACCCTAACCCTAACCCTAACCCTAATCCTAAAACATATCCTTACCCTGAACCTAACCCTAAACCTAACTCTTACCCTTATCCTAACGCTAATCCTAACCGTAACCCTAACCCTAACCCTGACCCTAACCCTAATTCTAACCCTAACCCTAACCCTAACGCTAAACCTTAACCAAACCCTAACATTAACCCTAACCACTAACCCTCACCCTAACCCTAAGCCTAAACCTAACCCATACCCTTTCCCTAATCCTAACCCTAACTCTAACCCTAACCATAACCCTAACCCTAACACTTACCCTAACCCTAATCCTAACCCTTACTCTAACGCTAACCATAACCTCAACCTTAAACCTAACCCTAACCCTAAGTCTAACCCTTACCCTTACCCTAAACTTAACCCTAACCCTAATACTAACCCTAACCCTTACCCTTACCCTAAACATAACCCTAACCCTAACCCTAACCCTAAACCTAACCATTACACTTACCCTAAACGTAACCCTAACCCTAACCCTAACATAACCCTAACCCTAACCCTTACCCTTACCCTAACCCTAACCCTAACCCTTACCTTTACCCTAACCCTAACCCTTAACCTAACCCTAACCCTAACACTAACCCTAACCCTAACCTTTACCCTTACCCTAACCCTAATCCGAAACCTAACCCTAACACTAACCCTAACCCTAACACCTAACCCTAAACCTAACCATAACACTTACCCTAACACCTAACCCTAACCCTAAGCCTAACCCTAACCTTAGCCTTACCCTAACCCTAACCTTAACCCCAACCCTAAACCTAACCCTAACCCTAACGCTAACCCTTACCCTAACCCTAACCATAACACTAACAGCTAACCCTAACCCTAACCCTAACCCTAACACTTATCCTAACCCTAACCCCAACCCTAACCCTAAACCTAACCCTAACCCTAACCCTAACCCTAACCATAACCCTTACCCTTACCTTAACCCTAACTCTAACCCTAACACTTAGCTTACCCTAACCCTAACCCTAACCCTAATCCTAAAACATATCCTTACCCTGAACCTAACCCTAAACCTAACTCTTACCCTTATCCTAACGCTAATCCTAACCGTAACCCTAACCCTAACCCTGACCCTAACCCTAATTCTAACCCTAACCCTAACCCTAACGCTAAACCTTAACCAAACCCTAACATTAAACCTAACCACTAACCCTCACCCTAACCCTAACCCTAACCCTAACCCTTACTCTTACCCTAACCCTAACCCTAACTCTAACCCTAACCATAACCCTAACCCTAACCCTTACCCTAACCCTAACCCTAACCCTTACTCTAACCCTAACCCAAACCTCAAACTTAACATTATTCCTAACCCTACCCTAAACCCTGACCTTTACCCTTAACTTAACCCTAACCCTAACCCTCTCCCTAACCCTAACACTAACACTAACACTCACCCTAACCCTAACCCAAACCCTAAATCTTACCCTTACCCAAACCCTAACCCTAACCCTTACCCTAACCCTCACCCTAACCCTAACCCTAAAACTAACCCTTACCCTTTCCCTAACGGTAACCCTAACTCTAACCCTAACCCTTACCCTTAATTTAACCCTAACCCTAAAACTAAACTTATCCTAACCCTAACCCTAACCCTTAACCTAACCCCTAACACTAACCCTAACCACTAACCCTAACCCTTACCCTAACCCTAACCCTAACTCTTACCCTTACCCTAATCCTAACCCTAACTCTAACCCTAACCATAACCCTAACCCTAAAACTTACCCTTACCCTAATCCTAACCCTTACTCTAGCCCTAACCTCAACTTTAACCCTAACCCTAACCCTAACCCTAACCCTTACCCTTACCCTAAACCTAACCCTAACCCTAACCCTAACCCTAACATTAATCCTTACCCTTACCCTAACCCTAACCCTAAGCCTAACCCTTACCCTTACCCTAACCCTAACACTAAACCTAAACCTAAACCTAACCCTAACCCTAAACCAAACCCTAACCCTAACCCTTACCCTTACCCTAACCTTAACCCTAAACCAAACCCTAATCCTAACCCTTACCCTCACCCTAAACCTAACCTTAACCCTCCCCTAAACCTAACCCTTACCCTAACCCTAACCCTGACCTTACCCTAACCTAAACCTAACTCTAACCCTAAGCATAACCCTTACACTAACCCTAAACCTAACCCTAACCTTATCTTTAACCCTAACCCTAACCCTAACCCTTACCCTTAACTTAAACCTAACCCTAACCCTAACCCTTACCCTAACCCTAACCCTAACCCTTACCCTAACCCTAACCCTTACCCTTAACCTAAACCTAACCCTAAACCTAACCCTAACCCTAACCCTTACCCTAACCCTAATCCTAACCCTAATCCTTACCCTTACCCTAACCCTAACCCTAAACCTAACCCTTACCCTGACCCTAACCCTAACCCTAAACCAAACCCTAACCCTAACCCTTACCCTTAACCTAACCCTAACCCTAAACCAAACCCTAACCCTAACCCTTACCCTTACCCTAACACTTACACTAACCCTAACAACTAACCCTAAAACTATCCCTAACCCAAACCCTAACCCTTACCTTTACCCTAACCCTAACCCTAACCCTAACCCTAACCCTAACACTTACCCTAACCCTAACCCATACCTTACCCTAACCATAACCCTAACCATAACCCCAACCCTAAACCTAAACCTAAACCTAAACCTTACACTAACACTTACCCTAACCCTAACTCTAACCTTAACCCTAACACTTACCCTACCCCTAACCCTTACCCTTACCCTAACCCTAACCATAACCCTAACTCTTACCCTTACCCTAATGCTAACCCTAAATCTAACCCTAACCCTAACCCTAACCCTTAACCTTAACCTCACCCTAACCCTAAACTTAACCCTAACCCTAACCCTAACCCTTAACCTTACCCTCACCCTAACCCTAAACTTAACCCTAACCCTAACCCTAACCCTAACCTTAACCCTAAACCTTATCCTTACCCTAAACTTAACACTAAACCTAACACTAAACCTAACCATAACCCTAAACCTAACCTTAACCCTAACCGTAACCCTAACACTTACGCTTACCCTAACCCTTACCCTAACCATAACCCTTACCCTTACCTAACTCTAACCCTAAACCTAACCCTAACCTTAAACCTAAACCTAACCCTAAACCTAAACTTAACCCTAACCGTAAACCTAACCCTTACCCTTACCCTAATCCTTACCCTTATCCTAACCGTAACCCTAACCCTAACACTTATCCTTACCCTAACCCTAACCCTAAACCCAACCCTATACCTAATCCTAACCCTAACCCTAACCTAACACATATCCTTACCCTAACCGTAACCCTAACAGTAACCCTAACCCTAACCATAACCCTAACCCTAACCCTTACCCTTACAATAACCCTAACCCTAACCCTAACATTATCCTAACACTAACCCTAACCATAACCCTTAACCTAACCCTAACACTAACACTAACCACTAACCCTAACCCTTACTCAAACCCTAACCCTATCCCTAACCCTTACCCTTACCTTAACGCTAACTCTAACCCTAATATTTACCCTTACCCTAACGCTAACACTAACCCTAACCCTAACCCAAACCCTAACACATATCCTTACCCTAACCCTAACCCTAACCGTAACCCTAACTCTAACCCTAAACCTAACCCTAACCTTTACCCTTACCCTAATCCTAAACATAAACGTAACCCCAACCCTAAACCTAACCCTTACACTAACCTTAACACTTACCCTACCCTAACCCCTACCCTAACCCTAACCCAAACCCTAACCTTACCCTAAACCTAACCCTAACACTAACCCTAACCCTTACCCTTACCCTAACCCTAAACCTAACCCTAAACCTTACCCTTAACCTAAACCTAACCCTAACCCTAACCCTAACCCTAACCCTTACCCTTACGCTAACCCAACCCTAACCCTAACTCTTACCATTATCCTAACGCTAACCCAAAACCTAACCCTAACCCAAAACCCAACACATATCCTTACCCTAACCCTAACCCTAACAGTAACCCTAACCCTAAACGTAACCCTAACCCTAATCCTAACCCTTACCCTTACCCTAACACTAACCCTAACCTTAACCCTTATCCTAAACCTAACCCTAACCCTAACCCTTAACCTAACCCTAAAACTAAACCTAACCATCAACCCTAACCCTTACCCTAACCCTAACCCTAAACCTAACCCTTACCCTTACCATAATCCTAACCCTAACTCTAACCCTAACCATAACCCTAACCCTAACACTTACCCTAAACCTAATCCTAACCCTTACTCTAACACTAACCCTAACCTCAACCTTAACCTTAAAACTAACCCTAACCCTAACCCTTACCCTTACCCTAAATGTAACCCTAACCCTAACCCTAAACCTAAACCTAACCCTTACCCTAACTCTAACCCTTACCCTAAACCTAACCCTAACCCTAACCTCAACATTAACCCTAACCCTAACCCTAAACCTAACCCTTACCCTGACCCTAACCCTAACCCTAAACCAAACCCTAACCCTAACCCTTACCCTTACCCTAACCCTAACCCTAACCCTAACCCCTAACCCTAAAACTAACCCTAACCCAAACCCTAACCCTTACCTTTACCCTAACCCGAACCCTAACCCTAACTCTAACCCTAACACTTACCCTAAACCTAAGCCTAACCCTTACCCTTGCCCTAACCATAACCCTAACCTTAACCCCAACCCTAAACCTAACCCTAAACCTAACCCTTACCCTAACACTTACGCTAACCCTAACCCTAAACTTAACCCTAACACTTACACTAACCCTAACCCTAACTCAAACAATAACCCTTACCCTAACCCTAACCCTAACACTTACCCTTACCCTAACCCTAAACCTAACCCTAACCCTTACCCTACCCCTAACCCTTACCCTTACACTAACCCTAACCCTAACCCATACCCTTACCCTAACCCTAACCCTAACCCTAACCCCTAACCCTAAAACTAACCCTAACCCAAATCCTAACCCTTACCTTTACCCTAACCCTAACCCTAACCCTAACTCTAACATTAACACTTACCCTAAACCTAACCCTAACGCTTACCCTTACCCTAACCGTAACCCTAACCTTAACCCCAACCCTAAACCTAACCCTTACCCTAACACTTACGCTAACCCTAACCCTAACCTTAACCCTAACACTTAACCTAACCCTAACCCTAACTCAAACAATAACCCTTACCCTAACCCTAAACCTAACACTTACCCTTACACTAACGCTAAACCTAACCCTAACCCTTACCCTACCACTAACCCTTACCCTTACCCTAATCCTAACCCTAACCCTAACTCTTACCCTTACCCTAATGCTAACCCTAACTCTAACCCTAACCCTAACCCTAACACATATCCTTACACTAAACCTAACCCCAACCATAACCCTAAACCTTACCCTATCCTAACCCTAACCCTTACCCTAACAATTACCGTTACCCTAACCCATACCCTAACCCTAATGCTAACCTTAACACTTACCCTAACCCTAACCCTAACCCTAACCCTTACCCTTACCATAACCCTAACCCTAATTCTTACCCTTGCCCTAACCCTCACCTTAACCCTAACCCTTGTCCTTTCACTAACCCTAACGCTAACCCTAATCCTAAACCTATCCCTTAACCTAAACCTAACCCTTACCCTTACCCTAACCCCAACCCTAAACATAACAGTAACCCTTACCCTTACACTAACGCTAACCCTAACCCTAACCTTAACCCTAACCCTAACCCTTATCATAACCCTAATCCTAACCCTAACCTAACACTTACCCTTACCCTAATCCTAACCCTAACCTTGACCCTAACCCTCACCCTTACCCTTACAGTAACACTAACCCTAAACCTAACCCTAAATCTATCCTTAAACCTAACCCTTACCCTCACCCTAACCCTAACCCTAAACCTAAACCTAACCCTAACTGTAACCCCTAACTCTAACCCTAACCCTAACCTTTATCCTTACAATAACCCTAACCCTAAACTTAATGCTAACCCCAACCCTAACAATAACCTTACCCTAACCCTGACCCTCACCCTAATCCTTACCCTAACCCTACCTCTAACTCTTACCCTTTCCCTAAACCTAACCCTAACTCTAACCCTAACCCTTTCCCTTAACCTAACCCTAACCCTAAACCTAACCCTAACCATAAACCTAACCTTAACCCTACACTAACCCTAACCCTAACCCTTACCCTTAACATAACCCTAACCCTAAACCTAACCCTAACCCTAACCCTACCCCTAACCCTCACCCTAAACTTAAACCTAACCCTAACCCTAAACCTAACCGTTACCCTTGCCCTAACCCTAACACTAACCCTAACCCTAACCTTTACCCTAATCGTAACCCTAACCCTAACCCTAACTCTAACCCTAACCCTAACCCTAACCCTTACCCTTACCCTAACCCTAACCCTAACCCTAACCCTAACCCTTACCTTTACCCTAACCCTAACCCTTAACCTAACCCTAACCCTAACACTAACCCTAACCCTAACCTTTACCCTTACCCTAACCCTAATCCGAAACCTAACCCTAACACTAACCCTAACCCTAACACCTAACCCTAAACCTAACCCTAACCCTTACCCTAACACCTAACCCTAACCCTAAGCCTAACCCTAAACTTAGCCTTACCCTAACCCTAACCTTAACCCCAACCCTAAACCTAACCCGAACCCTAACGCTAACCCTAACCCTAACACTAACCCTAATCCTAACCCTTACCCTTCCCATAACCCTAACCCTAACTCTTACCCTTGCCCTAACCCTCACCTTAACCCTAACGTTGTCCTTTCACTAACCCTAACGCTAACCCTAATCCTAAACTTATCCCTTACCCTAAACCTAACCCTTACCCTTACCCTAACCACAACCCTAAACCTAACAGTAACCCTTACCCTTACACTAACGCTAACCCTAACCCTAACCTTAACCCTAACCCTAACCCTTATCCTAATCCTAATCCTAACCCTAACCTAACCCTTACCCTTACCCTAATCCTAACCCTAACCTTAACCCTAACCCTAACCCTTACCCTTACAGTAACACTAACCCTAAACCTAACACTAACCCTAAATCCATCCTTAAACCTAACCCTTACCCTCACCCTAACCCTAACCCTAAATCTAAACCTAACCCTAACTGTAACCCCTAACCCTAACCCTTACCCTAACCCTTATCCTTACCCTAACCCTAACCCTAAACTTAATGCTAACCCCAACCCTAACAATAACCTTATCCTAACCCTAACCCTCACCCTAATCCTTACACTAACCCTAACCCTAACCCTTACCCTTTCCCTAAACCTAACCCTAACTCTAACCCTAACCCTTTCCCTTAACCTAACCCTAACCCTAAACCTAACCCTAACCATAAACCTAACCTTAACCCTACACTAACCCTAACCCTAACCCTTACCCTTAACATAACCCTAACCCTAAACCTAACCCTAACCCTAACCCTACCCCTAACCCTCACCCTAAACTTAAACCTAAACCTAACCCTAAACCTAACCGTTACCCTTGCCCTAACCCTAACACTAACCCTAACCCTAACCCTTACCCTAATCGTAACCCTAACCCTAACCCTAACTCTAACCCTAACCCTAACCCTAACCCTAACCCTTACCCTTACCCTAACCCTAACCCTAACCCTAACCCTTACCTTTACCCTAACCCTAACCCTTAACCTAACCCTAACCCTAACACTAACCCTAACCCTAACCTTTACCCTTACCCTAACCTTAATCGAAACCTAACCCTAACACTAACCCTAACCCTAACACCTAACCCTAAACCTAACCCTAACCCTTACCCTAACACCTAACCCTAACCCTAAGCCTAACCCTAACCTTAGCCTTACCCTAACCCTAACCTTAACCCCAACCCTAAACCTAACCCTAACCCTAACGCTAACCCTTACCCTAACCCTAACCATAACACTAAAAGCTAACCCTAACCCTAACCCTAACCCTAACCCTTATCCTAACCCTAACCCCACCCTAACCCTAACCCTTAACCTAACCCTAACACTAACCCTAAACCCTAACCCTAACCCTAACCCTTACTCTTACCCTAACCCTAACCCTAACTCTAACCCAAACCATAACCCTAACCCTAACCCTTACCCTAACCCTAACCCTAACCCTTACTCTAACCCTAACCCAAAGTCAAACTTAACATTATTCCTAACCCTACCCTAAACCCTGACCTTTACTCTTATCCTAACCCTAACCCTAACCCTCTCCCTAACCCTAACACTAACACTAACACTCACCCTAACCCTAACCCAAAACCTAAATCTTAGCCTTACCCTAACCCTTACCCTAACCCTTACCCTAACCCTCACCCTAACCCTAACCCCAACACTAACCCTTACCCTTTCCCTAACCGTAACCCTAACTCTAACCCTAACCCTTACCCTTAATTTAACCCTAACCCTAACCCTAACCCTAAACTTATCCTAACCCTAACCCTAACCCTTAACCTAACCCTAACCCTAACCCTAACCCTAACCCTGACGCTAACCCTTACCCTAACCCTAACCATAACACTAACAGCTAACCCTAACCCTAACCCTAACCCTAACCCTTACCCTAACCCTAACCCTAACCCTTACTCTAACCCTAACCCAAACCTCAAACTTAACATCATTCCTAACCCTACTCTAAACCCTGACCTTTACCCTTAACCTAACCCTAACCCTAACCCTCTCCCTAACCCTAACACTAACACTAACACTAACCCTAACCCTAACCCAAACCCTAAATCTTACCCTTACCCTAACCCTAACCCTAACCCTTACCCTAACCCTCACCCTAACCCTAACCGTAAAACTAACCCTTACCCTTTCCCTAACGGTAACCCTAACTCTAACCCTAATCCTTACCCTTAATTTAACCCTAACCCTAACCCTAACCCTAAACTTATCCTAACCCTAACCCTAACCCTTAACCTAACCCCTAACGCTAACCCTAACCACTAACCCTAACCCTTACCCTAACCCTAACCCTAACTCTTACCCTTACCCTAATCCTAACCCTAACTCTAACCCTAACCATAACCCTAACCCTAAAACTTACCCTAACCCTAATCCTAACCCTTACTCTAACCCTAACCTCAACTTTAACCCTAACCCTAACCCTAACCCTAACCACTAACCCTAACCCTTACCCTAACCCTAACCCTAACTCTTACCCTTACCCTAATCCTAACACTAACTCTAACCCTAACCATAACCCTAACCCTAAAACTTACCCTAACACTAATCCTAACCCTTACTCTAACCCTAACCTCAACTTTAACCCTAACCCTAACCCTAACACTAACCCTAACCCTAACCATACCCATAACACTTACCATAAACCTAACCCTTAACCTAACCCTAACCCTAACCCGAACCCCTAACCTTAACCCTTAACCTAACCCCAGCACTAAACCTAACCCTAACCCTAACGCTAACCCTTACAATTACCCTAAACCTAACCCTAACCCTAACCCTAACCCTTACCCTAACCCTAACCCTAACCCTAAACCTTATCCTTACCCTAAACCTAACCCTAAACCTAATCCTAAACCTAACCCTAACCCTTACCCTTACTCTAACCCTAACCCGAACCCTAACACTAACCATAACATTTACCCTAAACCTAACCCTAACCCTAACCCTAACTCTTACCCTAACCCTAACTCTAAGCCTAACCTTTATCTTAACCCTAACCCTAACCCTAACACTAACCCTTACAAATAACCTTACCCTAACCCTAACCCTAACCCTAACCGTAACCCTAAACCTAACCCTAAACCTAACCCTAACAATAACCCTAAACCTAAGCCTAACCATAATCCGAAACCTAACCCTAACCTTAACCCTAATCCTAATCCAAACCCTAACCCTAAACCCAACCCTAACCCTAACCCTTACCCTTACCTTAACCTTAACCCTAACCATTACCCTAAACCTAACACTAATCCTAAACCTAACCCTAACCCTAACACTTACCCTAAATATAACCATAACCCTAAACCTTACACTAAAACTAACTCTACCGCCAACCCTTACCACAAACCTAACCATAACCCTAACCCTAACCCTTGCCCTTACCCTAACCTTAACCCTACACCTAACACTAACCCTAAAAATAAACTTAACCCTAACCCTTACCCTTACCTATCCCTAACCCTAATCCTAACCCTAAGCCTAACCCTTACCCTTACCCTAACCCTAAACCTCACCCTAACCCTTACCCTTACCCTCACCCTAACCCTAACCTTAATACTAACCCTAACCCTAACCCTTACCCTTATCCTAACCATAACCCTAACCCTAACACTTACCCTTACCCTAACCCCTACCCTAACCCTAACCCTAACCCTAACCCTTACCCTAACCCTAACCCTAACCCTTACCCTTACCCTAACCCTAAACCTAACCCTAACGTTAACCCTAACCCTAAACCTTACCCTTACCCTAACCCTAACCCTAACCCTAACCCTAAACCTTATCCTTACCCTAAACCTAACCCTAACCCTTACCCTAAACATAACACTAACCGCAACCCTAACCCTTACCCTTACCCTATTGCTAATCCTAACCCTAACCTTAACCCTAACTCTAACACATACCCTTACCCTAACCCTAACCCTAACCCTAACAGTAACCCTAAAGATAACCCTAAAAATGACCCTAACCCTAAACGTAACCCTTACCCTAACCCTAACCCTAACCCTAACCCTTACCCTTACCCTAACCCTGACCCTAACTTAATCCCAACCCTAAACCTAACCCTAACCCTAATGCTCACCCTTAACCTTACCCTAACCCTAACCCTGAACCTACTCTAACCCTAACCCTAATCCTCACCCTAACTCTTACCGTTACCCAAACCCTAACCCTAACCCTAAGACTAACGCTTACCCTAACCCTAACCCTAACCATAACCCTAACCCTAATCCTTATCCTAACCCTAACCCTAACCCTAAAACATACCCTTACCCTAACCCTAACCCTAACCCTAACCCTAAACCTATCCCTAACACTTACCATAAACCTAACCCTTACCCTAACCGTAACCCTAACCCGAACCCCTAACCATAAACCTTAACCTAACCACAGCACTAAACCTCACCCTAACCCTAACGCTAACCCTTACCCTTACCCTAACCCTAACCCTAAATCAAACTCTAACCCTAACCCATACCCTTACCCTAACCCTAACACTAACTCTAACCCTAACCCTAACCTTAACCCTAACACTTACCCTAAACCTAACCCTTACCCTAACCCTAACACTAACCACTAACCTTAACCCTTAACCAAACCCCAATCCTAAACCTAACCCTAACCCTAATGCTAACCCTTACCCTTACACTAACCCTAACTCTAACCCTAACCCTTACACTTACCCTTAACCTAAAACTAACCCTAACCCTAAACCTAAACCTAACCCTAACCCTAACCTTTACTCCAACACTAGACCTAACCCTGACCCTAAACCTAACTCTTTCCCTTACCCTAACCGTAACCCTAAGCCTAAGCCTAACCCTTACCCTAATCTTAACCCTAACCCTTACTCTAACAATAAACCTAACCCTAACACTTACCCTAAAGCTAACCCTAACCCTAACCCTAATGCTTTCCCTAACCCTAAACCTAACCCTAACCTTTATCCTAACCCTAACCCTAACCCTAACCCTAAACCAAACTCTAACCCTAACCCATACCCTAACAATAACCATAACCCTAAACCTAACCCTAACCCTAACCCTAAACCTTACCCTAACCCTAACCCTAATCCTAACCCAAACCCTAACCCTAAAACCAAACCTAACCCTAACCCTTAGCCCAACCCTAACCCTAACACTAATCCTAAACCTAACCCTAACCCTATCACTTACCCTAAACCTAACCCTAACCCTAGCCCTTACACTAACCCTAACCCTAATCCTAACCCTTACCCTAACCCTAAAACTAACCCTAAACCTTACCCCTAACCTTAACCCATAACCTAACCCTAACCCTAAACTAAACCCTAACCCTTACCCTTACCCTAACCCTAAACCTAACTCTAACCCTAACACTAACCCTAACCCTAAAACTTACCATAACACTAACCCTAAACCTTACCCTAAACCTAACCCTAACCCTAACCCTAACCCTAACCTTAACCCTAACCCTAACCCTAACCCTTGCCCTTACCCTAACCCTAACCCTGAACCTAACACTAACCCTAACCCTAACCCTAACCCTAACCCTTACCCTTACCCTAACCCGAAACCTAAACCTAACCCTTACCCTGAACCTAACCCTAACCGTAACCCTAACCCTTACCTTAAACCTAACCCTAACCCTTACCCTTACCCAAACGCTAACCATAACCCTCACCCTAACCCTAACACATACCATTACCCTAAACCTAACCCTAACCCTAACTCTAACCCTAACACTAACCTAACGCTAAACCTTACCATAAACCTACCGCCTAACCCTAACCCTAACTATAACCTTAACTCTAACCCTAACCCTAAACCTAACCCTATCCATAACCCTAACCACCCTAACCCTAACCTTAAAATAATCCTAACCCTAACCCTTACCCTTACCTAACCCTAAACACTTACCCTAACCATAACCCTAACCCTAACCCTAAACGTAATCCTACCACTAAGCCTAACCCTTACCCTTACCCTAACCCTAAACCTAACCCTATTCCTTACCCTCACCCTAACCCTAAACTTAATGCTAAACCTATCCCTAACCCTAACCCCTAACCCTAACCCTAACCCTAACCCTTACCCTTATCCTAACCTTAACCCTAACCCTAACCCTTACCCTTATCCTAACCCTAACCCTAACCCTAACACTTACCCTTACCCTAACCCCTACCCTAACCCTAACGCTAAACATGACCCTAACCCTAACCCTAATCCTAAACCTAACCCTAACCCTAAACCTAACCCTAACCCTAACCCGAACCCTTACCTTTACCCTAACCCTAACCCTATCCCTAACCCTAAACCTTATCCTTACCCTAAAAATAACCCTAACCCTTTCCCTAACCCTAACCCTAACCCTAACCCTTGCCCTTACCCTAACCCTAACTTAAACCTAACCCTAACCCTAACCCTACTCTAAACCTAACCCTAATCCTAACCCTAGCCCTAACCCTTACCCTTACCCAAACCCTAACCCTAAGCCTAACGCTTACCCTAAACCTAACACTAACCCTAACCCTAACCCTAATCCTTATCCTAACCCAAACCCTAACCCTAACCCTAACACATACACTTACCCTAAATCTAAACTTAACCCTAACCCTAAACCTAACCCTAAACCTAACCCTAACCCTAACTTTAAACCTAACCCTAACCGTAACCCTAAACCTAACACTTATCCTAAACCTAAACCTTACCCTAACCCTAACCCTAACACTAAACCTAACCCTAAACCTAACCCTAACCCTTACCCTTACCCTAACCCTACCCCTAAACCTTACCCTTAACCTAACCCTAACCCTAACCCAGACCCTTACTCTAACCCTAACCCTAACGCTAACACTAACTCTTACACTTACCCTAACCCTAACCCTAAACCTAACGCTTACCGTTACCCTAACTCTAACCCTAAACCTTACCTAACCCTAAACCTAACCCTAACCCTAACTCTTACACATACCCTTACCCTAACCCTAACCCTAACCCTAACCCTAAACCTAACCCTAAACCTAAGCCTAACCCTAACCCTAACCGTATCCTAACCCAAACCCTAACCCTAAACCTAACCCTAACCCTCACCCTTACCCTTACTCTAACCCTAACCCCAACCCTTACCCTAATCCTAACCCTAAAACTAACCCTAAACCTAACCCTAACCCTAACACTTACACTAAACCTAACCCTAACCCTAACCCTTACACTAACCATAACCCTAACCCTAACCCTTACCCTAACCGTAACCCTAACCCTAAACCTTACACCTAAACTTAACCCTTAACCTAACACTAACCCTAAACTTAACCCTAACCCTTACCCTTACTCTAACCCTAAACCTTACCCTACCCCTACCCCTAACCCTAACCCTTACCCTAAGCCTAACCCTAACCCTAACCCTAACCCTTACCCTAAACCTAAACGTTACCCTTACCCTAACCCTAACCGTAAACTGAAACCTAACACTAACCCTAAACTAACCCTTGCCCTTACTCTAACCCTAACCCTAAACCTAACCCTAACCCTAACCCTTATCCTTCCCCTAACCCTATACCTAATCCTAACCCTAACCCTAACCCCTAAAAATAATCCTAACCCTAACCCTAACACTTACCATTACCCTAAAACCTACCCTAACCCTAACCATAACCATAACCCTTACCCTAACCCTAACCCTAACCCTAACCCTTACCCTAACCCTAACCCTAACCGTAACCCTTGCCTTAACCCTAACCCAAAACCTAATCCTTACCCTTACCCAAACGCTAACCCTAACCCTAACCCTAACCTTAACACATACCCTTACCCTAAACCTAAACCTAACCCTTACCGTAAACCTAAACCTAACCCTAACCCTAACACTAAACCTAACCCTAACCCTTACCCTAACCCAAACCCTAACCCTTACCCTTACCCTAACCCTAACCTTAACCCCAACCCTAAACCTAACCCTAACCCTAATGCTAAACCCTACCCTTACCCTAACCCTAACCCTAAACATAACCCTAATTCTAACCCTAACCCTTACCATAACCCTAACCCTAATCCTAAACCTAACCCTTACCTTTACCCTTACCCTAAACTAACCCTAACGCTAAACCTAACCCTAACACTATCCTTAACCCTAAGCCTTACTTTTACTCTAAACCTAACCCTAACCCTAACCCTAACCCCAACCCTAACCCTAACACTTACCCTTATCCTAACCCTAACCCTAAACCTAACCCTTACAATTACCCTCACCCTAAACCTAACATTAACCCTAACCCTAACCCTAAACCTAAACCTAAACCTAATCCTAACCCTAACCCTTACCCTTACCCTAACCCTAAACCTAAACCTAATCCTTACCCTGAACCTAACCCTAACCCTAACCCTAACCCTTACCTTAACCCTAACCCTAACCCTGACCCTTACCCAAACACTAACCATAACCCTAACCCTAACCCTAACACATACCCTTACCCTAAACCTAACCCTAACGCTAATCCTTACCATAAACCTACCGCCAACTCTCACCACAACCCTAACCCTAACCCTAACTATAACCTTGACTCTAACCATAACCCTAAACCTAACATGTACCCTTACCGTAACCCTAACCCTAAACCTAACCCTAACCTTAAACCTAACCCTAACCCTAACCCTTGCCCTTACCCTAACCCCAACCCTAAACCTAACACTAACCTTAAAATAACCCTAACCCTAACCCTTACCCTTACCTAAACCTAACCCTAACCCTAACCCTAACCCTTACACTTACCCTAACCATAACCCTAACCCTAACCATAAACATAATCCTAACCCTAAGCCTAACCCTTACACTTACCCTAACCCTAAACGTAACCCTAACCCTTACCCTTACCCTCACCCTAACCCTAACCTTAATACTAACCCTAACCATAACCCTAACCCCTAACCCTAACCCTAACCCTAACCCTAAACCTTACCCTTATCCTAACCCTAAACCTAACCCTAACACTTACCCTTACCCTAACCCCTACCCTAACTCTAACCCTAACGCTAACCCTGACCCTAAACCTAACCCTAACCCTTACCCTTACCCTAACCCTAAACCTAACCCTAACCCTAACCCTAACCCGAACACGAACCCTTACCCTTACCCTAACCATAAACCTAACCCTAACCCTCAACCTTATCCTTACCCTAAAAATAACCCTAACCCTTACCCTAAAGCTAACCCTAACCCTAACTCTAACCCTTACCCATACCTTAACCCTAACCCTTACCCTAACCCTAAACCTAAACCTAACCCTAACCCTAACCCTAACAGTAACCCTAAAATTAACCCTAACCATAAACCTAACCATTACCCTAACCCTAACCCTAACCCTAACCCTTACTCTTACCCTAACCCTAAACCTAACTTGACCCCAACACTAAACCGAATCCTAAACCTAACGCTCACCCTTACCCTTACCCTAACCCTAAACCTAAAATTAACCCTAACCTTTACCCCAACAATAAACCTAACAATAACCCTAACCCTAACCCTTGCCCTTACCCTAACCCTAAGCTAAACCTAACCCTAACCCTAACCCTAACTCTATTCTAACCCTAACCCTAATCCTAACCCTAACCCTTACCCTTACCCAAAACCTAACCCTAACCCTAAGCCTAACGCTTACCCTAACCCTAACACTAACCCTAAACCTAACCCTAATCCTTATCCTAACCCTAACCCTAACCCTAACCCTAACACATACCCTTACCATAACCCTAAACCTAACCCTAACCCTAAACCTATCCATAAACCTAACCCCAACCCTAACCCTAAACCTAACCCTAACCACAACCCTATACCTAACATTTATCCTAAACCTCACCCTTACCCTAATCCTAACACTTACCCTAACCCTAACCCTAACCCTAAACTAACCCTAACCCTAACCCTTACACATACCCTTAACCTAACTCTAACCCTGACCCTAACCGTAACCCTAAACCTAACCCTAACCCTAACCCTAACCCTAACCCTAACCCTATCCTAACCCAAACCCTAACTCTAAACCTAACCCTAACCCTCACCCTTACCCTTAACCTAACCCTAACCCTAACCCTTACCCTAATCCTAACCCTAAAACTAACCCTAAACCTAACCCTAACCCTAACACTTACCGTAAACCTAACCCTAACCCTAACCCTTACACTAACCCTAACCCTAACCCTAACCCTTACCCTAACCGTAACCCTAACTTTAAACCTTACCCCTAACCTTAACCCTTAACCTAACCCTAACCCTAAACTTAACCCTAAACCTTACCCTTACCCTAACCCTAAACCCAACTCTAACCAAACCCTAACCATAACCCTAACCCTAATCCTTACCCTAATCCTAACCCTAACCCTAATCCTTAACCTAAACCTAACCCTAAACTTAACCCTAACCCTTACCCTAACAATAAACCTAACTCTAACCCTAACCCTAACCATAACCCTAAACCTTACCCTCACCCTAAACCTAACCCTTACTCCAACCCTAAACCTAACCTTAACCATAACCTTAACCCTAACCCTAACCCTAACCTTTATCCTTACACTAACCCTAACCCTAAACCCTAAACCTAACGCTAAACCTTACCCTAACCCTAACCCTAATCCTAACCCTAAGCCTTACCCTTACCCTAACCCTAACTCTAACCCTAAACCTAACCCTAACCCTAACGCTAACGCTAACCCTTACCCTAACCCTAACCCCAACCTTAACCCTTACCATAACCCTAACCCTAAACTTAACCATAACCTTAACCCTAACCCTAACCCTAACCCTACCCTAAACTTAACCCTAACTCTAACCCTAAAGCTAATCCTAACCGTGACCCTAACCCTAACCCTTACCCTAAACCTAATCATAACCCTAAACATAACCTTAACAGTAACCCTAACCCTAACCCTAACCTTTACCCTTACAATAACCCTAATCCTAAACCTAACACTAACCCTAAACCTAACACTAAACTTAACCCTAACCCTAATTCTAACCCTTGCCCTTACCCTAACCGTAACCCGAAACCTAACACTAACCCTAAACCTAACCCTAACCCTAACCCTAACCCTTACCCTTACCCTCACAATAACCCTAAACCTAAACCTAACACTAACCCTAACCCCTAACAATAACCCTAACACTAACCCTAAACCTAACCCTAACCCTAAACCTAACCCTAACACTAACCCTTACCCTAACCCTAAACATAACTCTAACCCTAACCCTAACCATAACCCTAACCCTAAACCTAACCCTAACCCTAACCCTTAACCCTATCCTTAACCCTTAACCCGAAACTTTACCCTTACCCTAACACTAACCCTAAACGAAACCCTAACCCGAACCCTAACCCTAAACCTAACCCTAACCCTAACCTTAACCCTAACACTAATCCTAACCCTTGCCCTTACCCTAACCCTAACCCGAAACCTATCAATAACCCTAACCCTAACCCTAACCCTAACCCTAACCCTTACCCTTAACCTAACTCAAACCCTTAACCTAACCCTAAACCGAACCCCTAACCTTAACCCGAACACTAACCCTTACCCTTACCCTTATCCTAACCCTAACCCTAACACTTACCCTTACCCTAACCCCTACCCTAACCCTAACCCTAACCCTAACCCTTACCCTAACCCTAACATACCACTTAACCTTACCCTAACCCTAAACCTAACCCTAACCGTAACCCTAACCCTTACCCTTACCCTAACCTTAACACTAATCCTAACCCTAAACATTACCCCTTACCCTTAACCTAACCGTAACCCTTACCCTAAACCTAACCCTAACCCTAACCCTAACACTTAACTTAATCCTAACCCTAACCCTAATCCTTACACTTACCCAAACGCTAACCGTAACCGTAACCCTAACCCTAACCCTAACACATACCCTTACCCTCACCCTAACCCTAACCCTTACCTTAACCCTAAACCTAACACTAACCCTAAACATAACCCTTATCCTAAACCTAAACCTAACCCTTACCCTTACTCTAACCCTAAACCTAACCTTAACCCCAACCCTAAACCTAACCCTAACCCTAACCCTTACCCGTACCCTAACTCTAACCCTAAACTTAACCCTAACCCTTGCCCTAACCCTAACCCTAACCCTTAGCCTTACCCTAACCCTAACCCTATCCCTAAACCTAACCCTAACCCTAACCCTAAACTTAACCCTAAACCTTACCCTTAGCGTAACCCTAACCCTAACCCTAACCCTAAACCTAACCCTAACCCTAACCCTAACCTTACACTTACCCTAACCCTAACCCTAAACCTAAGCCTAACCCTTACTCTTAACATCACCCTAACCCTAACATAAACCCTATCCCTAACCCTAAACCTACCCCGAACCCTAAACCTATCACTAACCCTAACTCTTACCCTTACCCTAATCCTCACCCTATACCTAAACCTATCCCTTACACTTACCCTCACCCTAACCCAAACATTAACCCTAACCCTAACACTAAACCTAACCCTAACCTTAACCCTAACCCTTATCCTTACCCTAAACATAACCCTAACCCTAACCCTAAACCTAACCCTAAGCGTAACCCTAAACCTAACCCTAAACCTAACCCTATCCCAAACCCTAACCCTAAACCTAACCTTAACCCTAACCCTTAACCTTACCCTAACCCACACCCTAACCCTTACCCAAACCCTAACCCTAACCCTAAACCTAAACCTAACCCTAATCCTAAAACTAACCTTAACCCTAAACCTAACCCAACCCTAAATCTTGGCCTTACACTAACCCTAAACCTAAACCTAACCCGAACCCTAACCCTGTCCCTAACCCTAACCCTAACCCTAACCCATAACCCTAACCGTAACCCTAAACCTAACCCTAACCATAACCCTAACCATAAACCTTACCCTAACCCTAACCCTAACCCTAACCCCTACCCTAACCCTAACTCTAACCCTAACCCTAACCCTAACCCTAACTCTTAACCTAACCCTTACCCTAACCCTAACCCTAACCTTAACCATAACCTTCACCCTAACAATAACCCTAACATTTATCCTTACCCTAACCCTAAACTTAAACTTCACCCTAACTCTAACACTAACCCTAACTCTAAACCTTACCCTAAATCTAACCCTAATCCTATCCCTAATGCTTACAATTACCCTAACCTTAACCCTAATCCTAAACCTAACCCTAACCCTAACCTTAACCCTAACCCTTACCCTTATCCTAACACTAACCCTAACCCTAACCCTAAACCTAATCCTAACCCTAACCCTTACCCTTAAGCCTATCCTAACCCTAACCCTAAACCTAACCCTAACCCTTACACTTACCATCACACTAACCCTAACATTAACCCTAACCCTAACCCTAAACCATACCCTAACCTTAACCCTAACCCTTATCTTTACCCTAACCATAACCCTAACCCTAAACCTTACCCTAACCCTAACCTTTAACCTAACCGTAACCCTTACCCTTACCCTAACCCTAACACTAACCCTAACCCTAACCTTAACCCTAACCCTTACCCTTCCCCTACCCCTATCCCTAATCCTTACCCTAACCATTACCCTAACCCTAACCTTGAACTTAACCCTATCCCTTACCCTTAACCTAAAACGAACCCTAACCTTAACACTAACCCTAAACCAACCCTCCTCTTACCCTTACCCTAACCCTAAAACTAACCCTAACCTGAACCCTAACACTATCAATAACCCTAACATTTATCCTTACCCTAATCCTAACCCTAAACCTGACCCTAACCCTAAGCCCTAACCCTAACCGTAACCCTAAACTTAACCCTAACCCTTACCCTAACACTAACCCTAACCCTAATCCTTACCCTTACCCTAACCTAACCCTAACCCTAAACTTAACCCTAACCCTTACCCTTACCCTAACCCTAAACCTAACTCTAACTCTAACCCTAACCCTAATCCTAAACCTTACTCTAACCCTAACCCCTACCCTAACCCTACCCCTAACCTTAACCATAACCTTAACCCTAACCCTAACCTTAACCCGAAACTTTACCCTTACCCTAACACTAACCCTAAACCTAAACCTAACCCTAACCATAACCCTTACCCTAACCATAACACTAACCCTAACCCTAATCCTTACCCTAACCCTAATCCTAACACTAACCTAAACCTAAACCTAAACTTAACCTAACCCTTACCCTTACCCTAAACCTAAACCTAACTCTAACTCTAACCCTAACCCTAATCCTAAAACTTACTCTAACCCTAACCCTAACCCTTACCCTAACCTTAACCCTAACCTTAACCATAACCTTAACCCTAACCCTAAACATAACCCGAAACTTTACCCTTAACCTAACACTAACCCTAAACCAAACCCTAACCCTAACCCTAACACTTACCCTAAACCTAATCCTAACCCTATCCCTTACCCTAAACCTAACCCGAACCCTAACCCTAACCCTAACACATACCCTTACCCCAACCCTAACCCTTACCCTAACCGTAACCCTAAACGTAACCCTAAACATAACCCTAACCCTAACCCTAAACCTAAACCTAACCCTAACCCTAAACCTAACCCTAACCCTAACCCTAACCCAAACCCTAACCCTAAACCTTACCCTAACCTTACCCTAACCCTAACCCTAACCATAACCCTAATCCTAACCCCACCCTAACCCTTACCCTTACCCTAACCCTAAACCTAACCCTTACCCTAACCCTAACCCTAACCCTAACCCTAAACCGAACCCTAACCTTAACACTTACCCTAAACCTAATCCTAACCCTAACCCTTACACTAACCCTAACCCTATCCCCTACCCTAAAACTAACCCTAACCCCTAACCTTAACCCTTAACCTAACCTTAATCCTAAAATTAACCCTAACCATTACCCTTACCCTAACCCTCACCCTAACCCTTACCCTAAACCTAACCCTAACCATAACCCTAACCCTAACCCTTACCCTAAACCTAACCCTAACCCGAACCCTAACCCTTACCCTAAACCTAACCCTAATCCTAACCCTAACCCTAACCTTAACCTTAACACTAATCCTAACCCTTGCCCTTACACTAACCCTAACCTGAAACCTAACACTAACCCTAACCCTAACCCTAACCCTAACCCTTACCCTTACCCTAACTCTAACCCTAAACCTAACCCTAATCCGAACCCCTAACCTTAACCCGAACACTAACCCTTACCCTTACCCTTATCCTAACCCTAACCCTAACACTTACCCTTACCCTAACCCCTACCCTAACCCTAACCCTAACCCTAACCCTTACCCTAACCCTAACATACCACTTAACCTTACCCTAACCCTAAACCTAACTCTAACAGTAACCCTAACCCTTACCCTTACCCTAACCTTAACACTAATCCTAACCCTAAACATTACCCCTTACCCTTAACCTAACCGTAACCCTTACCCTAAACCTAACCCTAACCCTAACCCTAACACTTAACTTAATCCTAACCCTAACCCTAATCCTTACACTTACCCAAACGCTAACAGTAACCGTAACCCTAACCCTAACCCTAACACATACCCTTACCCTCACCCTAACCCTAACCCTTACCTTAACCCTAAACCTAACACTAACCCTAAACATAACCCTTGTCCTAAACCTAAACCTAACCCTTACCCTTACTCTAACCCTAAACCTAACCTTAACCCCAACCCTAAACCTAACCCTAACCCTAACCCTTACCTCTACCCTAACTCTAACCCTAAACTTAACCCTAACCCTTGCCCTAACCCTAACCCTAACCCTAACCCTTAGCCTTACCCTAACCCTAACCCTATCCCTAAACCTAACCCTAACCCTAAACCTAACCTTAACCCTAACCCTTACCCTTAGAGTAACCCTAACCCTAACCCTAAATCTAACCCTAACCCTAACCCTAACCCTTACACTTACCCTAACCCTAACCCTAAACCTAAGCCTAACCCTAACATTAACCCTATCCCTAACCCTAAACCTAACCCGAACACTAAACCTATAACTAACCATAACTCTTACCCTTACCCTAACCCTCACCCTATACCTAAACCTATCCCTTACACTTAACCTCACCCTAACCCAAACATTAACCCTAACCCTAACACTAAACCTAACCCTAACCTTAACCCTAACCCTTATCCTTACCCTAAACATAACCCTAACCCTAACCCTAAACCTAACCCTAAGCGTAACCCTAAACCTAACCCTAAACCTAACCCTATCCCAAACCCTAACCCTAAACCTAACCTTAACCCTAACCCTTAACCTTACCCTAACCCACACCCTAACCCTTACCCAAACCCTAACCCTAACCCTAAACCTAAACCTAACCCTAATCCTAACACTAACCTTAACCCTAAACCTAACCCAACCCTAAATCTTGGCCTTTCACTAACCCTAACCCTAACCCTAACCCGAACCCTAACCCTGTCCCTAACCCTAACCCTAACCCTAACCCCTAACCCTAACCGTAACCCTAAACATAACCCTAACCGTAACCCTAACCATAAACCTTACCCTAACCCTAACACTAACCCTAACCCTAACCCCTACCCAAACCCTAACTCTAACCCTAACCCTAACCCTAACTCTTAACCTAACCCTTACCTAACCCTAACCCTAACCTTAACCATAACCTTCACCCTAACAATAACCCTAACCCTAACCTTTACCCTTACCCTAACCCTAAACTTAAACTTCACCCTAACTCTAACCCTAACCCTAACCCTAAACCTTACCCTAAATCTAACCATAATGCTAACCCTAATTCTTACAATTACCCTAACCCTAACCCTAACCCTAAACCTAACCCTAATCCTAATCTTAACCCTAACCCTTACCCTTACCCTAAACCTAACCCTATCCCTAACCCTAAACCTAACCCTAACCCTAACCCTAACCCTTACCCTTACCATAACCCTAACCCTAACCCTTACCCTAAACCTAACCCTAACCCTAACACTAACCGTAACAATTACACTAACCCTAAACCTAACCCTAACCCTAACGCTTAACCTAACCCTAACCCTAACCCTAACCCTTATCCTAACCCTAACACTAACCCTAACACATACCCTTACCCTAACCCTAACCCTAACCCTAACAGTAATCCTAAATCTAAACCTAAACTTAACCCTGACCCTAAACCTAATCCGAACCGTAATCCTAACCCTAACCCTAACCCTAACCCAAACCCTAAACCTCACCCTAACCGTTACAATAACCCTTACCCTAACACTAACGCTAACACTAACCGTAAACCGCATCCTTAACCCTTAACCTAACCCTAACCCTAAACTTAACCCTATCCCTCACCCTTTCCCTAACCCTAAAACTAACCCTAACGCCTAACCATTACCCTAACCCTAACCTTAACCAAAAACCCTAACCCTTACCCTTACCCTAACCCTAACCATAACCATAACCCTAAACCTAACCGTAACCCTAACCCTAAACCTAACCCTAACCCTTACCCTAACCGTAGCCCTAACACTAACCCTAACCCCCAACCTTAAACCTTAACCTAACCCTAACCTTAAACTTTAACTACCCGTTACCCTTGCCCTAACCATAAACCTAACCCTAACCCTAACCATTACCCTACCCCTAACCTTAACCATAACCCTAACCCTTACACTTACCCTAACCCTAACACTAAACTTAACCCTAAACCTAACCCTAACCCTAATCCTAAACTTAACCCTAACCCTAACCCTTGCACTTACTCTAACCCTAACCCTAAACCTATCACTAACCCTAACTCTAACCCTAACCCTAACCCTTAAACTACCCTAACATTAACCTAAACCTAACACTAACACTAACCCTAACACCTAACCCTAACCATAACCCTAAACCTGACCCTTAACCTTATCCAAATCCTAACCCTAATCCTAACACTTACCCATACCCTAACCCCTACCCTAACACTAACCCTAACCATTACCCTAAGCCTAAACCTAAGCCTGGCCCTTACCCTAACCCTAACCCTAACCCTAACCCAAACCATTACCCTTACCCTAACCTTAACGCTAACCCTAAACTTACCCTTATCCTAAAACTAACCCTAACCCTTAACCTAAACCTAACCCTAACCTTACCCTAACCCTAACCCTAACCCTAACCCTTACCTTAATCCTAACCCTAACCCTAACCTTACCCTTACCCAAACGCTAACCCTAACTCTAACCCTAATCCTAACCCTAACCCTAACCCTAACCCTAACCCTAACCCTAACCCTAACGCTAACCCTAAACCTAACCCCAATCCTAACACTAAACCTAACCCTAACCCTTACCCTAACCCTAACCCTAACACTTACCCTTACCCTAACCCTAATCTTAACCT